>CACSLK010027837.1:9510496-9520767 GCA_902706635.1 Striga hermonthica | reverse complement strand
AAAAAAAAAAAGAAAAACAAAATAGATATTTAATATTCTAAAAAAAATCGTTTTTTTTCTAAAGTTTTAATAATAATAACAATAATAAATATGACTGGTGGTATAAGGTTTAGACTCTACTACTTTTCTCATGTAAAAGTTATGTACCAAGTCATATAAGGAGATTGGAGACAAAAAGAAATAATAAATGCGAGAGGGAAGTATATTTTCTACACAACAATGTATCTGTTTTGTTAAGAAAACAATTTAAAAGCAATGTTATGAGAACTGGACCGTCATCGAATCGGTGAAGCTATTGGTTTAATGGTTTACTGGTCGGATCAATGGTCGAACCGGTTTAATTAATATATACATATAATGACATTTTTCTAAATAAGAACTGAATATTCAATATTTTAAGTATAGTTTACCATAGGCAATATTAATTCCTTAAGTTTGTTTTTTTTATTATTTTTTTTAATATTCAAGATAGTAATTAATTAGGTTGGGCTGGTGCCAAATTGCCAAAATTCCAACAAGTCACGTCCCAAATTGCCAAAATCCAATTTTTTCAATCTCCAAATTTAAGAACCGCTAGACCGGCCAAATCATTACCGGTTCTCCGACTTTTAACTGGTTCGACCGGTTCAATGGCGGATCTTGTTCCAACAGTTCAAACACTTAAACCGGACCGTTACTATGTCCGGTTCCCGGTTGAACCGGTCGGTCCGATCTGGTTTTCAGAACATTGTGTAAAAGTAAGACTTTTGATAGGCTTAGGCTAAAAATCAAACAAACCCAAATTCCAAACAGTAAACCCTATTTTTTTCCTATGCGCGGGCCTCCTCTCCGACGGCTCCGCTCCTAGCGGTGACAGCCAGCACTTGATTTTTCTGGGTTCGTCGACGTGGTTCCGACTGTTTTCAATCTCTTTCCGCACTGTGGAATTTGTCTTGTTCCAGTTTGTCATGGTGGGATTTCGAGATCTGTAAAAACGATAGTTCCAGGTCCGCGGCAGTGCCGAGTTTCTAAGGTGCGCATGGGGAGGCTGTGGTGAGGTTTACCCGGGTCAAGTTTGTGGTTTGTTGGGGGAGGTTGTGGTTGGACATGGGTCGTGCGTCTTCTCCCCGGTGACCTCGTTTGGTGTTTGGCTTGGGTTGCTGAAGTGCTTGGAGGTCCTACTTGGAGAGGAGGGCTAGTATTTTATCTAGGGTGTAGAATGCGTTTAGGTAGTGTGTTTTTATTGCTTTGTGTTCATGTTTCTATATTTTTGTGTTTCTTTCTCCCGTGTGGGAGTTTTTGTTCTCCACTTGTGGGAGTCTTGTCTTATGTTCTAGTTGTTTAGTCTTGTTTAGGTTTTTAGGCTACAATCGTTTTGACCTGTAGGCCTCTCTATTTTCAACTTTTGGTTGCGTCGTCAAATATGTGTTTTAGTTCTAATATATTCTTCGGTTGGACAAAAAAAAATAGGCTTAGCGATGTGGGGAAGCATACAAGTTAGACGATACTAGTGAGATCGTAATCTCAAGAACATCTAAACACGAATCAATTAATCTTTTCATTCCATAATTCATCCAGCAAAATAAACAAGAGGGAGTCCATTATATAAGACTCCTAAACTCTATCCCTAATTTGTCCAACAAGACAAGATCTCTTATTAAGTATTAAATAATAATATTAAATTCTTAACTTATTCTCTAAGATACCTATTAAATAATAATGCTAATAATAATAATAATAATAATATTAAATAATAGTCTACACCATTCTCCCCCAGTTCTGAAGGCTTTGCCCTCGAAGTCGATGCGCTCCAGTGACCAGCGTGTGGCGTAGAACAGTAGTAATCCCCAATAAGGTCCGACACGATATCAGCCGGCGAAGGCAGCCTCCTCGCGCGTGCCTCTATCGTCGCGTTGATCGTCGTCGTCCTACATTAGTTGGTATCAGAAGTCAACACGATTCATGATGCCGCCGAAGAAGGACGATATCGACGGGAGCGACGCCACCATTGCTTATCCGGGTCGACAAGCCATGGGCTTTAGCCGCCAGATCAATCAATCTGATCGTCGGGTTGAGTATCTTTCAAAGGGGATCAACGAAGTGCGTCTTGCGATCAACAATATGGTTGAGCATTGCAGATAAACCGTGACACTAGCAACCGGGACGTGCGTGGGGGATTTCTCAGAGGATGTGAAGGTCGTGGTAGAGGCGGGGTGTCCCGCCAGAGATCTCCACAACCACCATCCGACGACGAAGACGGCAAGGAGAGAATCTTGGAAGTGAATCCATTCGGCGATTATCCACTCCCGCACGTCGAGGCTGACCTCTTTGCTGCATACGACGGTCGTGACATGATTGAGTGCTTGGGGGTTTTTCAGGAAAAGAAAAATTTGAAGGATTCTCATTTCTTGTAATCTTGTTTGTTATGGCCTTATAGGGGATTTTCTTTTATAGATTTTGCACTTTTGGTTTTGGTAGATAATTTATTTGTTGTTATTTTTGAATGGTTGATCATAGGTATATAATATTGAAATGATTAGTTCAAATATTTATATTTCAACTCATATTAAACTTAAATAAATGAGCATATTTGGCGTATATAGGTATTGTAAAATTTTCAGAAATTCGCATGGAGCACCTACCTTCGGCCAAGAAAGGAAAAACTCCATTGATACCATCATTCTTTATAAAACGGGATTATCAAACTAGTGAAAGCACATCAAATACGGTACAAAATGAGCATAACGAATCTCCTTCGCAACACATCACTGCAATTCTCCTAGAGCCGGACTTGAACACAACTACTCATATTGAGCGAGATCCGGTAAAAAAGAAAGCAATTAGGTGAATATCCCGTTCATCTCAGAAATAGAATTAGACGGGAATATTTAAGAGTCAGACCTTATCAACTGAAAATGGAAACATATCCGATCACAATATTTGGTGCCCAAAATTCCAGCTTCAAAAATAGGTGGTTTGATAAGTTTCATGGGCTAGGATATTCATCCATTATGGATAAAACCTATTATTTTTACTGTTTTCTGTTCTTACGTGGATTTAATATGCTTAATACTTCATCATTAGTGAAGGGAGAATTTCATAATTGAAAGCGAATAAGTCAATGAAATAAATGTGCATTTTTTACTCACATAGGTTCTACAACTTTATCACCTTATACTATGTATGTTGGAAGAGCGGAGAATTTGATGAGGCCCTCCAAGCATATAGACAAAGTCTTGTATGCCCAATAAAAATTTAAAAAGGAGATAATTAAGTCATTTACACTTGAAGAGTTCAATTATGAACGTTGGATGATTAGCACTTCAAGTTTCTCCTTCAGAGGAGATGACGAGTCATCTTCTTCTTCAAACCGCGTAAATTTTATTAAACTGAGCTTTCGCTAGTATGAATGGTGAAGTTACTGAAGTTGTGTTGGAGAGTTCACCAAAAAATGCTCAATACATTGCTCCAGAAATTAAAAAAAAAAATTATAAATATTATGGAAATAAAGTACGCCAAATGATTCGTGAAGAAGTTAAAGGTAATCATATTTGTATTCCTCTTAATGAAACACAAAAAGAGCAAATGGGTATTATTTTGAGGTTTGTCAACGTTAGTGGAACATTGACTGAACGTTTCTTTGCAATTAAAAGTGTTGCTACCATGTCATTAAATTTGAAAAAGGGATTTACGGCGTTCTTTCTCATCATTGCCTCCATGTTAACAAAATGAGAGGACATAATATATGTGGTTCGTGGAATGGTCTCCAAGCCTTATTTCTCAAAGATTGCCCATATGCTTATTAAATTCATTTTTTCCACATCGTTTACAATTGGCATTGGTTTCTGCTGCAAAGGATGTTAGTGTTATTTAGGAGTTCTTATTTCACTTAGATAATGTTGTTAATATTATTACTTCTTCACCAAAGCGTGTTCCTGAGTTGCGAACAGCTCAAAGACAAGAAATTGAGAGTCTATTAGGTAATGGAGAGCTAGACTCAGAATGTGATGCCAACCAAATTGGTAACTTGCAACATGCTAGTACCACTAATTAGAGCTCTTATTATAACTCCGTGAAGAGCTTGATTGATATGTATGCTGCCACTGGCAAAGTGTTTGAATATCTCTTAGAGCATTGTCCGAGTGGAAGATATAAGGTTGAAGTTCGTGGGGTTTATAGAAATATGACAATCTTTGAATTTGTGTTTTTCTTGCATTTGATGCACAATTTTTAGAATCACATATGCTCTTTGTCAGTTACTTCAAAGAAAAACTCAAGATATAGTGACGGCTATCACATTTGTGTCTCCCATGTACAAAAAATATTCTTCAAGGTTTGCGAGAATCTAGTTGGGAGGTATTTCTTGAGGATATTAAAGGTTTTTGCTCCAAAAATGGTATTGATATTCCAAACTTAGATGACTTTTATAAGATTGGTCGTTCTCGCGAACAAACCACAATTGAACTTCATTACCACTTTGACATCTTTAATGAAACGATTGATTTCATTTTGATGGAGTTGAACGTGCGGTTCAACGATACCTCTATCGAACTTCTTTCTTTCACTGTGGCTTTGGATCCTAAAAATTCTTTATTTACTTAATAGTGATTATAATTGCAAGAAGATTTTACAGTTCAACATATTGTGACTTTGGAATATAAGAATTCATTATAAGCATGACGTGCTTAAGATTTTTCAGACATCTACGCTCGTTGAATTATGCCAAAAATTAGCAGAGAGTGGTAGATCGAAAGTGTATGTTATGTAAACTAGATTGATCCGTCTAGTTCTGACATTACCGATTTCTACTGCTACAACCGAACGAGCCTTTTCAGCAATGGAGCATGTGAAGACAACACTTTGTAATTTTTATAAAAATGAGTGTTTAAAATTTTAATACAGTTTACTCTTAATTTCTAGATTCGTTCCTGGCGTCCTCCACGCTCACCCTTAACAATGGTATGAAGATCCAGTCGAATGTACCCAATATCCGCGGACATATTCGCAATCTGACAACCCATCGTTTCGAACTGGCGGCCAAACCTCTCGTGCTAGCCACTCAGGTTGTCGATGACTGCGCCACACCTGTCCTCTGCAGCATCTTGTCTTTGCAGCGACCTAGTTGATCGTAGCTAGTCACTGATACCAAATGATGTAGCGCCAACGTACGAATGAGAATAAAAGAAGACACTCCTCCCAAATATGTAAATTCTAATTTAATCATCAAGTGCTTCAAAACAAAGGAGAATGAAACTCTAAATAAGAGTCTCAGAAAACCCTAAGATTCTTAAAAATCTAGATTTTTAGCTTGTCCAACACTATAAGGATTATGAATAATAATAATAATAATAATAATAATAATAATAATAATAATAATAATAATAATAATAATAATAATAATAATAATAATAATAATAATAATAAGTTTTTAGCATAAAATACCACTAATAATCATAATAATAAAAAGATAAATAAATTAAAGATTCTAAAGATCCTAATTTCTATCAAACATCAGTTAAAATAAATAAATAAAATGCCACATAGTGCAATAAATTCATCGTGTCAGCTTTTTTAATTAAACCCTCATGATTAATGGATTTTTTTTAATAATTTGACAAATTATTATACTGATTTTAATCATACCAAAATGATATACTTTTTCTTTGTATGTAGTCGAACTTAATGGAGTTTTTCTTCCAAAAATCCATTCATTCACAAGTAAAAAATCCCCAAATCTTATCCCTTGAAGCCTAGCCTTCCTACTCCTTGGGTGTGCCTCCCCTCCGGCGGCTCTTGTTGTCGCAGTCTGACCGAGCAGCTAGCTCGGCCTGGGCTTGTCGGCGCGCAACCATGTTTGTCTCTCATTTCTTCCTCCCAAAGTGGTTCGTCTCTCTTCCCGAGTGTCATGGAGTGCGAGTAAAGATGGGTTTCGCCGGCAGACGCGGTGGGCTTCTTTATGGAGATCCGTTGCATCGGTCTAGCCTTGGTTCTCCCCTCTTCAGCTTTCTATGGTGCAGAGAAAGTCTGGTACTCTGGCTTGGCATGCGTGGTTGCGTATGGACTTGGAGTTTGTGTAGGAAGTTGTGGAGTGAACTGGCCTAGGCAAGTCTGCGGATTTCTGAAGATGGTTGTTGGATCTGCGGTCCGGTTCTAGTTAGCCGATTAGAGAAGTTTCTGGTTCTGTCGTGTTTGGGTTGGAGTTCTCGTGTCTTTTCTCGGGTGTTAGCGTTTGGATGTTAGCTTGGGTTGTGTTGGCACTGGGACTGGGTGTTCTTGTTTGATGGGGAGGGAGTTAGTTTTTGTTGCGTTTTTCGTTTCGTTAGTGTGTTTTTGGTTCTTTGCTTAGTTGTGTGCTTTACTTTGGTGTTTTATTCTCAGGTTGAGAGTTGTTGTATTATCTTGTTGAGAGTTTTTTTAGTGTTGGTTTTTTGTGTTTAGGTTGATTTTAGGCTGTCTTGGGCTAGCTGCTTGCAGGGTTAGTTCTCCCAGCTATACTCAGCCAATTAACTGACTTATTCAGCTATTTAACTGCTTTTTAGTATTTAATTACGTATTTTTTTCTGTTGAAGTCTACCGATTAAGAAAAAAGGGAAAAAAAAAGAAACTTAATGGAGCAAAGAAAAAATTTATCCACCACACAAAATCTAATTTGGATAAACTACCTCATTTTTCTCATTCTGGTTCCGGCTACCCCACCACTAACCAGCATAAACAACACTTATCCTGCAAGAAGAATAGCATTTCAAGTCATAATTTGAGTAAAGTCCTAAATTGGCATCCATATAAGTTTTAGAAATTTCTTTAACTAAAACGTCCTCCACATCACCCCTATGATATGTCCTCCGCTTATTAACTAGTGTGTATTCTGTGCCAGATTTTTTACTTAAACCTTTTTTAAGACTTTATATTAAACATAGTTATTTATATTTAACATCTCATTATTGTAAGAAAAGAAACAATAAATACGAAAAAATATATATTATTTATTTGAATATAATGAGTGTCCCCAACCAAACTAATAACATCCAACATATGATATATGATAAAATTAATTATATGATCGTCATATTTTTTGAAAAAAAAATCATCAAATAAGTTGAACTATCCAAATATAAAAATAATTTATGATATCATTGATCATATTTACCCGTTGTATTTAAAGACATCATTGACCATATTTTTATTAATTAAGGTTTACAAAATATATTTTTCAAAATAACAATATTTTAAATTTGAATTTGATTTTTTCACCCAGCCGCCATTTTCCATAAAAAATAAAAAGATAATAAAAATAATATTTTGGAAAATTTTAGACGTGAAAATCAAATAAAATTAATTTAATAGTTATCAATTAATTTAATATCATTCAAAATTGTTTGATTCGGTCATGACCAAATTTGAATGGGCTTATCAAATGAAATAAGATTTTATACCTAAAATAGTATACTTTTTGTTTTATTAAACCTTACGGTTTTGATTTTTTTAAATCAATTATCCAAGATATGATAGTTGATGTATAAAAATAGTGGAAAGAATCTGGAGTTTAGAGTAAAGCTATTTTTCAAAATCCTCCAAATATTTTTAATTTCAAAAAACTTTGGCAAGTTTGTTATTGAGATAAAGCAAGTTATGCAAATGATTAATTAGTTAAATATTATGTTAATTATATTTTAAAAAATCTGATTATATAAATGTGGATAAAAAAAATATTATACTAATTACTTTGTTAGGAATATAATCATATGGAAGTTAAGATAAAATGAAATGTAACCAAAAAATGTGTTCGTGATCTTTTTCTTTTTTGAATTTAAAAATATAATAACCAATTTAAGATTATATCACCTAAGAAAAAAGGTAAATAATAATGTTTATGAATATATTTAAAAATTTAATTTTGAATTTCAAATAGAGTAAAAGGCAGAATAATTCAAATTTGCTTTAAAAAAGTTTTGAAAGTATTCTGGTAAGTATACCCGTAAGAATAATCTTACTATTTTAATTTCAAAAAATTTGGCAAGTTTGTTAATGAGATAAATTAAGTTAGACAAAAGATTAATTAGTTAAATATTATATTAATTATATTTTGGAATTCCGGTTAGATAATGTAATTATATTAATTAGTTTGTTAGGAATGTGATTATATGGAAATTAAGATAATAAACATTTATTAAAGAAATAAATCAATAATATTTATCACTTAGATAATACATAATAAACATTTACACGTAAAAAAATACATAATAATATATTTAAAAATATAACTTAGAATTTCAAATAAAGTAAAAGGAGGGATAACTCTTTTTTTTTTTTTAAAGTTTCTGAATGTTTAATATATTGGTAAGTATCTCCATAAGAATAATCATACAATTTTAATTTTAAAAAAATGGCAGTTTGTTAGAGAGATAAATCCAGTTAGATAAATTATTAATTAGTAATTATATTGTATTAATTATATCATAAAAAATTATTTAATAATGTAGATAAAAAAATAATATTAATTAGTTTGTTAAAAACGTGATTATATGAAAATCAAGAAAAACATGAAATTTACCCAAAAAATTGTTTGTGATATTTTCCTTACAATGTTGATTTTAAAAATCTAATAATCAAATTTAAATTATATCACATAAAAGAGTAAATAATAAACATTTATTAAAGAGATAAATCAATAATATTTATCACTTAGATAAATATTATTAACAATATCCTAGTGTGGTACCTGTGCGATGCACAAGTTAGCATATTAAGGGAAACATTTTGATGTGGATAATTGGATCATTGTTCAAAACATAAACCACATTTACTGGAATAAAAAAAAAATGTTATTTATATTATTAAACACAACATTATTTGTTTAAGTTTTTGGTAATGAACAATAATGCTCACCTACCCACGGTGGGCACATTTAATATGGCCACCGCTTATGTGACATGCACACACCAATGTGTGCATGCCACATAAGCGGTGAGCATATTAAAATGTGCCACCGTGGGTAGGGGAGCATTACTCATCTTAATGGCCCAAACTAAAATCTTTAAACCCTTACGATTAGTAACGCGTGAAACAGCTACATATAGATAATTGTGACTGAACCACAGTTTCTTCAAGAATATGCCAATATGTGATATCTTTCTATTTTTTGCATTTGCCATTGTATCTCCCGTCCGTTTGTATTTTTCCTTCATTTGATATGGTATCTCTTAATAAACTATAGCAGATTTTGTTGAATTTAATTCGATAGTATATATCACAATTAGCGGTTGAAATAATTTGTGAAGATTGATTTGTAATATATACCGGGGTTAATGTTTAAAACATGTGCTATATTACTTTTAACAATCATAATTAGAAAATTGAAAATGAATTAATTTATATTTTTCTACTATATTTAGTAAATAATTAACCTTGTTATATAGTAATAATCGATTGTAAATATTAAATAACTCCTTATTAATAAACCAAAAGATTTTTTTCGTACATAGAAGAAAAAATATCAGAATATAATTTATAAGTAAAATTGACTTTCCAAAATACAATGCATATTTTAAGAATTATAAGAAAGTAGTGTTTCGTAATTTAAATAAATATTTGTTTTGATTTATTATATCTATTAATATGTTGTTTGTCTTTCACCTAAATTTTGGATGATTTTTTATGGAGACTTTTAATTTATGAACATATATTATTTAAATTAAATAATTGATTAGTTTATAATTTTCCCAACATTTTATAAATACTGGTGGTAGATTTGATATGGTTGAGTGTGATACGGGAAACTTTGTAAATTATAAATTAGTGTTCGATTTTCTTTTCTTTTGTCTTTTAGGGGATAAGTATAAAGTGATTTATGGTAATTGGTGGTTGGTTTGATAAGTAATAAGTAATTCTTGATGACATTCTAAATGGGACTCTTTAAGATTTTTGTTTGATACGGTACTGTTTTAAAAATTTTAGACATTTCAAAATATGAAATTATGATTGTTGGCTTTGTTTTCTTAGTTGTAGGTTGCTGGTTTATTTTTCACCTTTAGGCTTTCGGATAGTGGATGGTGTTTCTTTTTTTGGTTTTGTCTTGGTTTTTTTTTTTCAGTTTCGAGGTTCTAGGCGGCTTTATGCGTGTCCTCTCAAGTTTCTCTTTTGGTTTTGGTGTTGACTTGTACTTTTTAAACTTGGTTTGCTTGAGTTTAATATATCCCCTATCGTTTCGGAAAAAAAAAAGATTGTTGCATTCAACAAATTTTTTTGGCATTTAAATTGAAAAAAAAAAAAATGATATGGTATTCACTTTCTAT
>CACSLK010027837.1:9491699-9507096 GCA_902706635.1 Striga hermonthica | reverse complement strand
AAAAAAATGATATGGTATTCACTTTCTATCACTATAGCCGACCTTTTAAGAATTTGTATATGATGAAATTACTTACTTTTGAAGCATAGGATCTTAATATTATGTTCCTATTGACTGTTGGATTTATTTTGATTTTAAGTGGTGTAATGTTTACAAATTTGTGGACTAAAATACAACTGAACTTTCATTTTCAAATTTCCGACAAATTTAAACAAAGAGTCCATAAATATTTGATATTTTTTCTAAATTTTGAGATTTTTATGTAGTTAGAAAAATATGGTAAACTGAACATATTCCCATACTTATTAGGACGATTATATTTCCCTTTCTCAAAAAAATTCAAACAAAAGCGGGAAAATGACTTTAAAGAAGCGGGAAAACGAATTATTTTGTTCAAATTGTTTGAATAGTTTTTCTTAACTGTACTAGTGTTGATACCCGTGCAATGCACGGAGTGCAACACGAAAATTATTTTTTATTTACATATAATAAAATATTTAAGACAATATGAAATTATATTAATCATATTCTATTCAGTAATAATATGATATTTTTATTTATTGTTATTGTTAATTTCTATTTTATATATTTATTTTTTTATAGTTTTTGACTATTTAATATATAAATTTCATTATTTATAAGTTCATAAAAATATTATAAATGTATAAAACTATATGATATTTACATATAAATTACTGGTATGTACTTATAAAATTATCATTTATCATAGTCTTATATTTTTTTAACAATTCATAATTTGCGCATTGATGGATAATTAACCAACATTTAATTCATAATATTTATCTTTCGCTAGAATTATTATGTGCATTAAATGTTAAAAACTTTGATAAATAAATTTGAATTTTTAGTAACTTTAATCCTTATGAAACACACAAATTTTTATAGCTAAATATTTATTTTAATGTTTTCATTTTTTCAATTTATATAAAGAGTTAAATATCTACTCGATTATATAGATATATTATATATTTTCATAATTACCATGTGCAATAATTTAGATTATTATACATTGCTTTTTTTATTAACTTATTTTTCATTTATAAAATAGTATATAGGAAAAATATATATTTTTTCAAAAATTGAATAGTTTACTTCTAGAATGAAACTTATAACTTTGAATTGCACCCGACGATCAAATTTTATTTTTATTAGTATATTATTTAAATTGTCAACAGTATTATCAATACATATGATATACTCAAGGGGGATGTACTTTTTTTATAGTTAAATTGACTATGTTTTAAAATCTTTAGCTAATATCTTAAATTATTTATTAAGTTATTATGATTTAAACATGGTTATTTTGATTATTTTATTAAATATTTTAATTACTTCTGAATAGTGAATATAATTAATTAAATTAATACCTACAACCATAGATGATAATATAATTAATCAAATCAATTTCTATATTAATTTTTGAATTGTGTCAATAAATTACTTTTAAATTAATATACGATCTTATTGAAAATATTCAAATAAATCTACAGACAAGATTATAATTTAAGACAATGTGTAGTTAATGAGTAATAGTCATTGAGTGTATATAAATTAAGTATTTTTTCATTCCTAAGATTTGCTAATAAATAAATACTAATTAAATGCCAAATATAGACGAAAAAATTTCCCGCTCAAAATCATGTCAATTATGACAATAAGGATTGATCCATTATATAAATATATAAATAAATAAATTATAATTTAAGTAAAGATGGAAATAAAATCTTTGCTAATTTCAAAATATTATTGAAACATAGATGTTGAGTAAAATCTTTGCTAATTTCAAAATATTATATATATATATATATATAATTATATATATGTGTGTGTGTGTTTCTCTATCTATACTTATATTAAAAGTCATACTATTTACCAAAAATAGTATCAAGAAAAGTCACCTCACATTTAATGCATACTTTATTTAGAAATTTTTTACTATATGCATTAATTGCTTACATATATACATTTCCTATTCAAATATGATAAAAAAGATTCTTTCCTTAAATAATTTTATTAACTTCTGCAATGATTTTACTGATATATATATTATAATTCATATTTGTCGATAGTATTTTTTAATTTTTATTTAAGTATATAAAAAACAAATATTTTTTTAAATTAATATTTTATTTATCGTTTAAGAGATAATGATCACATCATTAAATGATATTACTGATGGCTAGATAATAAATTAAAATACATTAATTATTTTTTAAAATTTTAGCATGTTATTTATTTGTATCTATACTTATTATATAAGGTATCATATTTACCAAATTTAGTAGATTGAAAAGTCAACGTAATTAATGCATTGTTATTTCTATCTAGAATTTTATTTAATTATTTTAATTATTTGTCTTATATCCCATAAAATCAGTTTATAGAAAAAAAATCTCATAACATCTGACAAGTAAAAAAAAAAGACATAAAATCTTTACTAAAATAAAAAAACTTTATTTATTTGTCTTATTCCATATTAACATCGATTTTGTCAAAATAAATATCATAAAATTAGTGAAGTCAAAATTTGTACGTAAAATCTATCTATCCAAAAAAAAAAGTCAAAATTAAAATTCCTTATCTAATTACTTCTTTTTCTTATCTAATTCTTTCTTTTCCTTATATAATTCTTTTTTATTATCTAATTGTATAAAAATATGTTCTGATTTTGTTCAATTCTCCAACTGTATTTATATTATATTCCATAAAATCGGTTTAACAAAAAAAATCTCATAACATCCGATAAGTAAAGAATAACAAAGTAAGTAAAATCTTTACTAAAATAAAAAGGCTTTATTTATTATCTGATTTATTATCTAATTGTATAGAAATCTGTTCTGATTTTATGGTACGTACTACAAATTGTGCACCCGTGTTCATGAGCTACTTAACGGGCAAGCTTTGTGGAAATAACTCATTTAGTGCTTCTGTCCCGTGCATACGGTATGTATTTTTATTACACATACTAGAAAATTGTGCACCCTGCGCATCGCACGAGCTCTGTAATAATAAATGACATTAAAATTGTGCACCCCGTGCATCACCCGTGTTCACATTTTAGCCTATTACAGGTCACGTACTATATATATCCCGTACATTTTTTTTATTCATTTATATAATTATAAAAATTGATAAATGACCTTAAAATTGTGCACCCCGTGCATCGCACGAGCTTTGTACTAGTACAGAATTATAAACAAACGATGCGAATAATGATAATTATCATATAAAAATGAAAGTTTCAATAATTTGGAAAAAGTTTCAATAATTTAGAAATAATTATCATATATGTTGAATATCTATGTATATATATAAATATGTTTCCATATAATTATTTTGTCAAGTGGCCTACAAAATCTTTGCTAATAAAGATAAAGATATTGGTAACAATTTTTACCTACAATTATCATATGCGTGTATATTGTTATACAAATAATATAATATATAGATAGATAGATATTTTGGCGGATTCACGGGATCAATAAATCATTAAATCAATAAAAATCCACATAATCAATAAATTATTAACAATCTTTACCTACAATAAATATTTCTAATTTTAGCCGAAAAAGTTTGAGTGGCAAAACTTCATCAATTTTTGGTAAAATAGTTTTGTCCATTATATAGATATCTATATAATAGCAATGCATATTTTTTGCCTTCATAATATATTTTTGAAAAATTACACTTTGCCTACCAAACTATTCGCGTTTTTACACTTTGTTCACTCAACTTTTTTCGGTGACACTTTACTCCTTGAACTTCAAATATTCTTGCACTTAGTGACTTCCGGCCACCGGAGATGCAAAATCAAGGGCAAAGTGTAAAAAACGTGAATAGTTCGGTTGGAAAAGTGTACTCGTGAAGACTGATTTGAAGTGTCTCCTAAGGTGTAAAGGACGATTTTGCCCTTGATTTTGCATCTCTGGTGGCCGGAAGTGATTAAGTGCAAGAATTTTTTAAGTTCAAGGGATAAAGTGTCACCGGAAAAAGTTGAGTGCACAAAGTGCAAAAACGCGAATAGTTCGGTAGGCAAAGTGTAATTTTCCCTATATTTTTTTTCAGATGATCAATGAAGTTCTATCTCAACCTTTTTTTCTACAGTTGCTATCGTTATAACAAAATTAAAAACGAGCAATCATTATATATTATATACTACTTTTTAGAGAAATACTACGGTCCACGGAACCATTTCGTCGAATTTATGACCGTCAGATCATCATATAACCGTTGGAGATAATTGATCTAACGGTAACAAATCTCGACTGAATAGTTCTTTAACGAGGCTATAGTATCTCCCCTACTCTTTATTTGTTCACATATTTCTAACAATCAATTTTATGATTAATGTTTTAGTATTTTTATATCATATCAATTTTAATCATTATTTTTTTTTTTTAATTTTATATCCATTCATAATCTTAAATTTTATTCCAAATTTTTTTATGTGAAAGTAGGAAAGGAAACGTGTGACATCAAAATTACAAAGAATTCAGTCCCATAGAAAGCAGTTTTGGACCACTTTTGGATCAGAATCTCTAAAGCACGCTAGCTGCATATGTTATATTCCATTACACAGGCAAACTCAGTTAAATTAAGAATGAAAATGAACACTTTTTTTTTTTTCCCCTTGTGGACCATCACAAGAATATGCAATATGGGTGGTGTTCAAAGAGTTGGTAGAATATGGGGAATTCTGTCAAAAAATATTAATATTTTGATTAAATGAAAAAAAAAATACAAGATTACCATTAATCAATTTCACTCTAATGAATTACTATTAAACAACTGCATTCTAATTTACTAGTCGTGGCCCGTGCGGTGCACGAGATGATATATTTTTCTAAATTTTTTTAATATTGAATATTAAATTTAATAGACTTAGTATATATGTAACAAATGTTAAAATGTCGGACAAATAAAAAAATTCATAAATTATTGAATACTTCCTTGTAAACAACATTTTGATTCGATTTGGTGGCGAGACAGTCACCACAGACTAATAATTTAAATAATTTTAGCATATGGATTCGATAATAATAAATAAAATAATAACAAAAAAATATTTACCTCTTCATCATTGAAATTTATTTCCAACTACTTGATTTCAAATTCCTTTAAAATATACGAATAACACTCAATGTAAAGTATAGTTTTTCTTTTCGAAAAACCGAATTAGGGATTGAAAAAAAAAGGCTAAAAGATGTGGTATATGATTTGTGTAATTGAGTACTTATATAGATTTCATAATTATTTGTGTTAAATGTGATATATGGTTCTAATTGCAAACATTATTCAAGATTTGTGATTTTTCAATTCGGTCCGACTTACTTTGAGATAAGATAATAGTGAAAATATTAAATGAGATAAATTTTAATATCCTCTTAGATATTTAATAACATAAAATGAGAAACATTCGGGTCATTTAACGATTGTTTTAACCGGATTTCCTTAAAATTATGTAAAAAGAGTTTGCTGTAAATATAACTAAATCTGATATTGCATTAAAAAAATATATAATAATTTTTTAAGAATGATATATTTTTTGTTATAAGTGTATTCTTTAAAAATTTGGTGACAATGTATTAGCTTTTTTATTATCCAGTGACATGTGAAATTAATTTTTTTTACATGTGGTTTATTTATTTAGATGTGTTTCTATAAAAAAAATATATGTAAAATTAAATTTGATTGATGTAGTCATTCGTTCATTTTATTATGCACTTAAAAAAGTTCATTATTTATTAGTACACAAATTTGAATGGTGGATTTATAATTGGTTAAATAATATGTAAAGAAAAACTTCTGATTACATTTATGTTAATTTGTGTCATTTTATGCATGTCAATTACAAAGGACAATATTTCTGTAAAAAACATATTTCGATATCTTTTTGATTATAGCAGCCCAATGTGTTTGTGGAAAAAAATAATAAATTAATTTTATTTAATTGATTATAAATAATATCTTAATTATAAATTAGAAAGAGAGAAAAAGTTTCATGGCCAAACGTTGTTTGTAAAGAAAATCTTTCTACTAATTATCAAAATAAATTTAAGATAAACACGGTATACCGGATTTATTTACAAACTAAGTTCTCCACCAACCAACCAAAACTCTAATTTATAAACAATTTAAAATATTAATAGACACCATTACAAATGGAACCGAGTTTTAAGAAAATTTTGCATAAAAAATTGTACCATAATTTGAAATATCGCAAAAGAGTATACATAATTTATACCATAAATAATTTAAAATTAGCAAATCAGGTATATTAAAGACGTGAAGATTAAAAGCCATTAAAAATTTAAATTTAAATCGGATTACCAAAATAAGTAAGTGTTTATTGTGTTTTTGAGCTTATTTTTATGTGTTTATGTGCGTAGTTGAGTCGATCTTAGGTTTGTTTTCTTGTCTAATCGGTCCATTTTAGTTGTTTCCGTGTGATTTTATTTTCTCTTTTGTTTCGTATTTTTTAGCGTATTTCTTTGTCTCTTTTGGTGTGTGTAGGTCCACGTTGTTCGAAATTGGAGGAAGACGAGCCATTGTCCGAGCCGTTGTCCATGTTTTGTTTATGCCGAGCCATTTCCGAGACGAGTTAGTCAAACCATTTGATCGAGCCACACGAATTCCCGAGAGAGAGATTGCCATTGATTACCTCACGATTCGTTGCGAACCCCGAGTCGCGCTCCGCGAACAAGCGCACAAGATGGTCATGCTAGCCCACACTCGCAAGCGAACACCACTTCGCGACCGGCGAAGGCGCAACCCAGAACACCACAACACCACACTCGCAGGCGAACACCATTTCGCGACTGGCGAAGATGCGATCCACAGCACCACAACACTACACTCGCGAGCGAACATCCATTGGCGACCCGCGAAAGCCCATTCCAGCACTACAACACCTCAAACTCGCCAGCGAACCATGTTTCGAGACCTGCTGACTTTAGAATCATTAAATGTGTGTGCACCTAGTGTGTGTTTTTGGAGATACACTATATATATGTTTTTTCCTTTATATTTTGGACATCCACTACTCATTATTTCATTTTTCCCTTTTGGGAACTTAGCTTATGTTCTATTTTGCTCTCTAGATTAGGAGCTTATGCTATTTTCCGGGAGATTTTCTGGCGACTTCGGTTTCTTTCAAGTTTCGAGCTTTTGACTCCGTTTTTCATCGTCTACGCAATGGGAGAATGAGTATTTAGTTTTAAACCTCTTTACTTCGGTTTTTTCTCCGCTTTTACTTATAATGTGCATTAGGGTAAATTTGGATTTGATTGATGATGGAGGAAATGCTTGAATTTGATTGCTTGCTTGAGTAGATAGAGTCGTTAATTGCTCGTTGATCTCGGTTACGACTAGGGTTAGCAATCTAATGCTCGTAGCTCGTTTATTCTGTATGTCGATTGATTATCATCCCGTTATGGTTATGGCATGAGACTCCGATGATCTAGTTTGCTAATTTCTCGTCATTTGATCTTATTTTTAATTAATTGCTCGTTTTTAAGTGCTCAATTAGTGTTAATCAACCATCCAATCAATTGCTTAGAATGTTTAGGATTTTATTTTTCCTTTTTGTGATTTGGACAATCATTTAGTAGACAAAGCTCCGAATAGCCTTCCCTCGAGATCGACCCGAGTCGGGTAACTCGGTTACCCTTTGCCCATCAAATCTTTACTAAACAAATGGCGCCGTTGCCGAGGAAGGCAAGTAGGATGCCTAGTTTGCTATTTGATTGTCTCTTTTTCTCGTGTTTCCCTTGATTTTTGTGCTTTTTGCTTAATTTCCGTGTTTCTCTTGATTTTTCTTACTTTTTGTCGATAATTTGTGTTAGTTTCTTGAGCTTTATCTCGTTTCCCATTGATACGTTCACGGGTATAGTGGTTGTTTGTTTTTATGCGAGGTAGACGACGAGTTAAACCCGTAAAGGAGACACAACCATTCGATCTCTTCGTTGAGCTTAACATCGAGGAACCACAACCCGAGCTCGAAACCGA
Organism: Striga hermonthica; assembly: GCA_902706635.1. NCBI lineage: Eukaryota > Viridiplantae > Streptophyta > Magnoliopsida > Lamiales > Orobanchaceae > Striga > Striga hermonthica. The sequence continues at coordinate 9,499,068 of CACSLK010027837.1, read as the reverse complement.
ATCAATGGCGGGACAAGAAGATCAAATTCCACAACCTCCCCCAAACATGAAGTACTTCGCACGACCTATCATTGGAGACAACACCTCGTGCCTCGTGCTCGGGGAGGCGGCCCGAAACTATGATCTCAAGACCATCCACCTAAATCAACTCCCATCATTCTATGGTCTCGCACAAGAGGATGCTCTCAATTTCATCCGATACTTCTATGCAACCGTCAACACATTTCCCCTCCAAGGCCTAACCGAGAATCAACTCCGAATGAGGTGCTTCCCATATACTTTGAAAGATAGAGCAAAAACTTGGTTCATGACATTGCTTTCGAGCTCGCTTGATACGTGGGAAGCCGTCTACGAGAAGTTCATGGGCAAGTACTATTCGCACCAAAAGACCACCGACCTCCGGACCCAAATGGCTAGCTTTAGCCAAAACATCGGTAAAACTTTCCACGAAGCTTGGGAACGATTCAAGGGCTATCAACTCCAATGCCCACATCACCACTTTTGCCTCGGTGTGCTCAACCAATTCTTCTACGATGGTCTCCACCAAACTCTTCAATATATGGTCGATCATGTTGCCGGTGGAGACATAGGGAATCACACGGTCGAGGCGATTTATGAGCTATATGAGATGTTGAGCGTGAATTCGCAAAGAAAGAGCGTTCGTAAGAGGGTCCCCGTTAATGAAGCTACACAAACTACCGGGTCCTCGAACGATGCCATTCTTGCCAAGCTAGCCTCGTTGGAGGAGGAACTCAAGCAACTCCGGCTAAGGGATGCAAAGTCGATTCAAGTGGTAATGGCCGAAGTGTGTGGGTGTTGTGGTGAATCGGGACATGGAGGCCATGAGTGCCCGAGGTATATGGAGCCGGGTTATGATCCCAACTTTGTAGCGGTCCCTTTTGATGTCAATGTTGTCCAAGGATATGCTCCCCGGGTTCAAAACGATTCTTATTCGAATACCTACAACCCCGAGTGGAGGAATCATCCTAACTTCTCATGGAGGGACCCAAAAGCGACCTATCCACCCCAACCGACACCACCTCAACCCTACAATCAACCCCAAGTCTATGCACAACCGACCAACCGACCACCATTCCAACCGAGGCCCAAATTTCAAGGCTACCAACCGAGGCCCGAGTTCCATGGATACCCACAAGGGCGTGGAGGATTTGTCCCGAGACAACCGATACCACCTACACCGGAGCCCGAGAGAATTGCTAATGGGGAGTCTTCGGATACCCAGATCGAGAGCCTAGAGAAGTGTCTTCAATCGTTGGCCTCTATCGTCTCTACGTTGCACGACACCGTCATAGGAGTGCCCTCGATTCAAGCCTCTATCAAATGCCTCGAGACTCAAATGGGGCAACTCGGAACTTCTATCGGGGAGATTCAAAGGGGCAAGATGAAAGACAAGCTCTCGAGCCAACCCGAGCACGTCAATGCAATCACGGTTTTGAGGAGTGGTAAGAAAGTCGATAATCATGTGGAGATGCCCGAGAAAGATGAGGTTGTTGAAGTTGTGTTGATGAGGATGATGATGATTCGGGTGAGAAAGTTGATGCTTCTAAGGGGAAAGCGATTGTTGAGGAGGAAATCGAGAAGTTGAACCCTAAGAAGGATGCCCGTGAGGCTTTGCATAAGGCGGATGCACCATACCGACCACCGGTCCCTTTCCCGAGCCGTTTGAAAGATACAAAGAAGGAGCGTCAATTTTAAGATCTTTTTGACATGCTCTCGAAGGTGAACGTGAACCTCCCACTACTAGAAGTTATCAAAAACGTGCCGGCGTATGTTCAATTTTTCAAGGACTTAGCTTCGAAAAAGAGGAGGTTCGTGGATAATGAGAAGGTGATGATTTCCGAGGTAGCCTCGACTACCATACCTCGGAAAGAATGTGACCCTGGAGCCTTTGTCATGAAGATTACATTCAGGAATGGGAAGACTACAACCGGGATGCTAGACTTGGGAGCCATATAAACCTCATGCCTTACTCGATCTACAAGCAATTAGGTTTGCAAGGACTTAAGCCGACCCGGATGTGCCTACAACTAGCGGATCACACTTTGAGAGAACCAAAGGGCATCATCGAAGATGTGTTGGTCAAGGTCGACTCGATTGTTGTGCCGGTTGATTTCATAGTCCTTGACGTTGGAGATGTCCCGAACACCGGGAAGGAGCACACGATTTTGCTTGGGCGACCCTTTATAGCGACGACCAACACCATTATCGACGTGAAGGAGGGACGAGTCACTCTCTGGGCTCATGAAGAAACGGCTACTTTCACGATGAACAATGTCCGGGAAGCTCCATCCAAAGTTGGCCAATGCTCATTCATGGAGGACGTCGACAAGGAGGTACATCTCAACTCTAATTCTAAATTTTCTAATTGCAATGGTGTTGGAGGTAAAAAGGATGTGTTGGAGTTGGAAAAGAGTGTGAATGATGACTTTGAGGGGAAATTTGAGGAATTGAGTAAGCACAATGATGTTGGAGGTGGTAATGGTTTGAAACCGGACAAGAAAGGAGCGAAAAAGAAGTATAAGAATGGAGATGCCAAACCGGGAGGAAGCCCACCGAGTTTGAAAGATAATGTGAATTTCGGGGTTTGGAAGTTCACGAAAAGTAGGGTGAAATTTGAAAAGGGTGATGAATGGAAGAAGAAGCCCCCGGTATCCCCGAGAAGTAGGTGGGCGAATGTTTTCCTTGACGAGCTCGAGAATGAGGTTGGAGAAGCTCGTCAAGCCATGCCCGGTTGACTATGATTTGACGGGAAAGTCGAGCTCATGACTTTAAACCGAGCGCTTTGTGGGAGGCAACCCACGTTTTTATTTTTTTTCCTTGTTCTTCTCTTTTTCCTTTTTCTCTTTTGTTCTTTTCTTTTAAAAAAAAAATCTAACAAGTCGGTACTGCCGAGCAGGTCGCACGAGCTCTCGATTTTTTTTAACTAATGCAATAAAATTGGTCACATCTAAGACCAAAGGACGTCAACAACCCTCCGATAACGAAAATGAGATGCCTACCAGTCTCGAGCTCGATACGACTACCACCGATCCTAACCCTCCTTGCCCGGCCTTTCAAAATCCACGGCCCACGGGAGGAACTCGTGTATGACAAGCTAAAGGAGATGAACATCCGACCGTGGAAGTCGTTCCGTATGGATCACTTAGCCCGTTACGGTATAGCGGAGAAGGTGACGGCGTACCTTGAAGTGTTGGGGTTGCGGCCATATTCTAAAATGGATGAGCCGGCGAGGGCATCGTTGATATTGGAGTTTTTCACGACTTTAAAGGCGGTTGACAAGAAGACGACGTTAATGTGTCGCTTGAACGGGAAAGAAGTGAAGCTCACTCATTCGATTATGAGTGAGATATTTGGGTTCTCGGCCACGAGGCCAAGCGCGATTACTACGGGGTTCGATCTTAATGGAGCTTGGAGAGAGATATCCGGATGTCCCACCCGGTCTTTGGACATAACAAATGGGTTCATTTTGGACCACGCATTGGCATCGGTTCATAAATTTCTTTGCTACAACATCTTTGGCAAGGGGAAAGGGAACAAGGTTAGCTATGATGACATTTTCCTTCTTTGGTGCGCTATCCACAAGAAGCCGGTTTGCATTTCTGGGTTCAAATTTCATGCCTTGACCCGGGTTTCTAGAGGTGTTCGATTTCCTCCGATGTTAGGACTTTTAATCACAAAAATTGCGGCACATTTCAACCTTCTTTACGGTGATGAGGTGGTTCAATCAAGGTACATTGATGCCAACGAGCTTATAAATTCGTACTTAGCCTCCGATGAGACCACTCTTAACCCACAATCAAATCGGGAATGTGTCAAGAACTACTATGAGCAACTCGCGGCTCAAAAGAAGAGAAAGAAAGCCGAGAAAGAAAGAGAGGAAGCGGCAAAGAGAGCTCGGGTTGAGCACGAGAGAGATGGCACCGAACCGACCGAGTTCCTCGCACTTCCTTCCCCCGAGAGTTCCCAACCGGCCAATCATGATGGTGATGTACCTCCTTCCACCGACTATTCTCCAAACCCATGGGACGGTTTCATGGCTCAAATGACCTTTTTGGTGAATATCGGATTCGCACGCATTGAGTCTCGATTAAATGGCTTCGACTCTATCCTTCACACCTTTGGTGCTCGACTCACGTCATTGGAAGCCAAAATGGACATATGTATCGAGGCTCGGACCGGAGCCTTCACTTCTCATACGGATATACAGACCGAGGGTCCAAGCTCTTCTTCTCTACCGGACGACACACCGGCGGACACACGGTGATTTATCACCGTGTCGAGTACGCTTTTTCTTTTCCTTATTTTTCTCTTTCTCTTTGTTTCTTTTTATGTGTCTTTGTGTTTATGTGTACATTTTCTTTTCTTTTGTTTCTTGTGTTTTATGGTATTCACCGCATGAGCTTATGTGATCTTGGTTTCCTTCCTTTATACCTTGTTGGTTAAGCAATGAGGACATTGCTTTGTTTGAAGTGTGGGGGAGAGTTTTTCTTGATTATGCATGCTCAGGTGGTGATTACTTTGTCTTAGGTGTTTAACTTTTTGTTTTTAGTGTCTTGGGTCGGTTTTGCTTTGAGTCTTGTATGTTTTTGTGTCGATTCCCCTTCATAAGGCTTGATGTGAGTTTGATAGCCAAAGTGTTTAAATAGTGAGCTAAGAATATCGATTTGTTTCATTGTGAGTTTTCGTGCATTATGAACTTGATGAATTGGACGATATCATAGAATTGAACGATTATTTGTTAATGTGGAACCCGCATGTGAATTCACGGGATTGTTTTGTCCCTTGTTATTCTCGATTGGTAAACTTGAGATATGCTTACCTTATGCTCGTTTATTGTTGGAAACGTGTTATGCTACTCGTTCGTGGTGCATCTTGATGTGTTTATGGTCGAAATGTGTTTATGTGATTATATTTTTTATGTATCATTGTATGCCGCTCCTTAAAAAAAAAAGGGCGAATAATGTGAGCTCGCGAGGAAGTACGGATTAGGCTCCTCTTATTCCGAGCCACTTCGTGAAACGGGATAATGGGCCTGGGAAATCGGTCTAGGGAACTCGGGGAAATCCCTCGAGGTTAAACCTAGACAATCATTTTCCGGAAACCTCGTTTGGAAAAAGAAACTCACAAAAATGAGCTCGTGAGAGTTGGAAGGACTAGACGCCACTTGGTTCGGTTGGCCTTCTAGACAAATCGAACCAATGAGTACGGGAAACCGACTTAGGAGACTCGGGGACAAACTCCGAGGATAAACCTAAGTAATAATCGTCCCAACGGCTCTCATTCGGAAAAAGATAACTCATTTAAAAAATAAAAAATAAAAAAAAATAAAAATAAATTATATAATACGGAAAGGAGTAGGCCTATGGTCTCGTTTTTATCCTTTTATATTCATTAGATCTCATGCTTTTTGCACGTTTATGTATTAGAAGGGAGCATAAATCGAGTAAATCATGTGTAGGATGACTTGGGACGAGTTTTTGTTTCGTATGAGCTCATTACGTGGGGAACATGTTTTCGAATTTAAGTTTGGTTCTATGATTACCGGAGGATAATGAGAGTTTCATAATTGCACGATTGTTAACCTTGAACCATTCGATGTCTCTTTTCGAACTATTTGATATTTTGTTTGCTTGAGGACAAGCAAAAAGCTAAGTGTGGGGGAGTTGTTTATTGTGTTTTTGTGCTTATTTTTATGTGTTTCTGTGCGTAGTTGAGTCGATCTTAGGTTTGTTTTCTTGTCTAATCGGTCCATTTTAGTTGTTTTCGTGTGATTTTATTTTTTCTTTTGTTTTTGTATTTTTTGGCGTATTTCTTTGTCTCTTTTGGTGTGTGTAGGTCCACGTTGTTCGAAATTGGAGAAAGACGAGCCATTGTCCGAGCCGTTGTCCATGTTTTTTTTATGCCGAGCCATTTCCGAGACGAGTTAGTCAAACCATTTGATCGAGCTACACGAATTCCCGAGAGAGAGATTGCCATTGATTACCTCACGATTCATTGCGAACCCCGAGTCGCGCTCCGCGAACAAGCGCACAAGATGGTCATGCTAGCCCACACTCGCAAGCGAACACCACTTCGCGACCAGCGAAGGCGCAACCCACAACACCACAACACCACACTCGCAGGCGAACACCATTTCGCGACTGGCGAAGATGTGATCCACAGCACCACAACACTACACTCGCGAGCGAACATCCATTGGCGACCCGCGAAAGCCCATTCCAGCACTACAACACCTCAAACTCGCCAGCGAACCATGTTTCGAGACCTGTTGACTTTAGAATCATTAAACGTGTGTGCACCTAGTGTGTGTTTTTGGAGATACACTATATATATGTTTTTTCCTTTGTATTTTGGACATCCACTACTCATTATTTCATTTTTCCCTTTTGGGAACTTAGCTTATGTTCTATTTTGCCCTCTAGATTAGGAGCTTATGCTATTTTCCGGGAGATTTTCCGGCGACTTCGGTTTCTTTCAAGTTTTGAGCTTTTGACTCCGTTTTCCATCGTCTACGCAATGGGAGAATGAGTATTTAGTTTTAAACCTCTTTACTTCGGTTTTTGCTCTGCTTTTACTTATAATGTGCATTAGGGTAAATTTGGATTTGATTGATGATGGAGGAAATGGTTGAATTTGATTGCTTGCTTGAGTAGATAGAGTCGTTAATTGCTCGTTGATCTCGGTTAGACGACTAGGGTTAGCAATCTAATGCTCGTAGCTCGTTTATTCCATATGTCGATTGATTATCATCCCGTTATGGTTATGGCATGAGACTCCGGTGATTTAGTTTGCTAATTGCTCGTCATTTGATCTTGTTTTTAATTAATTGCTCGTTTTTAAGTGTTCGATTAGTGTTAATCAACCATCCAATCAATTGCTTAGAATGTTTAGGATTTTATTTTCCCTTTTTGTGATTTGGACAATCATTTAGTAGGCAAAGCTCCGAATAGCCTTCCCTCGAGATCGACCCGAGTCGGGTAACTCGGTTACCCTTTGCCCATCAAATTTTTACTAAACAGTAAGTCAAAGGCTTTAACCCCTTTTTTAATCAACTTTCCACAAATGATTTTTCCATCAACCTTTTTCAATATATATAGATTCTATTAATTTTCATAATATAAGTTTATTTATTTTATTGATTTTTACCCTCGTGCGCTATTTTAAAATTGCATGTTTCATAAATATTAGGTAAAATATGTCGAATCAGGATCCATCTTTTTGTTTCAATTAAATTACCTCAAAAAATCAGATAAATAGAGTTATGTGATATTGAATCTCTTTCAAATTGAATATGTGATCTAACTTGTTATACTTGTTACCTTTAAATGTTTCGCTATTTTTTTTTTTT
>CACSLK010027837.1:9454558-9465377 GCA_902706635.1 Striga hermonthica | reverse complement strand
AAAAAAGACACAATTGCAACTTTTTGTGCAAGAGAGGGAGAAGGTATAGTTTTACTAGGGAAGATGCAGAATTACCCAGGCATTAGTGTTTTTATACATTGCATTTCTTCATGTTAGCTTAGCTACTGTTTTCTGACAAGTTGTCGTGTAAGAGGTTCGGGCGTTGTCCACTGTGTGTTGTACACTAGAGCAGGATGAAACGTATATACATTTAATCAAAAGCTCTGAGAGTTCTTCCATTCCTTGTTTCGTATGTTCTTTGCTAATTGTAATTTGTTTCTGTCATGCAAGGGTTAAGTTTGTCAAGGTGAAAAGAGATCATACTGCTTCTCTTTTTGTCTGTTCTTTGCCTCTTTTTTCTTTTTGTTATATGCTTAAGATGGATGAAGCTACAAGTTTTTCTGTAACTATATAGCAGCTGGCTAATCGATAATGTTTTGTAAGTGATTCAGAAGAAATTTGCGAACAGTGAATCTAGGCAATTTCTTTGATATCACTTCTTACATCAACAGTGGTGGTTTTGTATTTACTTTGAGTTTTAGCCTACAACATTCGGAGTAGAAGTTCTGTTTAGGGAGGAAAATTTCAGGCTTCTCTGCCGCTACTTATTCACTTATTAGACAAACCTTACCTAGAATTGAAGAAAAAAACAAGAAAGACAAAATAGGATGGGTAGCGACTTTTTGTTTTTCCCCTCTATAAACAGGTTTGCTATTTGTTAGGGCTGAGCAAGAGACTTGGAGAATTTCGAACCGTTTAAAAAACTGAATCGAAATCACTCCGAACCGAAAACTATTCGTTGATCGTTTGACTTTTTTCGAACTCAACCGAGCCAAAAAAATAATCGGTATGGTTATGGAGATTTCCCCAGATATCCGTACTGAGAACCGAATTGAACCGTCTCATAGCTACCGAACCGAAATTAAGAACCGGATTATAAAAATAGATGTGTGTTATTAATACATCTATCATTATATAAAAAGAATAACTTTTTTGATTTCCCACTGCCAAAATCATTTAATGTATAAATGCGGCGCTGGGTTTTTTTATGGTTCCCTTTTTCCTATTTTATAGGTTAACAAAATAACAGATTGTGTTGATATTATATTAAAATCTATCATCACAAATCATATTAAAAAAATAATTGATAGCTTATAAAATCTCATAGCATAAATCTACAGAGTTTATCTCTTATTTGTTACAAAATCTCATTGTACGTCTCACGAGTTTAAAAAATCTCATACTTATTGATGAGGATAGTTGATGAAGATAGAATTATTATTATTATTATTATTATTATTATTATTATTATTATTATTATTATTATTATTATTATTATTATTATTATTATTATTATTATTATTTAATANNAAAAAAGAAACCAATTCGTAATTACTATTAGAAATCAATTATCTTTAAAAAGAAAAAATAAAATAAAATACAAATCAATTCATAATTACTATTAGAAATCCATTATCTACTCTAAAAAATTAATTTTCATCGTTCTAATTACTAATATTTTTACAAATATTATAAGCTAACAATACATATAACAACGTAAAACTAAATATAATAATAATTGTGTAATCAAATTTTTTTAGATAGAAGTAGCGCCATAAATTCGGTATCATCTGACTTAGTGTGTTTATTAAATTAGGCTTGTTAATTTTAAATACTTTAAACAAATTGTTTAGATATTTTTTTTTTACATATTTGTCTATATATACTTACATATATATATATACATACATATACACATATACATAATTTATATTAAATTTAAATATTTGTAGACATGTTTTCTTTACAAAATAATCTAAAAACAATCTTTTTTACACAATGTTAAATTCAAATATTTTTAGATATGTTTTCCTTCTAAAATTGTTTAAAAAAGTTGTAAGTGACTTCATATCTTTAAAAAATAATACAGAGAATTTGAATACTTTTACATATACTAATATAATATTTTAGGTGTTTTTAATATTAAACATACAAATTTTATATTCTCTTGTACAAAATAATGTAAAATTTATATTCTCTTAAACAAAATAATTTTACATTGTTTGATCCCGAATCTTTAATTTATAATTATTAAGTATTGTTTATCCTCCTCTTTAATTTATAATTATTTTTTTCTTCCTCTTTTTAAATAGGATAAATAGTAGTTTCCACTTCCGCCATTGGATGACTCAAACTCGAGGTCTCTTTATAATATTGTTAATTTAATATTGTTCCCGTGCATCGCACGGTGTACACACTAGTTTTATATCAACTTTGACCCTATATAATTTGAGTATTTATAAAATGCAAGTAAAATATAGTAATAACAATTAAGCTCCTCTTAATTTCATGTTTTGTAATACTTGATTTACAATTGAATTTTTCATGTTTTAAAAAGAAAAATATTTAAAATTGAATGAAATGTTAAAGAAATATTTATTTTAAAAAAAATATTCAAACATTACATAAATTTGTGGAATACTTAGTTTTATTCTATCTTATAACTAACATGGCATGAAAGGTTAAAGAAATATTATTTTCATAAGAAAACTTTATTATATTTTGTTTGAATTTTAAATTTTCAATTTCAGTTGCACAAATATAAAGTTAACTAGAATTTATTTAAAAATAAAATATTTAGTATGATGAATGTTGGATTTAAGAAAAAAACATATAAAAATTAAAATATAACTAGGTGGTCATTAAAAAAATTAAAAGTACCTAAAAATCTCTGAATATAAAAAATAAATCGAAAGATAAAAGCCTCTGAACCGACCCGAACCAAATTTTTGGTACTGTTCCCGAAATTAAATTTTAGTAATTTCCGAATACTGGTACGATTTCGGAGATTTATTAATTTCCAAGCCGTACCGACCCATACTCGCCCTTATTATTTGTCTTCCCAAATTACTATACTAGTTGTCCGAAAGAAATCATAAAAAATAATATATTTACAAAAATATCTTTGTGGCAATCCATGATAACAAATTATAGTTTTAAATAAATTAAAAAACTCATACTCATTTAAAGACTTTTGAATAACTCAAGAATTTTAAAAATATTAAAAAAAAAAAATCTAAAAATCAAATATACTAGAATTTTTGAAATAATAAAAAAATCTTTATAGATTTCAAAAGAATACACCTCTCTTTTTAAGATTAATTTTCCATGAGTGCAATACCCATGTACAACATTGATGGTGTTGAGTTAAAAAATATATGATGAAGTTATTGATGTCTAATATCAAACTTAACTCCAGACAAAAAATAAAATAAAAACAACATCACGAAATATAATTTTTTGCCATGTCAGCATCCGAAGCGTGAGAAGCTGCCACTTAAGGGGGTGTATTCAATTTAAACTTTTAGAGACTTTTTAAGACTTTCAGAATTCTGGTGTATTCAATTAGAACTTTTAGAGACTTTTTAAAAGTTTACATGTATTCAATTGTAACTTTTAAAGTCTTTTAATAAGTCTTTAAAAGTCTCAGTATATTCAATTAAAAGTTTCTGATAGTCTCTATAGTTATGTTTTGAATTAATACATATGGAAGGATTTTCCTATTTGTTTTTTTTTGTTTTGACTTTGAAGAGCTCTTTTCTACCTTCAACAACTCTCTCTCTCTCTCTCTCTTTCTCTCGGCGGAAACCCTCAAAATACAGCAAAAATCTCTCACTCATATTAATCTCCAAAAAACAGAACGAAAAAAAAAAAAAAAAAAAAAAAAACAGCGATGGGGATCATCGGAAACCTCAATTCAGACCAGCTGCAGTTCTTCGACTCCGAAGGTTACTTGGTGTTCGAGTCTTTTGCCAGCCCAGATGAGGTTAACTCTCTCAGGTCGAAAATGGAGCATTTACTCGACCAATTTGATTGTTCCAGCAGAGCCTCCATTTTCTCTACCAGAAACCAAGTAAGTACAGAGAAGAAAAATCTCATCTTGCTCAAAAATCTCTTAATTTCTAGTGTTGTTATGTAATCACGAATTAGCTAGTAATCAAAATTGACCCTTTCTTATTTTAAATTCATGTAGCGACAAACGACGGATGATTACTTCTTCGAAAGCGCTGAGAACATTTCCTTCTTCTTTGAAGGTATGAGTTTACTGGCAGAAAGATTTTTGTTTTGGGGGTTCATTCATCTACTGTTATATTGAAGTTTGTAAGATTAGAGAATCGGGGCAAGAGAGTGCGGTCCTACGCATATCAAGCTCACCATTAGAGGGTGAGCCTAGGTGCACCATAGTGAGGTTTTATCCCAAAACTAATTGGTGATGGGAGGAGTAGCTCACTTGGCTTATATACTAGGCTCATTTTCCCATGTAGAATCAATGTGGGACAACTCACAAGTGATACTCCAACAAAGTTCAAGTACCTTAATCATGTTAAAATCGATGAACATTGTTTGAGAAATTGTCTTCTTCCTGTTACCTAAGTATGTCGATGTTCATGAAACGGGATTTAAGAATACGATGTTATGATGTCTGTGTGTTGCCTTAAAAAGGCTGTTGTGTTATGAATATAATTTAATAAAATTATTTGTGTAGTACATTTTTCGTGTCTAAGTCAAAAGGTTATGCCATATATTCATCTGCTTATTTGATCGTGTATGGTGTTATGTACAATTCTTTGATCTTGATGCAGTATCTTATTGTTCCATTTTACTAAAACTGGCTGCTGGACTCATATTTAGTTGTCTTTCTGTGTGTTGGTTGGAAAATTATTTGCTCTGCTAGATTCTCGTTTTCTTTCTAGTTCTGAATGACAGTCTTTTGGTGTTCTGTTTTCTTTATGCGAAATAAATACTGTATTTTTGTAAGGACCTTTCACGTGAATGTAGTTCTATTTATGCTGTTTATTGTAAGTAATTTGATATAATTGGCCTGTTGTGCTTTGTTGAATGCATCATTTTCTGTTTTGACAGAGAAAGCATTTGATGATGACGGCAACTTGAAGCAACCAAAGCAACTCTCCATAAACAAAGTTGGTCATGGTATACTTGATTGTATCTTGTATTAATTTTATTTTACAATGATTCTCTTTTCATCTCCGAGTCTTTATGTTGTGTCTGTGTTCTCATGCAGCATTACATGAAAAAGACCCAGTGTTTAAAAGCTTCTCTAGCTCAGAAAAAATGTCGAGTTTACTTATGTCTATCGGTTACAGAAGGCCCGTAATTATACAGTCCATGTATATTTTCAAGGTACCCTTTTTTTTCCTTTTTCTTCAAGACCATAGATTTATCAAGTTCTTGGAAGTCTCTAATTTGATTTTTGCTAATCCAATCCAAACTTTAGACATTTTAATTTGCAAGGAAGTCCTTGGTTGCTTACTAGTACTTACACGTGCGTTCGCATGATTTTCATTTTATTTTTTTCAGCAACCTGGAATTGGTGGAGAGGTGGTCCCACATCAGGACAATTCATTTCTGTTCACCGATCCACAAACGTGCACGGGACTATGGCTTGCACTAGAAGATGCAACAATCACTAATGGTTGCCTTTGGGCTATTCCTGGATCTCACAAAGGTTCTTACTTTGTTCGCATTTCACATAATTGCTCTTTTCTGGTTTTCATCTGCTGTTAGAATCCTGTTATTTGTCATTAAATAGAGTGCTTAAGTCCACGCAGGACAAAGACAATTTTCTTAGTGGAAAAAAGAACATTTTCAGTGATGTCAAATGGCGATTTTCTGCTTTTGGTTCTGTAATTCGTTTAGAATCAAAGTGCATGGGAGGTTTAACTCGGACTTTTGGCTGTGATTGGCTGAGAAAATATTTTTTACCTTAGAAGTTAATATGGCCAATGATTTTGGAAATACAAGATTTGATTATTCGTATTTTTTTCTCCCTCAATCATACTACAGTTTCCTGAAAACGACCAGGTCACTAATATGTATTTACCCAACAATATTTTCTAATCACCAACTCTATATTACCCATTATTTAGATTATAATTTTAACTATCATCATCAATTTCTCATCTCAACACGACAATTAAATCCACCTCAAAACATATTATTAGTTTCAAAAAATAAGTTTTTCTGCGTCGTAATCTATAAAAATGAGTGAATGATGCACTCTCTTATCTATTTTTTGCCAACTCAACTGACCCAACAAAATCACTTATTCCAAAAGCAGAAGTTGCGGAAAATGATCCTTAAAGTTATATTCTTTTCTCATATTTAGATGGCCTCGTGAGGAGATTCATTAGAGACGAGAGTGGGGTCCACTTTGATAAGCCATCCCCATCTTACGACCAGAAAGACTTTGTCCCGATTGAAGTGAAAGCCGGCACCTTAGTTGTCATTCACGGGGACTTGATTCATCAGAGGTCATTTCACTAACCATATCTCATAGAATTTTTTGTTGAGTTGAGTTAAGTTAAAAGGTTGCATAATCATTTTTTATTTTATTTTATATGTTTCTATTGATACAGTTTTGAGAACAAGTCCTCAACATCCCGGCATGCCTACAGCCTTCATGTGGTGGATACTGATGGCTGTAAATGGGCTGAGGATAATTGGTAAGTGGCGTAAATAAAGTTTTTATCTACTTATTTTGCCAATTCGGCGGTTAGTGACGAAAATTACTGTGATCTCTTAAGTAGTTAAACTCCCTGAACTCATATAGAAGCAATAATCATGATAATTACCAAATATGACCACAATGTCTCTACTACCTTTATAAATTTTACGAAAATTTCCACCAATCACGTTGAGTTTAGAAACTTGAAAGAATACATCGTCAAGATAGTTGGAATTTATTTCGGAAGTTAGCTGTTCGTCTTTCAAGTTAGAATAAGCCTTCAGTTGAGTGATCGCTTGTTTGCCCCTCTGTGCCAGAAAAAAAAAAGTGAATAAATAAAGAAACATTAAACCATTTTTTTTTTATTTAATTGTATTAATTTGCAACTCTTAGCTCATTTTGCATTTCCTTCCTCGAAAAATTTACTTATTTCACATGAATTTTTCTGTACCTACAACCATAGCTTGCTCTGCTCGAAAATGCTCGAGTTCTGATCTATTACCAAACTGTATTTTCTTTCTCCTTTTTTTGTAGGATCAAAAGAAAAGTGGATCCCGAGCCTTTGTACGCTTCGTGAGAAATATTCACCAGGGTTCGGTTTTACATTAGCTCGAATAATGGCATCCTTGACGATATATATATTTTTTTCATAGTAACATCGTTAAAGTTGATCGACTGTCCTTTTTTTTTCGTTTCTTTTTTTTCCTTTCTTTCCCTTTTTCTCTTCATCTTGTCACACAGTTTCTTATTAACTTTCAACATCCTAATTGAATCTTCATGTATTCAAGTTGTTTGCAGTGTTCTGTTCTAAAGGTCGTTAGGCGCCCACTAGGCGTTGATCTAATTGAATCTTCATGTATTCAAGTTGTTTGCAGTGTTCTAAAAGTCGTTATGCGCCCGTTAGGCGCTGGTCTAATTGAATCTTCATGTATTCAAGTTGTTTGCAGTGTTCTAAAAGTCGTTAGACGCCCGCTAGGCGCTCGACCAGCGCCTAGCTCCTAGAGCGCCTAACAGGGTCCTAGGCAGCGCCTAGTCGAGGCCTAGAAATCAATATTAAATATTTTATTTTTTATTTATTTTAACTATGTATAAAGTAAAATTATCTCAATTATAATAAATTGATACACTATGTCCAAATAATAAAATTAATATATTTTAAAGAAAATATTAGAATAAAATGATGTAATTAGTATTTAAAAAAAAAAACTCACAAATTGTTGTTGCGCCCGCTTAGGTGCCGCCTAACCGCCTGGCTGCCAAGTCTGCTTAGAAGCGCCTAGGGCTGCCTAGCGGCTTTGTCGATTTTTTTGCCGATTCGTGCAAATCGGAGGTATCTGGGCACTGCCTAGGCGGCCGTCTAGGCCAATTTTCAGAATAGTGGTTGTTTGGGTATTTTTTATGGTCTTTTAATAATTTATAACATTTCTACATGGTTTCGAAGCCAAGGTGATATGCGTGCTTTATAAGGGCCTCCGCCTAACTGACCAGAAAATAAAAATAATGTGCTTATTTTTTTTTAAGACTGTGGTTAGGCAATTTTAACGGTTTGACAATTATATATTTTTCAGTTAGTATAAAAAATAACATAAATAACATGAACGAAAGTATGTCATAATATGATAATTTATTTTATGTTTAATTTTTGACGAATTGCTTGCTTAACCATTAGGTAGTTTCACGCAATTTATAACTTTTAACGAGCATGTATATTTTGTAATGTTATATGAAATTTTTTATCAATAATGTTATCTGAAAAAATTATTAATAAAAGTACTAATGTTAATATGATATTTTATCATATAACTACTTTTTAGCTAAAACGGTAATGTCTGATATTTTATAATAAAAAATACTACTCTTTGGTTAAAAGGTATATTTTGTATATTCTTTAGGTTGTCTTGCACAATAATTTATGTAGGCATATTTGTTGTTATGATCTTGTTCGTGTAACCTAGTGGATGGGTCTTCTCATAGATTTTGAGATGAGCTCCGATCTATCTGAGCCGTCTCTAGATCGCCACGAACACTTACGAGAACTCAACGCCAAAAGGGTTCCGGCGTAGAGTTTCCGATGCTTAAGCGACTATCAAGAAGGGAGCAAAGTGCTCTGCAGATAGAGCAACAACAGAATATGGAATGTGTAAAAGTTAGGGTTTGGTCATACCTCATCCCTTTTTATAGGAAAGAAATACTTGCCCGGACCCCCGGTCAGCCTGCCAGTTGCCCGGTTTATCTATCCTATTAACTTCTTAGTCAGATTTGAGTCAGTTTAAGGTTCCATCTTATCCTTTTAAAGATTCCTCTTTATCCATTGGTGCTGAAGTACTCTTAGTTATTGCGCTCCTCGGGCTTCGAGGCGCAAGAAGTCGACCTCGAGAGATAAAGGGCCGACTTAGGACTGAGGTAATCACTATCTTGAGGCATCCTGCTACTTGTGCTTTGCTCGTCTCTGAGTCCATGATGCGAGTCGACCCTCGAGATTAAGGAGATCGACCTCGAGTAAAAACCATCATATTGCAGGGCGAGTGAGGCCGACTTCATCATGTTCATAATGATGAGGGGAGCTATCGTCTTTGTTTACTTGTCCTCGGACCTCGTGAGGCCCTTTAATTATTCTCCCTCGATGTCGAGCTGTTTCTAGAGATTGAGTTCCTCTCTTCAAATCGTTATCGTCCTCGCCTCCATTAACTCGAGTCGTTATGTCTTGCTCACGTCGACATATCATCAATAGCTCGTGCTGGTATCCGGTCGAGCTTTTAAGTTTTGAACAATGTCTTTTAAGTTTTAGCTAAGCTAAAAAAATACAAACAAATGTAAGATCCAAACATTATCTCTTCATCAGTCTTTGTCATAATCACGCAGACACACAATAAAATATTAAAATTAGGCTGTGAAAAATGAATATTTGATAAAGAAAACGACCAAACATTTAATTGAGCCGACAATACGACCTATATATAATACATCTTAAATCCTCAGACTGTTAAATCTACTTGATGTGTCACTTTCTTCTCTCTCTCCACGCCAAAGTTTATGTACAATAAATTTAAATAATGCTTTAATATTTACCAATTTAATGTTATTATTATTCAAATTTTTTCAATAAATATTTTTTTTAATTTTCTTTTCTGGATTAATTAATTATTTACAAGTCAACCACAATAAAGCAAAGATATATAATATAATACTAGCGACAGTTATATAAAAGTCAGGCAGATCATGCAAATTAATACAAATGATCCATATACTTCATATAATTCTATGCTACAATATTGTCTTATAGACCGATTTCTGGCTCATGATCGAAACTCGAAAAAATCGTCAATAATTTATCGGAAAAAACTCGAAAAACCGAATGGGCGCCAATTTAGTCCCCAAGCTCGAACCACAATTTTCTTCTTCACAATCACTCTCCTCGATTTCGGCCTTAACAATGCTCGAATCGTAGCCCCTCCCGACTGGAAAAAGCTGTAGAGTTTTCCGATCGTTTCCCTTCGTAATAATCCTGCTCTCGACATATTCGAATCCATAGGATAATATTTCATTTTCTTGGGCAGGAGCTTTAATGTAATTATTAGGTGATAGTAATAAGTCCAATTTGCAGAATGTATGGGGACCCTTTTGTAGCTGCTGCAATTCTTTACAGTTAATATGTGTACACTTTCCTTGTCTGCCTTCTTCTCCTTGCATTGATGCAGTGCACTGCAAAAAAATATTTAAAAATAAATAAATATATATATATATATTAAAAAAATAAATACACTGCCTAGTAAAAATTAGATTATTTTATTTTATTTTATTTATTTATTTACAAACAGGCCCATATTGAGAGGGGCAGCTTTTTAAATGGGGGCTTTGTATTATTTGTTTTTCCCCATCATGCAAAAGCCTTGTCTCATTTTGCATTCAATTCTTTGACCTTTGTGTTGTATAATTGGCCCATAATTTTGTCTCTAGTTTTGAGTTTCGTGCCATTGAAAATTAAATAAAACTAATTTTGCTTTATTTAGTATGAAATAAATTAAATTAGAAAAAAAAATAGCTAGTTAATAAAAATCTAATTTCCAAAAGTGGCCATTTGTAAATTTAAAGTTTTTTTTCTTTTCTTTTTTTAATTTGCAAATTTGGGGATATTGCTTTTGTAATTAAAAAACAGGAAATGCTACAGTCTCGTTACGAAATCATTTCGTCGAGATTTGTAATCATCGGGATAGTCGATCTAACGATTACAAACTTTGCGAAACCGTAAAATCTCCAAAAAAAAAAAATAACATAAACAAAAGTATGACATCT
>CACSLK010027837.1:9426698-9440310 GCA_902706635.1 Striga hermonthica | reverse complement strand
AGTTTTTTTTTTTCAGAACTTCAAACGGCTTTTCGAGGCAGCTCCGGTCTCCGTTTTTCGCCCGTAAGATATCACCGCGACCGTCTCGACGAGAAGAATCTAACGGTGTCCTCGAAATTGAGTTTCGAGCACAACTCAGAAACTCGAAATTTCTACAGAAGCTCAAAAAAATTCGAAAATAAACTCGAAAGCTTCAAACCAAGCTCTGGTACCACTTGTTGTGGTATCATCCCAAGATCAAAAGCATAATTTGAGAGAAAAATAAGTTTCTATTACTCACAAGAATAAAAACAAGAGATTTACAAACTCTAAACAAAAAACTTTCAAACACTTCTTGGTTGTGTTTCAACACTCTCAAGGTTGATTGATCACTCTCTAGGATGATTTCAATGAATGAAATAACAAGCCTATTTATAGATACAAATTAAGGACACTATTGTTGACGATTGTGTGTGAAAGAGGGAGGTTGGTGGATGACACCATTTTTTATTCTCCATTTGTGTGCTTGAAGATTTGGTGGAGGAAGGTAGCTTCAACAATGAGGTGATGCAGTTTAGTGCATGGAACTTTCAGTTAAAACCTTAATTCAGATTTCAACACCCAATTGAAGTTTGTGCTCGATCATTCCGCCGTCGTCGGGATCGACTGAAGGTCGTCAGCATGTTTCCGGCGGTCACCTACATAGGCAGAAGTAAACGAAGTTGTATGTGAGAGGATGAGATTGGGGGGCATGACTTTGGAAATTAGATTTATTCTAGGGGTTTATTGACAAATAAAGGAAATTGATCATATTTTTCAATAAAGTTCATGTGTTAAATTGATAATTGTTAACAATTTAAAGGTACACAATATTAATAATAAGATTGCACAATAATACAATGTTAATATTAATAAGTTAATGAAATCGATCGAACTTTTGTCACAAATCAAAACAAGCCCGAACCGAAATATTAAAAATAATAATAATTCTAATTTATTAAATATATTTATATATATAACGATATTAAATATTTATTAAATATTTCATTTATAACGATATCAGTTTGTATCTGTCAAAATTTACTAATTTCTACATAAAACTTGACCTACGTATATGAAAAGTCTTGTCACAAAATTGTGGAACCTGCCAAATTAATTTCAGTTGTTAATAAATTATCTTATTTCAAAGTGAACTATCTGTATGTATAAATGTTCAGTTGATAGAACATTTAAATACAACATTTAAAGTGTATATATTATATATATAATATAATATAATATATAATAAATTATATTTAAAAATGTTGTATGTTGTGTATATAATATAACATATAATATATTACATATTATTATTTTTTTCAACAATGTTGAATTATCTTATTTCAAAGTGAACAATAATGCATCGACTCGCCGGCTTGCATAATGAATGTAGATAGATATATAAAGCGGCTATAAAGATGCATTAGGTTTCAAATTTATGATTGAAGAATTATAGCACCTGACATATATTATTATTTGTTCTTAAGATACTTTTGGTAAATAATATAACTTATATCTTTTGCTTTTAAATATGTTTATCAAACAATTATTTAATAAGTTTCGTTTGGTAGTATGACTTTTCTTTTCAATTAAGTTTGAGATATTTTTTTTTAATTTTTTTTTTCATACTTATCAGTTATTTTTTTATCAAATATTGTTATATCAACTATTTTTTTAATATTCAATATACTGTCTAGCTTTTTTTTTTAAAAAAAAAAAAAATTCTAGCAATAAGTTACCAACTATCGACTTAAGTTTAATATATAAACTATCAAATTAAAATATCAATTTACCGAAGATATTTTTTCTCATTATTACAAGTAATAAATCTCTCTCTTTTTTTTTTTTTAACAAAATGATAGATTAAATAACTAGAGAATATATACAATGTTCAGTGGCTAAATAGCCGAGATAGGGAGGATCACCCACATGGTGTCCTAAATAATACATCAAATAGAGCAACAGAGACTAAGGTACAGAGCACTGCTCTACACAACTAACAATATGAAGAAGGAATTCTTTTATTTCGGCTTCAACGCAATTTGAATTTTTCGAAATTAATGAATCCTATTTTCTCTCTCCAATAATATAGTACATAATTTTTATGAATTATATTTAATGTCGAATATCACTTGTGAGATGTTCGATCTGGTAATAAGCTCACCTAATAAGTTTAGTGGACCCCTCCTTCTACTACCAAGTGGTATTGACATGAAACTCCACTTGAACTTTATTTAGATTTTTTCTGTCTTGGTGTGCTTCACATCCCGTTTTTCCCCGTTTCTTGCATTTACATTTCAAGTTGAGTGAAAGTTGAATTAAATTTTAAGTATCTAATTGAGTTATTCTTTAAATAAAGATAAAAATTGACTTTTGATGTATTCAGTCGGCTGGCCATCTTCACATTAATGGCGAAATAATATCTGACCAAACTGTCCAAACTTTTCGCCCAATAGAAAACAATAATAAATTAATATAAAAGTGCAGTGTGAATTTCAAATCTATACATAAATTGAGAAAATACTCCAACTGTAGATGCAATTATTCATCTATTATTGAATTTTCTTGCATCACAATTGCACTAAAAGCCACAAACAATAGAATACTATTGAAAGTAAACTATGTTGAAGAGTCCAATGATGTTTTTGTTAGTACAAATGATGTTATATAGAAACAGGAAAAATAACAAATATTAATAACGTCTACTCCCTTTTATTCATAATAAGTGTCGTTTTGAGAAGTTGAACAATTATTAAGAATATTTTTTTTTGTCAACATTAACCCACACTAATGAGGATAGAAATTAATGTTTTCAGAAAAGATGAAGATTGAATATGAAAAAACGTGACGTATTTATTTGCTAGATGAAAGTAATAATGAAAAAATATGTACAAAATATCCGAAACGATATTTATTTTGTTAATAGTTGATAATACCAAAATAACATTTAAAAAGAATAAGAGGTAGTATTCAATAAGAAAAGTAATTTCCATTAAAAAATGCATTAAAACATACTTTTTTATTTTTAAATGTGCTTATGAGATTGGAAAGAAAAATGTGAAATTGAAAATAGTTTGTGCATATTAGAAATTGCATATATATATATTTTTTTTTTTAATTTTTAAATGCGCTTATGAGACTAAAGAAAGATGTGAAATCGAAAAAGAATGATATGCTTATTAGAAATTTTTATATCCAACCACGATTGCAATGAACAAGTTCGATCCTTCACTCATGTATCCTTGTTCTTGGTAAGGAGAAGATTTATATGTTTTCTTCTTTCTTTTCTTTTCCTTGATATTGTATTAATAAGATAAAACATTTATTATAGAGACTACTAAACTCTTATCGTCTATCGGAACAATCATCAGAACGCATATAGTGTCGAAGGTCAAAGGTTATCACTTTTCATCACACAGCCAAACGTTGAGGTGAAGTTTTTTCGAGGTTTAAAATTATAGATCCTACAAGACATTGAAATCCATTGAACAGTTTCGTCTTCGGTATATTAATTAACTTCACCTTTGCTTTCTCGTTTAGTCCTCAAGTGCTCGTAAATCATACAAACCTAACCTTTGTGTGGTCACGAGAAAATAATTTTCATCTATATTCCTGTGGCAAACGGTAGCCACTCATGACTATTTTGTCGGCAAACATCTTGCCCGTCTTAGGCATCACATGCCAATGCAGTGTTAAGTTAAAGTCTTTGCCCCTTAGATTGCTTCCCTACAACACATAATATACATAGATATAAAACAACAGTTATATAAGAATTGGCTAAAGACTAAAGAGACAAAGTACATGCTAAGAACGACTCACTTGATCAATAAAACGATACTTGTTAGTTGTGTGAATCCAGAAATTAGCATGCTCTTTGGAAGGTATAATACCATCCCACAACGATACCTACAAAGACAAATTAAATAGAGATAACAAAGATGCAAGTCAGATGTTGGGGGAACATGTCTTTTCAAATTAAACATGTAATAAATTTGTTTACTGCAACAAATCACCACGTGCCATTAAAAATAATGAATATAAAAGTTCAGTCAAGTTATGTGGGTTTGGCACTTTACTTCTCCTTTAATCTCATAGCAAAATTTAGGGGAAAAGAGATCCTAGAACCAAATCTTGTTGTAATCCATCGGACATAGACTTAAGCCAGTGGTTTAAGATAACAGTATAAATGCGATTGTTATACAAATGTATTTGCAAGAGATAAATAAGCGAACAAGTAAAAACGAACACTCTTGTACATAAATTTGAGGATCAAATGAAGAATAAACACTATTCTTCCTGCAGGTTTACCACAAAAAGGAAAAGCTACATAATCATCCTACACTTGTGATTTATCAAAGATCATCAAAACTAACGTTGGCATTCAAAATGGCAGAGATAGAGAGAGAGAGAGAGAGATCACTAATGACAACCCACGGAACGAACACATACAAACTCTAATGCTGAAAATAATTATGATAACTATACATGCATAACCTATATTACAGATCATGTATTATAAAAATAGCTTCGTATTGACTCACACTCACATATTAGAGTACCTGATTAAGCACATTTGTAGAAGTTTCATATTCAGCAGCCAAAAATACAAAGACCTGAAAATTCAAAGTGATTGGTTGGCACATCCAAATGAGCTTCAATTGCAATAAGAACCTTGGAATTTAGAGATAAAAGCCAACTATATCTATAGAGACAAGAGACGGCACTTAATTCTCTCTGCTCACCGACATGTTTGACCCCACAAATAAGTACCACAGCATACATCCGTCAGGGTAGCAAAATTTGGGTACCCTCAGGGTTTAAACAGACTACCATCAGTGATCAATCATCAATTTAATAGCAAACATAAAAGGTTTTGACAACTTTGCACAAGATAATAATGTAATGATGATGATGACATCTTAAACTCGGCTACCAACAACCAAATTCAACCTTCTGGACTCATGTAAAATACGAAATTTAAAAGCAAAACCAATAAAATCCACAAATAAATATAAAAATGTATGTCAAACATAAACCACCAAAAGCAAAGAGAAGATATCTACGGGATAAAAATAAGAATATTCTACGAAGGACAAACCTGCTTTGTATTCCACGTAAATAGCGAATCTAAGTTTGCTGATATGTTCAGTGTCAAGCTCACCTGCATATCATAAAAAAACCCTAAATAGAACACCACGACAACCACCTTATATTTACTAGAATAGAAAATGAGAAAATGGGAAGAGGAAAGCCAAAAGAACATAGACTGGAAGAGAACGAATAACTTCTTATGGCGCGACAAGGCGAGGCCGAACTACGTGAATAGGATGAAATGAATGAATTACCTCATCATCACCATCCGGTTTCTTCTGGAACCAATTAATGTTCAACACCTAAAACCCATAAACGAGGCCTCAGCATCAATCAAAATCATGGGATAAACAAACACTAAACCACACCAAAACCATCTAAAGGGTAACAATATCTGAATTTTAGTAGGAATAAGAGTTTACTTGGACTTGTGAAGTGGGAGACGGCGTATTGAAGTTGTCAGAGAAAGAGGCCATGGCACACATTAGTGCGAGAATAGTGATGGCGAAGGTGAGCAAGGCATTGGCTCTGTACCCAAACGAATGCATTGTTGTGCCCTGAAAAAAATACCCACAATCACAAAGATAATACACCTTAAACAACTTGAAGTCTCCTCACACAACAAGAAAAAAATTTAATCAATGTTCAGCAATTCAGTCAGCAACCAAAACATAAGTCACAGTTAGCACTGTCAAGCGGGCCGGGGACGGAGCGAGCCACAACCGAGTGGCCTTAAATGGGCCAGAGAGGTCCTAGCCAATTGTTTCCCAGGCTGGGACACTCCCAGGTTGTGGCCTGCCCATGTAGGCCTGTGGGCCTAACTGTATGGCCAGGTTATACATGATACATGGAACATCTATTTTCTTATAATAAATCAGCAAAAATATCGGATAGTAACATTTTTTCTCCAGTGTCACTAGTAATTTTTTATTTTTTAAAAAAAAAAGACAAAAAAAAAAAATGTTAAGACCAGTAGCAAATTCTTAAAAAGAATATTGGGAATTATGTCTACATGTATGCAAACCCTTGGGGACGAGAAAACAAGAGAACATAACCAAACGAAATTACAAGGAAAAAGAAAATACACACAACATAGAGAACAACCAGTTAAATTCATAAGTGATCAAACTCAAGATGATCTTATTTTTCTTCTTATGTCCTTTGTGGTTCCACAGACACCTAACCACACTTGCCGAAAAATGGTCCATAAAACCATACCCACCAAAAAAGCACACCAACAGGAACCCAAAATCCAATCTTTAGCCCATGTTTTCAACCATTTTAATCTAAAACCAAACGGGATTAAACCTAATCTTCCAATCAAAGGATAATAACAAAAATAACAAAAATATCCATCATTCCCAACTTCCCCATTTTCTCCTCTTCCAACCATAACTAGCCCAGTCCAGACCTGGTCCAAAATCCATTCCCACTCTGTTTACGTCATAATTTTCCCCGGAACAACCCTAACGGCTCAAGTAGGAACACTAGAACACTAGTGCCTCACAACCTGCAAATAACAAAAATATACATCATTCCCAACTTCCCCCATTTTCTCCTCTTACAACCATAACTAGCCCAGTCCAGACCTGGTCCAAAATCCATTCCCACTCTGTTTACGTCATAATTTTCCCCGGAACAACCCTAACGGCTCAAGTAGGAACACTAGAGCATGACCTTGCCGGATTTTCCAATCGGCAATCGCTTTGTCTTGCTTGCGGTACAGATAATTGATTTCTAACTGAGAAACCCGACCATGTATGAGAGAGAAATAACTGGTGCGGATTGAAGGAAATCAAATAGTTCCAATTAGAATGTGGAGAAAAAGAGGGATCTGACAAGAGACGAAAGGGTTTTCTGCATTTTTGCACTGGAAACTCGGATATGTTCTCCCCGAGACAGTATAATGTAGATGCGCGAACTGAATTTTTGGAAAATTTTCAAGAAATTGAGATTTGGAGAAATTTCAACTTCATCACGATATACAAGGGTTTATGGGACAAATTAGACCGTATAACTCCAAACAAGAACATAAGTAGTGTCAATTGCAAGCTTTAGGGAGGAGGTGAAGGTACCTTGGAATGTGAAAGATGTTGTCGGAGCAAGTGAACGAGAGAAAGCAGCGCCGGAGGTCGACCTTAAACCGTGCCTATGAATAAGAAGATGGTCTGACGCCTTCCGAGAGAAGACGGACGGACAGATCGGGTAAAAAGTCTTGAGAAAGATTATGAATTATTTGCAGATTGACCTCGGAGGATTTTCTTTATTTATTATAAATAATGGATTTGGGATTTTAGTACAAAATTAAAAAATAATTAAATATAGCTATTTACGCTTTTATCATATGGAGGAGTTGTATTGTCCTCAGGATTACTAAAACACATGCGCCTTCAAAGCCATAGTAATTTGGTTGAACATGAAGAGGTTGTTCGGTTAACTGAATCAATAACGAGCGTTGGAAATGGAACTATAAGGAGGTCCAACAATGGTTGTGTAACGAAAGGCATACCAAAAGATATATTACTTGACCCCTCTGATGATTCGATTGTTTAAATCGTTGAAAACACGTATCCAATGTTTAAGCAAAACAACCGATGATCCCAGCTATTTGAAGGACAAAACTATATTTGCACCGACGCTGGATGTTGTTGAGTCTATAAATGAGTACATGGCATCATGATTATATTTGTCTGGTGGTATACATACTTAACTTCCGATAATACGCACAAGTCAGACTCTAATAACAATTTTTCGTCTGATCTCCACATGCATGAGTTCTTGAGTAGTATCAAATGTTCGTGAATTCCAAATCATCAGTTGGGTTTGAAGATCAGAACTTGATCGCACGTCGCGACGCGACAAATTTAAATTTATAAAGTTTTCCTTAACTAACCTCTACTAACTAGTAGTAGCGGCGAATAAGGGTTGATCTCACGAGGAGAAGAAATTAAATTATGACAATTTCGTATTAATTGAATTAAATTAGGAAAGCAGTAAAAGGGGGGATTGATTAAGTAAAAAGAAAAATAAAGAAAGAAATAAAAATTAAATAAAATAAGAGAAGTCCAATTTTTCGGTTCAGGTTTCTCCCAATCTAAATCTATCGCTGATTAATTTCGGCGCTCTCTCTAAATTGCTAATGAATTACCAACACTAGCTAACAACAAGCTCTATTAACCGAATTTTACCTTACCGATTATTTAATTGAAATAAGTTCTTCGACTAAACCTAACTAGTGGACAACCTTGAATAAGCTCTCTAGAAGCAACATTAATTTCCAGGAAAATAGATCAGTCTAAGCAACAGAAGCAAAAGTTCGGACCATTTAACTTATGTTCACGTTACCCTAGAGATGCACGACTCCTAGTTTACTACAAAGGAAACGAGAACAATAACAATTACGGATTAAAGCTTCGAATCTAGCAATTAAACTATGAATGTTCAACGTAGCCGGCCGAACTAAATCAAACACCCATAATTCATAAACATTATAAACAGATAACATGAATCAACTCATCAACAAAATCAAATACAACATCTCGATTAATCAACGATAAATTCAAATCTGTAAATTCATAGACAAATTCAAGTTAGGGTTCAAGCATTACCTAAAACTGGATGAAAAACTAGTCTAATATAATAATAAAAATAAATACTTGACAAAAAAGAGAAATAAATATCTCCCTCGTGTGCATGTGCGACTTCACTCCGCATGTGTGTGCTTTCTTTATCCGTGCGTGCTGCGTCTGGCTCCCTCCTCTGCGGCTTTTTCTTTTTCTCCGGTAAAAATAATGTTGTTTCTCCTCTGAAAATAAAAATCCTTGACAGCCTTTTATACGACTCTTTCAATTAACTCTCCTCAGTGCAAATAATTCCCTTGCCAATGCCAAGTAATTTCAGTTTTCCCAAATTCAACAGTAGTGGGGCCCGCAGAAAAAATAACTATCCAAATTGATTGCCTCAAACTCTTCCTTTCATCCACGTATTCCAACTTCTAATATTCATTATTTAATCAAAGTTGGGCTTTATTGCCACTGGCCACATCAATTTTATGCATTTTGGCTTTGATTAGTATTGTATCGGGTGCCCAATAATTAGTAGTGTGATCTTCTGTCAAATGAAAAAAGTTACTTGAACTGAATCTTATCAAGTTCTCCTTGTGAGATTTTTTCTCTTCATGAGATCCCTTTCTCTTCGTGAGATTATTCTCCTTGTGAGATCTTTCCTTCTAGTAAGGATTTGTTTTTTTCGCATATGAATTCTCACTTTGGAACTTATCAGTAGGGGGTGTCTTTTGTTTCCTCGCTGTGAGTAGCGTATTAGGGTTTTCATCCGTCATATCCTCTTTTTCTAGGTCGTCTTTTTTAGGGCTTTTTCATCTCCTTCTCTCTTATTCTGCTCCCTCATTTCCCTGTATTTTGTCCTCTTGTTCATTTTTATCAGAGGGTCAGCCTCTCTCGTGAGCTTTGGTAGGGTTTCAATCGGGCCAGTATGGAGGAAGATCCGTCGGATAAATTAAAGACATTTAAACTATCTGTGAAAGAGGATAAAGGTTTGAATATTGGTGTGGATGGCATAGCTTCGGGATTGAAAGATTGCCAACAGAGCCTGATTGGGAAAATCTTCGGGGATAAGATAAGCAATTTCAGTGGGCTAAAAGCAACTCTGAGTTCTATTTGGATCACCCAAGATCAATTCTCGATTTGTAATGTTGGGCAAAATTTATTTCAGTTCATATTCAACTCAGTAAGGGATAAGAAAAGATCCTTTCTGGCAAGACATGGTCCTTTGATGGCCAATACCTACTTCTCAAAGAATGCAGAGCAAATTCCCCTCATTTCTCAGAGGAGGACGAAAAAATCAAGATTTGGGTCCAAGTTCATAAACTACCTCTCCACTGGACCACTGCTGAGATCAGTTTGAAGATATGACAACTGTTTGGTACTGTCTTTGATGTTGTGGTCCCAGGAATGGGAAATTCCAATAGCATGGTGCTCAAAATCCATGTTTAGATAAGTTTAAGAGAAGTCCTTCTAAGAGGAACCAAACTGAAGCTAGGGCATGAATCTGTTTGGGTTGATTTAAGGTATGAAAACCTCCAATATTCCTGCTTTTACTGTGGTCATATTGGTCATATTGATAAAACTACATTTCTAAAAAGAGGATCTTGCTAGAAATGTGATTAATGTAGGGCAATTTGGTGATTGGTTAAAAGCCAGCTCTAGCTTTTTTAATGAATCTAGGAGTTTTAGATCTTCTGAATCAGGTGGTACTAGTGCAGGAGTCTCTAAAAAAGTGCCTAACATGGGGTTAGAGACACAGAGCCAAGGTGAGGAAAATGGCCTTAACTCCGGTAGGGGCACATCTTCCCCCTTGGTTCAACACAGTGGGGTTGTTGGGGGAGGCGATTATGTAATTCTATAGAAGATAAGAAGACTACTATTAATGGTATTCCTCCTATTACAGAAGCACCTGGTAGTAATTCCCCTTTGTCTGAGCCTGATGATCAGCTTGTTGAGGTTGATATTCAACCAGCAATTGTTGAGCAAAAGGGTAACCAGAGAAGAAGGAAAATTGTTTGTAAAAAGTCTTTGCCTAGGTGTCATAGTGTTCTAGAGGATATGGTTGTGGAAAGCTCTAGTAGCCTTGGTGACCCACTAGTTGCTAAGAAAGTGCTTACTAAAAGAAGTTTTACTGACTGCAACCCATCCCTATCTCTTTCAGAGAATCTAGTTTTGCCAGCTAAAAAATTGAAAACTTTTGCTATCCTTGAGTCAAGTGAGGTGGATGGGACCAGCCCCTATTGGTCCCAAGAGTCAAAATGAAGGTATGTGTGTGGAATTGTAGAGGTTTGGGAGGACCCTCAACAATTTCCCAATTGCGAGAAGCTATTAAAGCTCACCTTCCTGATTTTATTTTTCTTTCTGAAGTTAAGAAAAAAGAAAAATTTGTTTATGTTGTGTGCAAAAAATTAAACTAGAAGATAAGTGGCTGTATTGTAAGCCTAATGGTACTAGGGGAGGTCTTTTGCTTAACTGGTCTTCTAGGATTTCTATTTTAGATTTTTTTGTTATGACTTCTGCATAGGAGTCAAATTTTGTTGCCCTGGTAGTAATCTTATCCACTGGGGTATTTTTGTGTATCTTAGTACTGACTCTGAGATTAGAATGATCCAATGGTCTATGTTGACTAATCTTAAAGGTCAGTGGGGTGATGTCTGGTTCTTGGGTGGGGATTTTAATGACATCCTATCAGCCCAAGACAAATCTAGAGGTAGAACCATAGATGTGTCTAGTTTTCAGCCATTTAGAGATTTTGTATCACTCATTGGAATGAGTGAGACTACAACTCTTGGCCATTTTTACACCTGGTCTAATCTTAGACAAGAAACTGATTTGATTAAATCTAAATTGGATAGGATTTTATTTTCTCAGAGCTGGCTTAATCATTACCCAAATGCTGTGGTTACTCACATTTCTATGATCTAATCTGACCACAGTATGCTGAGTTTGGAGAATGATAACAATGTGTGTTTGAAACCCAAAAGAGGTTCGTGCTTGATGCCAGATGGGTTCAGATAGAGGGTTTTAAGGATGTGGTCCAATCTGCTTGGAATTTATCTGTTAGTGGCCCTGTTGTCGTATGATTCTTAACAACGATTTAATGTGGAGTTTATGTGATAATTTCAAGTGGTTTGGACATAAATCATGCAAGAAAAACTCAACATTGGCCCCGGTCCGAGGTGGACCGAGGTGAAAAGCCTTTATGGGCTACTCCGTGTTTCATTGTAAAAGTGTTGGGTTCCGAATCGAATCCCCTTACAGATATCATTGGCTAACTATTTATAGTAACCTTTTTGATTCATACATTGGGATCCGTGCATTGTTTTTTAGCAAAAGCTACTTTCGAAGGGCGGTTGGACCAGTGGGCCCTACGTGAATGATGACAAATCTCGTAGATCGTGACAAGGGCGTGTAGGCGCCTCGTCACCTGTTTTAGGAGGTGACGACCTCGGTTCATGTTGACCTCGGTTTAGAATGACTTCGGCGGGAGAGGATCACTTCGGTCTTTTAGGGTTGTACCAGTTTATTGTGCGAACCGGGATGACTCTAAGTTACATCGGTATCCGAGTAAAATTTGCTTATGGTGCTGTTTTGGGCCCTTAATTACGATTTACCGAGTCGGATGATAACAGAGAGGCCCCCAATATCGGCGGGCATACGAAGTGATGGCCGTTGGTATTGTCAAACAACTAGAGGCTTCGAATCGGTAAGGATTTGGTAGCTGGGTGTTCTTTGTCTTCGGTATTCCGATGTGACTGAGGTTTACAGGAGTGAATCGTCAGTTCCAGAGTAAAGACTAGATTCCGAGGTGGAAACACTTGGTAAAAATCGGGCAAATTATGGGCGGTTATGAAGGAGACTTGAAAAGACGCAACGGTCGAACGTAGTTAATGTTGAGTGTGAAGAGTCGCGCCGTTATAGCTTTACACAGTAACGGCTACTTTAATAAAATAATGGCCACTTGGTTGCACCGTTTGGGAAAGAAAGGTCGTGTCGATTACACGTGTCGTCGATAGAGAAGGTTAACGGTCTGAAATTCGGGCTATAAATAGGGCGTTGAGATTTCTGATAAACTTTTCTTCACTTTTGCTTTCATTCTCGAGTTCTTTTGCCTATTGATTCTTCCGTCACATAATCCTTGCAAATTTGAGAGTTACCCCTTGTGCGATTCTCTGTGCGCCGTTTGCTCGTTGATTCTTTGGTAAGTTTCACCTTTGATTTTTAATCGTTTCTTTATTACGCATTTTCTTTTGTTGTGTCGTCAATGGCATCGAAGGGAAAGGGTAAGACGGTAGCGAGTTCTTCGAGTACCGAGTCGGTTCCCTTGGAGGTGTATCATGACTCGCAGCTGGTTGAATTGGCCTTTGAGTATTATCGGTAAGATCCGATGTTGGTAGGGCATTTCGATATTAAGCCCGATGACGAAGATGGTGATCGGGTGGTCGAAGAGAACGCGGCCGATATCGAGGTGCCTCACTGGAGGAGACCGGTGAGGACGTGGCCTAATCCTGCGGTCGATTTTGAAGGCGAGCCAAGCATTTTGACCGATGCCGATGTAGTAATGCTTCGAGAGCAGATTCAGATCCCACCCTCGGTGAAGATTTTTGCACCATATCCGGGGGAAAGAATAACCAGTCCTCCTCCGGGTTGTGTTGGAGTTTTCGTCGAGAGTCTGAGGTCGGGATTAAGATTCCCTTTGCCGAATTTGATCACGGAGTACCTCCGGAGTTGGGGGTTACCGCTGTGTCAGATTACCCCTAATGGTTTGAAGAAGATAACCGGTTTAATGGTGCTACTGCACGAGCAGGGTGAGGGGTTGCCATCGTGTAAGGAAATAAGGAGCATCTTTGCATTTAAGAAGAGTCCGAGGAGACATGTTGCGGAATCTTCGTGCTGTTTCTTTGCCGGAGCGAAACCACAACATGGCTTAAAAGTCGGTG
>CACSLK010027837.1:9413589-9426218 GCA_902706635.1 Striga hermonthica | reverse complement strand
ATTCCTGGGCTATAATACTGTCAAGGAGGCTAAGGAGTTCAGGCGTAAGTACCCCAACAAGGACCTGCAATCCAAGTTTGGCAAAAGTCGAGATTTGCGTTTAAACAACGTCATGAGGAGGGATCTAGTTTGCGCCTTGGTGAAGAGGACAGCTGGCCAGAAGAATGCTAGCAAATCGACCGAAGTGGGGTCGAGTGCGACCTCGGCTGCTGTACCGGAGAGCCCGAAGTCTCTGAAAGAGGTGACAACTATCAAGGTTCCGCCAGTTGTGAATGCGGCTGCAATCAATCAAGCGGAGCCTGAACCCAATGTAGTGGGAACCGAGGTGGCTGTAGTTGTGCCGCCGCACTCCGGAGCAGGTGAAGATGAACTAGAGAAGCTACCATCTCCTTCGAGGTCGGTGGAGTCCACTCAACTGGAGAGAAGGAGGAAGAGAAAACTGGTGAAGATGTCTGATGTGGGGGCCTCTTCTGGAGCAGAGAAGAGTTCAAAGAAGAAGCACGACTCCGGTCGTAGATCTGGTGAAAAGAGGATTGATGAGGCGCCTCTATTTGAGAAATCATTCTTATCGATTGATGAAGAGAGGGCTGCCAAAGTGAAGGTGCCCGAAGGTGTCGTGGAGGAGTGGTTCACTACATTCCAATCTGTTAAGTCTCCGCACATGTCCTCGAGAATCGATATGCCGGAGAATGCAAAAAGTGCAGCAAGGGTGCCCTTGATGGTATGGGACCCGAAGTCCGAGGTGGGCGTCTCTTCTTTGTCAAGCGTTGACAAGTTAAGCTATGCTAAGGCATGTTTGGGCCGGGCTTTAGTCAGTCTTGTTGCTGCTGAAGATGATCATAGCCGGATCGCGGCTCAACTGGACGGAAAGAGAGACACTATTGCCGCCCGAGATGCAATGATTGCCTCGTTAAAGGAGGAGTCAGCTAAGGCGGAGGTCGACTTGAAAGGTAAAATTGCTGAACAAGTCACTCAGTTGGAAGTGGCGCAGACTGAAATCTCGGTGCTGTCCGAGGAGAAAAAAGCATTTGAGGCCGAGGTGGCCGATATTAAGGCGCGTCTTGCCTTTTCCGAGGAACATTCCAAGGCTTTAGAGGCCAAGTTTGAGGAGGCAGAGAAGGCGCTGTCTGATGAGAAGGTTGGACATGAAGCGACTCGTAAGGAGTGTACCGAGGTCCGCGAGCTTGTAGGTCGGCAGAGGGATGCTCATCAGGTCGAGATGGCAAAGCTTGAAAAAGAGAAGTCGTCTTACGGTGAGACCATGTACGAGATCGGCTTCCAAGCCGGAAAGGAGACTGTTGCGGCTGTGGAACCGAAGTCCGTTGATGACACCGAAGCTGAAGCTGTTGATGCCGGTGAGGACGATGAGGTCGGTGGGCCTGACCTCGAAATCGAGATGAACACCTGTCTGAATCTCCGATGGGTCATCGAGCGTTGTGATGCAGGTTATTATGACATTGACGATATTCGCTTGTTCTTATTCCGCAAACTTGCAAAGTATGGCTTCGACACCGAGATAAAAGGGATGCACGTGGAGGCAGACGAGGATGAACGAGAATTTTGTGTCTGGATGCTCCGTCGATCTGAAGAGATGAATGCGAATCCCGACTTGCCGCCGCTTTCCGAGGACAGAGCTGCTCCCCTCCGACGTGCCTACGTTAATATGATTTTGGCGCGATAGAAAGAGAAAAGGAAGGAGCTGGCCGACGTATATCTCTCAACTCTTGTCGATGTGGAGGTCGAACAGCATTTTGATGATATGACCCCGGAGCAAATTCAGAGCAGGGTTAAGGCCTATATTGAGGAAAAGGCTAAGTCGACCGACAAGGAGGTCGAAGTTGTCAAGGTTGTCACGCCGGCTGAGGGTGATTCAGATAAAGTGCAGGATCCTCGTGATGAGTTTGTTCCGGTGTCAGATGGAGCCATCAAGACTGCTGCCAAGGCAAAGGAGGCGCAAGTCTTGGAGCGATTATCTTCAGGGACCGAAGTCGGGGAAGGTAGTGGTACGGGCGGCAATTTGGAGAAGGCGACTGACGCGGCGTGAAGTTTAGAAGTATTATATATTGTTGCACTATTAATTTTTGAAATAAGATATCGGGGTGCCAACACGTTGGCATCCTTAGTAGGAAATATACGAATATGTAATCGGGGATATCAGGTAGCTGATTCCCTTAGTAGGAAATATGTAAGGGTTTTCCCGACTTTTTAAGATATATATATATATGATGTGTTTGCATAATATCTGTTTTGATTTATGTTTGCTGTACGAATTTCAGCGATTTTTCGACCAAGTGTTCTGAACTCGGTACGGGTTTTAAAATGAATTACCGCAACTTGGATCTAGTCATATTACTAACCAAGTTGTGGATTTTCTGTAAAAATAATTTCCGAGTTCCACTTTGATCTTTTGTAATATTTTCAGCCACTAGTGTAAGTTGGTTATGCGAACTTACTAGGAATTCGCATGACTTAACACATTTTTGGGCTATGCATGAAATAAAATAGAGTTCACCGAACTTCGTCAGAGTTCGATTATGGAATGGCCCCAACCGATTTATATCTTTTGTATTCGGTAGTTTTCGAGACCCGCCAAATCATGTTCGTTGAAATGACGTTTGACGAGCTTCAATCCCCAACCGAACCATGCGTAGGATTCGGACAGATTACGAGGTATCAACTAGACCGAGTGTCGCAATGCTTACGTCAGTACAAATTATTTATAAAACCAAGTTTCAAAGTGTTATACATTGGTACCGAGTTGATGCTCGGATTTCCAAAAGTGAAAGCCGGTAGACTTTCGGTACATCAAAAGAGTCACTTCGTACATTCAGTGAAGCAAAAGGAAGGTCCGTTCGAAAGAAGAGTCGGACATCTGACTTCGGACCGTTTATTGCTAGGACTTCTTCAGGAAAACAGCATTCCACGGATATTGATGTGGAGTTCCATCAGGGTGAGCGATTCGGTAGGCCCCATGAGGTAGGACTTCAACAATTCGAAAGGGTCCTTCCCACCTCGGTTTGAGTGGACCGGGGTCGGCTCCCATTATGCGTTTAAGAACTACTCCAACTCGGAACGTACGCTTCTTGAATTTGGAATTAACGTATCTTTCGCTCCGGTGTTTATAAGCAGCATTTTTGAGCTCGGCGCGTGTACGATGTTCTTCAAGCAAGTCCAGATTGGCTTTCAAGTTATCCGAGTTGGACTCTTCGGTAAATTGTTGAATTCGGTACGTAGGTTCACCGAGTTCGACTGGGACTACGGCTTCCGATCCGTATGTAAGCGAGAACGGGGTCTCGCCGGTGGAAGTTCGGGTAGTTGTCCGATATGCCCATAAAACATGTGGCAATTCTTCGGGCCAAGCTCCTTTGGCAGCATCAAGTCGGACCTTAAGACCATTTTTTATAAGCTTGTTCACAACTTCGACTTGACCGTTGGATTGCGGGTGGTAAGGTGAAGAGAAGAAATGTTTGATGTTATATTCTTCGCACAGGGACTCAAGTCGTTTGCCTTCAAATTGTCTACCGTTGTCGGTAATGATGGAGTTCGGCACCCCGAAACGGCAGATGATTGATTTCCACACAAAATCAACGACATTCTGTTCGGTTATCATGGCTAACGGTTCGGCCTCGGCCCATTTAGTAAAATAATCAACTGCCACGATAGCAAATCGGACGCCTCCATTTCCGGTTGGCAGGGGACCTATGAGATCGATCCCCCACTTGGCGAAAGGCCATGGACTATAAATTGATTTGAGCTCCTCGGGAGATTGGTGGACGTTGGGTGCGAATATTTGACATTTCGGATATTTGCGAACCCATGCGGCGGCGTCAGTTTTTAAGGTCGGCCAATAATAACCCTGTCGTAAGATTTTGTAAGACAAGGCCTGTGCACCGGGGTGACTTCCGCAAATTCATTCATGGACTTCTTCAAGGATATATCGAGAGTCAGATTCACCCATGCATTTTAAAAGTGGGACGGAGTATCCTCTTTTGAACAAAGTTCCATTGTCCAGGGTGTACCGAGCTGCTCGAATTCGAAGTGTCCGAGCTTCTTTTGGGTCCGGAGGCAAGGCCCCTGTTTCCAAGTAGAGAATTATAGGATCCATCCAAGTTGGTGGTCTTTGTGATGTCACCGGATCGATAGTTATGACTTTGGAAAGGGTGGTTGAAGGATTTTATTGTTGTCCGATTTGGACATACTCCATGCTCTCCATCCCGGTACTTGAGGCTAATCGAGATAGAGCATCTGCTTGAAAATTGAGGGTTCGTGGAATGTGCTCTACTTCGGCAGCGAACTTTGACAACTTCTTTTTTGCCAGAGACAGATACGGGGTTAACCGAGGTTCTTTAACTTCGTACACGCCATTAATTTGATTGGCGAGGAGCTGAGAGTCTGAAAAGATTTTTAGTTGTTTCACATTCATAGATTCAGCCAGATTTAATCCGGATAGCAAGGCTTCGTATTTGGCTTCATTGTTTGTTGCCGGGAAGAGAAATTTCACCGAGTGGCAGAATAATCGATTTTCTGGGTTTGCCAGGACTATTCCTGCACCTGCTCGGTTGGCTGTCGAGGAACCGTCAATATAAAGAACCCACGGTTGATTATCATCATGAACTGTTATTGCCGGAGTGAATTCGGCGATGAAGTCGGATAAGGCTTGTGCTTTAATTGCGGTCCTCGGTTGATAATGGATGTCGAATTGTCCGAGCTCGATGACCCATTTTATCATGCGTCTCGAGGTGTCAGGTCGGTGCAGGACTTGGCGCAACGGATACGAAGTGCGGACGGTTATAGAATGTTCTTGGAAATAAGGTCGCAATTTCCGGGCGGCAATTACAAGTGCAAACGCCAACTTTTCCATAGGAGGGTAGCGCAGTTCGGCATCATGTAAGGCTTTGCTGATGTAATAAACGGGTGATTGTAGCGTTCCTTCTTCACGTACCAAAACAGCGCTGATCGCAGAATCACTGACTCCGAGGTATAAAAACAGCATTTCCTCGGGTCTCGGCTTTTGTAACGTCGGTGGAGAGGCAAGTGTCTCCTTGATGCTGATGAGAGCTTTTTGACATTCTTCGGTCCATTCGAAGCGCTTTCCTCTTTTGATTGCTTCGAAGAAAGGTCTGCAACGATCTGTGGATTTGGAGATGAACCGGTTGAGCGCAGCGAGTCGGCCAGTTAGGGCCTGAACACCCTTAACCGAAGTCGGGGGAGTCAGATCTTGAATGGCTTTTATCTTGGCCGGGTTGGCTTCAATTCCGCGCTGGCTGACCATATAGCCCAGAAATTTTCCAGATTTAACTCCGAAGGTGCATTTTTTGGGATTTAAAACCATGGAATAAGATCGGAGGATATCAAACATGCCTTGAAGGTGTGTTATATGATCTGAAGCGTGCACCGACTTGACAAGCATGTCATCAACATAAACTTCCATAGTATGACCAATCATCGTGGCAAACATTTTGTTGACAAGGCGCTGATAAGTGGCTCCGGCGTTCTTCAACCCAAACGACATCATGGTATAGCAGTACAAGCCTCGTGCTGAATAAAACGAGGTGTGCTCGGAATCTTCGGGATCCATAGGAATCTGATTATAACTGGAGTATGCATCCATAAAACTCATTAACTCGTGTCCCGACGTGGCGTCAACCATGTAGTCTATGTGTGGGAGTGGGTAACTGTCCTTCGGACACGCCTTGTTCAAGTCGAAAAAATCAATACACAGTCTCCACAGACCATTGCTCTTTTTGACAAGAACGGGGTTTGAGACCCATGTCGAATACTTGGCCTCTTTGATCAATTTGTTATCGATGAGTTTCTTAACTTCTTCTTCCAATGCTTTCTGACGATCCGGCCCCAGTTTCCTTCGTTTTTGAACAACAGGCCGGACGGTTCGATCGAGGTTCAACTTGTGACTAGCGACACTGGGGTCGATGCCCTTCATATCTTCGTGCTTCCAGGCAAAAACATCAGAATTGTGTTTGAGAAATGAAATAAGATCTGACCGGAGAGGTTCTTGAAGATGACTTCCGATGCGCAACGATTTATGGAAGATTGGTTCATCGATAAATATTAATTCTACTTCTTCTCCAGGTTCGGCTCGATCATTTCGGCTTTTTTCCTTGAATTGGGCCCTCGTGTCCAACTCGTCCTCCTCAAGGAGTGGTTCCTTTCCAGGCCGTCGACCTCGGTCTTCAGTTAAAGGATCCGAGGTGGGAAAAGCAACGACGTTGTGGTTTGGTTCTTCGGACACTGCGTCATCCGAGATGTTCTGTAATGGAGAATTTTCATTATTACCCGTCGAGGTGGAATGGATTCCGCTGGATGGTATAAATGTGACAAGTTCTCGAGCTTCTCTCTGGTCTCCGAAGTGCGTCCCTTCTCCTCGTGTAGTCGGGAATTTTAGTGCATAGTGAAAGATCGAAACCGCAGCTCGAAGTTTATACAATGTTGTTCTGCCAATGATGGCATTATACTCATTGTTGATATCAAGAATTTTGAAAGTCTCCATGACGAGTTTGGTGACGTTCTCCGAAGTGCCAAATCTGACTGGTAAAGTGATCTCGTCGATAGGCTTTGAAATACTTCCGTTGAATCCTTGTATTTGGTCGTTGCAAGGTCGGATGTCGGCGGGATCGAGACCCATTTTGTCGAAAGCTTTTAACATCAAAATGCTCGAATAGGCCCCAGTATATACCATAACACGATGAACGGGAATTCCGCATATAGGGACAGTGATAACAAGCGCATCGGAATGAGGGTATGCGAAATGATTGGCGTCCTCCATATTAAAGGTTATGGGACAGTTCCGATTGTTGAGAATGTCTCTTAAATCGGTTGTGTAAACTTGTTTGCCAGAGTTGTACGCTTGTCGGGTATAGGCTTTGATTTGTCGACGGGACAATGTACTCTGGGAGTTATTGGTGTTGACACGGTGGACGGTGATTTGCATCGGTCCAAGAGATCGATCTCGCTTACGTCCTCGGGGAGTTCCAGCAGAGTTGGAAGTGGGGGTTTCCGAGGTGAGCATAAATACTTCCTTGTCTCCTTGTCGGATGCGTTTTGGCATGGCGCCGAGGTCCTCCTCGTCGTCTTCATCATATGATTCAATCTGACGCCCTGGACCTCGTCTCTGAGGGTCGGTATTGCGGTAGAATTTTCTAAGCTGCGGATGACCAATTAAACGTAACAGGGCAACTAGCAAACTTAAACATTCATCTGTATTATGCCCTGGTGATTTATGATAATCACAATACCGGGTCTTGTCCAATTTCTCTTCAGGCATCCGAAGTGGTTTGGGATCCGGTAAGATACCTTTCCTTTTGATTTCTTCATATATGGTGGCTGCCCCTGCGGAATATACGGTTTGATAACCGGACTTCACATCGGTAGCATACTGTTTTCAAGCTGCTCGAACTTCAGGATCGTTAGGATCTCCACGAGGAGGTCCTCTGAACTGAGTCTTGCTTTGTTTTTCGAAAAATTTGTTTTTCTTTTTCTCGTCGGTTCCCGCCTTGGATGACTTCGGGTTAAATTTAAAGTCGGGGACCGACATAGCTTCTTCGGCTATGATGTGCTGCTGAGCTCGAGCAAGAAATTCTTGAAAGGTGTTTGGTTTATTTTGACATAATGTCCAGCGGAAAATCGAATTCGATTTCAGCCCGGCAATAGCCATGACAAGCAGGGTTTCGGGATGACAAGACTCCATATTCTGGACTCGATCGTTAAATCGGGCGATATAGTCCTTGACACTTTCATCATCTTTTTGGGTTACGTTTGCAAGAGATTCTTTTGGAATTAGGCAGACTTGGGCCCCGATGAAATGTGTTCGGAACGCCGACCTCAATTGTTGCCATTTCCAAATAGAGTGAGGAGGAAGAGAATGGTACCATTTTTGGGCCCGAGGTCCCAATGTGAGAGAAAACATACGACACCGGAGTGCGTCGGAGGCCCCATGCAGATCCATCCACGAAGTATAATGATCGAGGTGGGAATCGGGGTCCGAAGTTCCATCATATAGCCCAATTTGAGGAACTTTAACTTTCCCAGGTACGGGTTCCGACGTAAGCTCCAGCGTGAGAGGGGAGTCGGCTTCCAGATATACTTGCGCCGAGGTTGAGGCCCGCCGAGGGGGGTCTTCGGGTGCTCGTTGCCGACTTTCAAATTCGGCAATTCTCCGTCGCAATGTTTCAAGTTCGGATGACTCTTGACGAGCCTGATTTCGTTCTATGTGTTGCCGAAGGTCAGTCTGCGCCGGGTTGGAGGGGATTCGGTGCCGCGCATGAGGCGGTGACCGTCGTGAATGACCAGACTGGCTTTCAGCGGTTTCTTCATGAGGAAGTATAGGGGGATTGCGCCCAACGTCGGTGCGACGTGTGGTTTGTTCCGGAGGCGGCTGTGATGCTCGACTGCGGGGTTGAGACGTGGCGTGAGATGTGGTCCTTCCGCCGTCTTGCCGTGCCGGTGGATTTTGTGGATTTGCAGGAGTCGTTGGTATTATAGAGTGTCCCGGGGCAGTTGTGGATGTTCCGGGAATCGTTTGAGCCATCAGAGCGGCGAAACCACGTGCAAACTCCGGATTTTGAAACAGAACAGTGTAATCCGGTATAGGGGGAGCTACGGCTTGTCGTCTGGCGGATTGCGCAGCGCTACGACTCTGACCATCGCGTGAGGTATGGCCGCGATTATCAGAATGAGACATGATTGGTGTAGCTTATGTGGATCGCTTAAACACGAGTCGGAAAGTAACCTCAAATCACTTATGAGGCCCTCCTTCTAGCGCCAAACTGTTGTCGTATGATTCTTAACAACGATTTAATGTGGAGTTTATGTGATAATTTCAAGTGGTTTGGACGTAAATCATGCAAGAAAAACTCAACATTGGCCCCGGTCCGAGGTGGACCGAGGTGAAAAGCCTTTATGGGCTACTCCGTGTTTCATTGTAAAAGTGTTGGGTTCCGAATCGAATCCCCTTACAGATATCATTGGCTAACTATTTATAGTAATCTTTTTGATTCATACATTGGGATCCGTGCATTGTTTTTTAGCAAAAGCTACTTTCGAAGGGCGGTTGGACCAGTGGGCCCTACGTGAATGATGACAAATCTCGTAGATCGTGACAGGGGCGTGTAGGCGCCTCGTCACCTATTTTAGAAGGTGACGACCTCGGTTCATGTTGACCTCGGTTTAGAATGACTTCGGCGGGAGAGGATCACTTCGGTTTTTTAGGGTTGTACCGGTTTATTGTGCGAACCGGGATGACTCTAAGTTACATCGGTATCCGAGTAAAATTTGCTTATGGTGTTGTTTCGGGCCCTTAATTACGATTTACCGAGTCGGATGATAACAGGCCCATTGTTATTTAGTATCCAACAAAGAG
Source organism: Striga hermonthica (assembly GCA_902706635.1). NCBI lineage: Eukaryota > Viridiplantae > Streptophyta > Magnoliopsida > Lamiales > Orobanchaceae > Striga > Striga hermonthica. The sequence goes on along the minus strand of CACSLK010027837.1, from coordinate 9,416,842 downwards.
TTAGAAATGTTAGGATGGCCCTTCTTAGATGGAACAAGACTTTAGGTATCAACTCGGCAAAACAGATTGATAGATGCAAGGTAGCCATTAGGGATCTTGAAGCTCAAGGGGGTGATAGGGATTGGGGGGAATGGGCCTTATGGAAGGATCAACTTCATCAGGCCTATCTCCAAGAGGAAAGCTATTGGCACCAAGAATCTAGGATCCTCTGGCTAGAGGGTGGGGATAAGAACATTAGATACTTCCATGCGTCTGTTCAACAGAGGAGAAAAATTGGGAGCCTTGATAACCCGATGAATTCTAGTGGCAGGAGATGATCTACTCTACGGGAAACCGTTAGGGAAGTAGAGGATTACTTTCAAGATTTATTCTGTACCTTTCAGCCTGATATTGAAGCTTGTAGTTTGAATGGCATTCCTGTGACTATTACTGAGGAGATGAACCACATAATGATTAGCTCTGTTACTGAGGAGGAGATTCATGTTGCTCTGTTAAATATGAAATCCACCAAAGCTCTTGGTATAGATGGCATGACTGCTCTTTTTTTCCAATCTTGTTGGAACATTGTTAAAGAACACCTGTGCCAAGCTATTTCTAATTTCTTTGACTCTGCTCAAATGCCAAAAGGTCTTAACCATACTGTCATCACCTTGATACCCAAAAAACTCAATTCCTTGCTGGTGTCTGAATATAGACCTATAGCTCTATGCACTGTCATTTATAAAATCATATCCAAAATTATTGCTAATAGACTGAAACCAATTCTGAGCCCTTGCATCAATGAATCCCAAGCAGCTTTTGTACCTGGGACACAAAAGTTTGATGATGCTGTTTTGGGCAATCAGTGCATGCACTATATTAATAGCAAGAGACAAGGCTCTAAATGTGTTATGGCTATCAAGCTTGACATGGCAAAAGCCTATGATAGGATTGAATGGCAGTTTTTGCTTAGAGTTTGTAGAAAGATGGGTTTCTCTGATAGGTTTGTGTCCTGGATTTTTGCCTGCTTGAATATTGTTTATTATTCTTTTAATATTAGTGGGCAGCCATTGGGGTATGTGAAACCAACCAGAGGAATTAGACAAGGAGACCCCATCTCTTCTTACTTGTTCATTATTCTGTCAGAAGCTTTGTCCAACCTGATATCTCAAGCTTGTTCTATGTCCTTGTATTCTAGCCTTAAAATCAGCAGGTTTTTCCCTCCCACTTCACACCTTTTATTTGCAGATGACACCATAATTTTTTGCAAGGCAGATACCCATCATGCTTATCTCATTATGCATATTCTTAGTTGTTATGGTGCTGCCTCAGGTCAATGTGTGAACATGTCTAAGTCTATTGTTTTATTTTCTCTGAATACACCTCATTGTTCCAAAGTGAGAATTTGCAATGTGTTGAATGGCATCCTGAGTGTTAGAACTACCAAATACCTGGGAATTCCTCTTGGTATTGGTAGATCCAAGAGAGACACTTTCAAATATGTGCTTGAGTGTGTGAATAACAAACTGAATTGTTGGAAAAATAATCTGTTGAGTACTGCTGGTAGAGAGGTTTTAATTAAATCTGTTCTTGAAGTCCTTTCTACTTATGTGATGTCATGTTTTCTTTTACCTTTGAGTATTTGCCATGATATTAGTAGGGTGATTGCTAGATTTTGGTAGGGTTCCAAGGATCAGAAGGCAGTAAGACTCATTGGGCCAGTTGGGATATTATGGCTAAACCTAAGGGTTGGGGTGGGTTGGGTTTTAGTTATCTGAAAGTATTTAATGTGGCTCTACTGGTTAAACAATTATGAAGAGTCCTGACTCAACCTAATCTTTTGATCAGTAGAGTTCTCAAAGGGAAATATTTTTATAGAACTAGTCTTTTTTAGGTTAAGCCTAAAAATGGGGATTCATGACTTTGGAAGAGTTGGGTGAGTGTGTAGAGATATCTGAAGATGGGGACTAGATTTCAAGTGGGCACTGGGCAGAATATCTCTATCTGGGAACATCCTTGGCTTCCTAGAGAGACTAATCCCATCCCAACTTGTGCTTTTCAGGGGGATAGAAATAATCTTGTCAGGGTGAGTGATTTGCTTTTAGTTGAGAGGGGAACCTGGGATAGAGACCTTGTTAGGCTTGCCTTTTTGCCTAATGATGCTGAACTTGTGCTCAAAATTCTCGTATCCTTGATAGGTAGCCATGATAAGCTCATTTGGTGGTTTGGCAAATTTGGGAAATTTAGTGTAAAGTCTGCCTATGAAGCTTTTGTGAATAGGTTTTGGTAGGACAAGGGGATAGCTAGTTCTAGCAAGGGATCCAACATTGTGAGTCAGGTCTGGAAAGTTACATGGAAACTCCCTATTAAAACCAAAATCAAACATTTTCTTTGGAAATGTCAGATTTATGCACACTAATGAGCAACTTTTGGTGAGAAGATTGACTGAAGATGCCACATGATCTCTCTGTGGAATGGGTGCTGAAGATTTAGAACACATCATGTTTCACTGTGCCAGAGCTAAACTAGTGTGGAAGCTGTGTGGGGTGACATGGGACTCTTTCAGTGTGCACAATCTTTCATTTAGAGATTGGTGGGGAAGCATTTGCAGTGCCAAACAAGAGGAAAGCATTATTGACAGAGCCAGCCTTTCATCATATATTCTATGGTGGCTTTGGAAGACAATAAATGTTTGGATCTTTCAAAACAAAAGGATAAGTGAGAGACTTATTGCTGAGGGCGCCAGAGATGAATGGATAGAATTTGCAGGTATTCAGTCTAGGACCATGAGTCCCAACACTTTGCAGCAAAGCATTCAGAATTCATGTGACCAGGAAAGGGACTTTTCCAGGGAGGTAGGGCACTGTTTTCTCAGTATCAGTGCCACAATCTCTTATCAGGATCAAATGAAAATGGAGTGTTTAGCTGAACAAGTGGGAGAGGAACCGCAATATTGGACAGAGATGGTATTGTAAAATGGCTGCAGTGAAGGAAATGATCTTACAGCTTTGAGATGGGCAGTGATGAAGGCTATTCAATGTGGATGGTAGGTAAGGAAATGCAAAATCAATAACCAAAGGCTAGCCTCAAAGCTCAACAGTCCTTCTGGTCAATTTGCACCTTGTTGTAATATCATGGCTGCAGATCTTAAGGAGCTGGTGTTTTCCTCTACCTCCTGTCTGTTCTTGGCTTAGCTCTGCAACTGTGCTTCTTGATTATGGTGGTTGCTTCTTAGTTATAGGTTTATCTAGTTTGTTAGCTTTTTTTTTTTTTT
>CACSLK010027837.1:9380503-9390909 GCA_902706635.1 Striga hermonthica | reverse complement strand
CCGGAACCGCCGGTTCAACAGCCCGGCGGGTCTCGGATGGTTCCGGGCCGGTACGGCCCTTAAAAATCCACAAAAAAGCAATGCGACCCGGCGCGGCCCGGCCCGGCCCGGCCCGCCGGGACAAAAGAAAAAAACCCGTGACCCTTAACCGGACCGGATTGGCCGCGGTCCGGTTCTAAAAACCGGCACTATTCATGCCGGTACCGGTACCGGGTCGGGCCGGGCCGGTACCGGGTCACGGGTCGGGCCACGGGCCAACCATGTCTAACTGGGGTCCAACTCCCAAAAAAAAAAAAGATTTTTTGTTTTTAATTTTTCGAAAACATATTCATAAATACGATCGAACACATATTTTGTAATGTAGATACTCGGGAGTAATGGTCGAATCAAACAGGTACACGACTGAATATAATGGGAAGACATTCTTAAATAGAGTCTAGAATACAACAAATGCACTCGAGACTGAATTAAGGCCCTCTCCGACATCCGAAAAGCAGTCTCGAACCACCTCATAATTATAAATTATATTTATTTCAGATTAAGTTAATATTTTTATATTTATAAATATGATATTTCCCTTTTTTTCGCTTATTTTGGCCCATTTTTCGGCTTGCATGTCTTTTTTTTCATTTTTTATTTGGTTACATAAAGTTCATTTGAATTGTTGTATTCGAGACACCATATGATTTCGCTAGGCTTCTATTAGAACACTTTGTAATTGAATTAATTATAAATGATCATCTATCGTATGCATAAGAGAGTAGGTAATATGTATAAATTTTTTTATTAAAAGAGGGTCATCTACGTATAAAAACATAAGTAGAAAGTAAAATAGTAGATGTTTTTTATTTTACAAATGCAATATATACAATATAATATTATTTACGGTACCATTTATTAAGTATATTAAATATTTAAAAATTATTTTTATATTTCGACCTCTTTATACATGCATCTAGCTAGATTATTCGAACTAAGCGCTTCATGTTCGAACTCATGCTAATATAATAAACAAGGTGGTGTGGCTAGACTCATTTAATAATCAAACAAAAAGTTAATCTCAAGTTTTGCTCATATAAACTTAATTCCACTAATTTTGTTAAACCTTAAAAGATAAACCAAAGCGTGAAACACTAATAGAGTTAAGCCTCGTCTTGTTTGATAGACAAGTTGTAAGCATAATCCCGAATCTTTAATAAATAATTTGGTGTATACGAGACCACATATTGTAATGATCTTGATCCTGATGATCTCACGAGACTCCCGTAATTCTTTGATCTAATTAAGTTTTTCCCTCCTGACCATTTCTTGATGTAGCAGAAAAACTGATGGGAAATACTGCATACCGTAATCGGATGAGAGATGACTAATTTATATAAAGGTGACTATAGATCTGGTACGTTCATCAAATATCCATATTAGTGGCTTAGATCAATTTGAACATTAAATAAATGCATAGCCCAATAGGTTAATTAATTGTGAGCCCAAGACTTTCGGGCCACATATATTTATTAGGTGGGCATAAACAAATCTAATTAGTCATATATCATAATAAACTATGACATGATAAACCATATAGTGAGAGTTATGATGGTTGTCCACTCTCGATTCGATACTTCTTTTCATATGGTACAACACTAACAGTTCAACACATCAAATTTCATAATTATATATAAATATCATAATGTCCATTTAGTTGTCTTGAAGACATTTATTTCTTACTCTAAACAAAATGCATAAAAGATCATAAATGAACAAGGGGACGCTATTGTCTTTAAGAAAGTGGGTGTCGACATCTCTGAAGTTGTTTTTTTTATGAGAAATGATATGAAAAATCCTTTCTTTTTATGGGAGATATGCTAGTTCACGAGATTTTATGACTTAGATTTTTTTTTTCATGTAACAAGATTAAATATGATGAAATATAAAACTTTATTTACAAAATTAGTATTTTCATTTTATTTATTTTATGGAGATTGAGTCTTGAATTTATTAGTTTACTCATAGAACATGAATTCTTCAAAAACTATTATACGTTTTTTATTCTCATAAATGTCGTAGGTTCATCCGCTTACAAAAAATATTTTTTAACCAAATCTCTGTATATTCCCTGCATAGGTGTCACATAATTAACATAATATATACGAACTTTCTAAATTATTTGTCTCTCTATCGTATAGTTTATTGCATATTAAAGTCGCACTGGATCAATTATCTTCGATTTCTGTTTTTATATTAGATAATAATTGTGTAAGTAATTATTGCAGATTACTTATAATGAACTTACCAAAAAATAAAATTTTAAATAATTTAATTTGTGATTAATTATGCGTATAACATTTCGCCTATTAATCGCATATTTTAGTAAGAAAAAGTAATGGTTCTGCAGATCACAGTTTTTTAGACGCATTTATCATAAAATAAATAAATTTAATGATATTGCGATTCAAAACAGTCGTATCTCTTTAGTAGTCTGTTATAGAGTATCTGAAACGCTTCATTTTTTCTGTATTAAATAATAACTATTTTTTTTCCAAGCGATAGATGAACAACATTAAACACAAACGAAGATACAAGAGTTCTAATACAAGCCGGGAGAGACCCCGGAAAAAACAAACTAAAACCAAACATCAACTAATGGAGAAACACTCAAAGAGTGATCTAGACACATACACCCAACTACGAACTTTAAGCAAGTACAAATCCTTGCGACTTAAAGCCGTAAATCCCCCAAACAAACCTCAACAAAAGAACAGAAACCAGCAAATAAAAACTACAGCAAAGATGAAAAAAGGAACCAAACTAGAAACTGGACTCAGCCCGCTCAAAGCTCTTCGCAAACTCCACCCATTCTTTCCACGCGCTCTTCACCACCATCTCCTCTGGGATCCAAGTCTTCTCGAACAACCATAAGTTTCTAGACCGCCATAACCACCAAAGGATGTACGTGGTCAGTTGGATGCGGTCCTCAGAGATGATCGATGAGTCTGTTGAACAGATTTGCCACCACCATTGTCTGAAAGAGTTACCACTCTGTTGCACTCCGTCCCATTTCAAGGGTGACAATTTCCACACCTTTTTTGCTTTCCTGCACTCAAAGAACAAATGTTCTATAGTTTCCTCCCCCTCTCCACATTGATGGCATATAACATCCACCTGGACTCCTTTCTTGATAATGTTGACACTGACTGGAAGAATCCCATTAAAACACTTCCAAATAAAGTGCTTTAATTTCCCTTTAACCCTCATCTTCCAGCTTCTTTGTCTAATGAGTTTGTCCTTCTGACCTGTGCCACTTCCTTCAGCTCTGTCCATTCTCAAGAGTTTGCATTCCATCAGATGAGAGTATGAGCCAGCAAAATTGAATTTTCCATTTTTGTCAAACTTCCACTGCCATCTGTCAGGGAGCTCAGGTCTCAAAGAGTCAATAGCAAGAATAGCTAGTCTGTCATTCTCTGAAAACCTTCTAGCTAAGATATTGTTGTTCCAGCTCCTCCCATCTTCATTGATTAGGTCAGAAACCCAAATTAAGGGTTCTTCTGCATTCTGTAAGGGTTGAGGACTCTTATGAAGTAAATTAGGCACCCAGCTGTGATCTAGAATTTTGGTTTGTTTGCCACTTCTAATCTCCTTACTCAGCCCCTTAGCCAAAGTTGGTATGAAATCCACCCAGTTATTCCATATCCATGATGCTGTGCTTATCCTTTTGGCCTCCATAATTGATGTTTGAGGGAAATACTTGGCCTTAAGCAGTCTGCTCATGAGAAGGTCTGGACAAGTTGTGACTCTCCAAATCTGTTTTAATATCATAGCCTCATTGAATAGTTTGTAATCATGGAACCCCAAACCACCCTCAGCTTTAGGCACTGTAATTTTATTCCATTGCTTCCAATGTATTCCTCTGTCATGCTTAGACCCTTTGCTCCACCAGAAGGCAGCAGTTAATCTACTCAACTCTTGACAAGTAGCAGCTGACAGCTTAAAGCAACTCATGGCATAAACAGGGAGAGAATTAACCATTGCCTTTACCAAGACTTCCTTACCTGCTGTGGACAGATAATTGTTTTGCCAGCTCAACAGTCTTTTCCTTGCAGCTTGGATGATGAATACAAAAGCCTCCTGCTTTGATTTACCAATTCCCAAAGGGAGTCCCAAGTATCTAGATGAGTTGTGAGCTTGGACTCCATTCATCATTGCCCCTAAGTACTGTTTCAGAGAAAGGGGAGTATTCCTGCTATAGAAGACTGTGGATTTAGCAAGATTCACCTTCTGGCCAGAAAAAACATTATAAATCTCCAGAATGTGAAGGAGCCTCTGAACTTGACCATGATCAGCTTTGCAGAAAACCAAGGAATCATCTGCAAACAACAGGTGTGTGATAGTGGGACAGCCTCTGGCATTTCTAAGGCCACTGAATTGGTTGTTGGCAGCTGCAGCTTGGATGAGGGAAGAGAAAATCTCTGAAACCAAAAGAAAAAGATAAGGTGAAATTGGGTCACCTTGCCTCAATCCTCTGGTGGGTTTAATGTGCCCTACTGCCTTGCCATTAACCAGAAAGGAGAAGGAAGATGTAGAAATACAATCTAGGATACACTTGATAAAACCTTCTGCAAACCCCATTTTCTGCATTGTTTTCTTCACACTCATCCACTTCACTCGGTCATAAGCCTTGAGCATATCTAATTTAACTGCCATATAGAAGTGAGGTCCAGATTTGTGCCGGTTAAGAAAATGAAAAATCTCTTGGGCTATCACCACATTATCAATAATCTGCCTTTCTGGTATAAGTGCTGCCTGAGCTGGGTTGACACAGACTTTAAGACATGATTTAAGTCTAGTGGCCAGGATCTTAGAAATCAGCTTGTAGACTACCCCACATAGACTGATAGGTCTATACTGGCTCAGAGAAGAAGGGGCTAAACATTTAGGGATTAGAGCCACCAAAGTTTGGTTCCAATACCTGAGAAGTTGGCCTGATTCAAAGAAACTTAGGACAGCTCTGCAAATATCCTCTTCAAGTATTGGCCAAAAGTGTTAATAGAACAAGGCAGTCATCCCATCCTCTCCAGGGGCCTTTAGAGGGTTCATTTGAAATAGAGCATTTTTGATCTCCTTCTTCTCCACAACTCTGGTAAGATCTTCATTCATTTCCTCAGTAATTACTGAATTGATGTTGCACAGAGCCTCCTCCTCGTTGATTGACCTCTCAGAAGTAAATAAATGCTCATAAAAGTTAATAACATGTTCTTCAATCTCCTCAGGACTATCAAAAATATTCCTGACTTCTACCAACCTTGTTATGGCATTTCTTTTTCTTCTGTGAATAGTCATAGCATGAAAAAATTTTGTATTGCGGTCACCTTCTTTGAGCCATAGAATTCTTGACTTTTGCTGCCAAAATTTTTCCTTTGATATAAGAGCTGCATCAAGTTCTGCTTTGATTGCTTCCCATTCCTCCCAATTTCGCCCTCCTCCTAACTCCCTCATTTGCTCTAAGGTCAGAGTTAGTCTCTCTATGTTCCCTTTGCTTGCTGCCCTGAAGCTTCTGTTCCATTTGCATAAGGCCAACCTGGTTTTCTTGATTTTTTCTTTGAGAATGAAAAAGGGGGTTCCAGTCTCAAAGCCACTCCATGTTGTCTTCACCACTTCCCTGATCCCTCTTCTCTGAATCCACCTCTTGTCAAACATAAATCTGGACTTTCCGTGTGTAGAGATGTTTTCACAGTTTAGAATTAGCATCCCATGATCAGAAGAGCTTCTGAAAATGTTCTCAACCGAGGCCTGAGGGTAATTTTCCATCCACTTCAGAGAACCAAAAGCCTTATCCAAAACTTCCTCAACATATCCCTCCTCCTCTCTATTATTCCCCAAGTAAAAGGGTATCCCTTCATCCCAATCTGAGCCATTCCCATAACAACAATAAAAGAATTGAAGCCTTCAAAACTTCTGTCATTTTTGGTTCTGCCCTCTTTTTTCTTCTCACCACAGCAAATATCATTCCAGTCACCTATGGTGACCCATTCATCTCCCTAGATAGACTTTTCATGCTGCAAGTATATCCATTGCATTTCTCTTTCCATTTTGTTTGTGCTTAAGTATACAAAGATAAACCACTCCATCTTTAATGAGTTACCTGATCTGCATTGAACTTGAATAATGAAGTCCAGACCCTTGACTTGAATAATATCAATCTCCTTCTCTCAACACAAAAGAAGGCCTCCCTTAGTTCCATTAGGCTCTATAAAGAACCATCTATCCTCAAAACCTAGATTCTTGCAAATTTTGGAAACAAAATCTTTTTGCTTTTTAACTTCAGATAAGAAAACCAATCCTGGATGGTGAGTCTTCAATGACTCTCGCAATTGAGGAATTGTAGAGGGCCCACCCAGCCCTCTACAATTCCACACCATAGCCTTCATTGGGGAGGTGGGAGCCACTTATGGCTGGCTGCCTGCACCACTTGGGAATTAACTTTGGTTCTCTTCTTCAGCTCAAGGTTGTCTGGGGCCTCATCAATGCTATGCTGATAGAGGACAATTTCTGAGGCTGGCCTCTTTTTTTCATTTCTGTCTAGCTTGCCTTCTTCTTTGCTATTCTTTCTTTGTAACATGCCAGATTTGTCAGTTTTCCTCTTCCAAGTTCTTGGATGTTTTGTTGATGGTTCTGTCTCTGCTTGATCTTCAATCTCTACATTCATAGAATCCATCAATAACTTGGTTTGTCTCTTCCCTATCCCCATTGACAACTCCAGTCCTAAGACTGAATTCTCCTCAGTCTCGAAGGGGATTGTTGAAACCACTCTATCTGCTACCACTTCAGGAGGGACTTCACTGCTAGCTGGCTGCATCATTATTTCTTTGGAAATAGAGTGTTGTACAGGCAAGCCCTCTAGTTTGTTAGAAGATCCTCTTTCACCTTCTCCATTCTTGGATGAGCTTCCAAGGCCATGGTTTCTCTCTTCTTGTTGATCATCTGGAGTGGTTTGCCTGCTGTGATTTGAGGAATACATCCAGTGCACTCCTTCTGCTGCTTTCACCCACTCTCCATACTGCCCCTCTCGAAGTTCGTTCTTTTTAATGTATGTCATTCTCTTATCACAATTTTTGTCCACATGTCCAATCTTGCCACAATAGTAGCACAGATTAATCAGCTTCTCATACTTGAAACGAACCATCATTGCATTATCTCCCAGTCTGATATTAGCCCACCTTGGAATAGGCTCATGTAGGTTTAGAGTTGCCCATATCCTCAAGACTCTACCTCCTTGGTTTCCAATTCTGGCTATGTGCACATTTCTAATGTCTTTGAACATTCTTTTAAGCTTTAGACCCACCTCCGTGCTCAACCAATTCAAAGGGACATTATGCACTTGAACCCAAATATCCAGAGAGTCAAAACATTCACTGGAGCTCTTAAGCCCTTCCATCCAATTTTGCAATACAATGTATTGGTTATCAAAAATCCAGTTTCTGTTCAATCAACTTTCTCTTTTGCCAATTTTGATTGGAATATGAACTGAAAATAGTTGTCATCCAGCTCTCTTACCTCCAGAGCATTTCCCACCTTCCATGCTTGAGCCATAGCCCTTCTTATCCCAATTCAGTTGGCTCGCTTTGCACCAACCACTTTCCCAAACAAACTCCTGCCGCATTCTTCAGCACTCATTTTGACATCGCGGTCCTCTATGTCAATAAAGGATGTTTCATTTTCAGACATTGAGAATCTCTCCATCAGTGTTTCCAGTGCCTCGTCTTCTTTCTCCATATTAGCCCTAATCCGAAGTTACGACGCCAATATAACAACACCAAAGTGAAGATAATCTTTATTACCCACCGGCTAGCAATATCACCACCAAAACAAGATCGCTGCCACAAAACACTCTCCTCTAATCAGAAATCAAAAGAAGAGATCGAAGATTCTCGGAAAGAGAAAAGGGAACTCTCAAGAGAGAGAAAAAGCCACTCTCAAGAGAGAGAAATCCACTAATGTCATAGACTAAGATATAGGATATTATAATAACTATAATAACTATGATATAGGATATTATAATAGACCGAGTTTAATGTATAAGAAGAAATATATTGGAAGATAAGTCCACGTATGAGCTAAGTCATATAGCATAATAATATAGGCCAAGCCCGAATTAGGCTCAAAAGGTAAACTCTCCTATAAAAGGGTGCCAATGTATCTCATTCCTCATTCTCCCTTCATTCATTACGACACTATCTCTCTCTCATTGGATCCAATACTGACTTAGGCATCGGAGGCCCGATGCCGGGACCCCTCCCGGCGTTGGGTTCTGCAGGTACGGAGGCCGTTCGAGTTGAAAGAGCCCGGGTGAAGTCTATTTAACTATTATTTGCGTCGTCTGTGGGACCCGTTCAAAAAGTCAAAAAGAGTTTCGACTAAAAAATTCGAAAATTTTCCAGCAAGCTCCTTCACCTCCATCGGCCGCCGCCACGCGTCGCCACCCCGACCGCCACCTCCACCGCCGGCCACCGGAAAACGTGTTTCGATCATAAAATTATTTACATCATTGGGAAGATCTCCTCGAGGTGAATCTCCCCTTAAAATTTCATGCAAAAATTCCTCCGAGAAGACCGTCAATTTCGCAGTAAAAGTTTCCAGATCTAGAAAAAGTTTGGTCAAAATCGAACATTCAAATGCATTTTCTCGGCGATCCGTGAGGGTTATGAAAAATCCAAAGGTACTACCGGAATCCTCTCGACAAGACAAATCATCAGCTACCGATCTTCGCCAAAAACCGCCACCCTCGCTGCCGTCCGCCGCCGCCTCCGCCGCGGGTCAAAGTTCTCCGATCAGAAAAATTCTTATACCATCGCGAAGCTCTCGTCGTGCACGTTCTACCCTTAAAGTATCAAGCAAAAATCCCTCCGGTAAGGCCATCAATTTACCGGTCAAAGTTTTTGGATCTAGAGAGAAAATTGGTCAACTCCGGTCATCTTCTCCATTTTGTCGGCGAATCACCTCAAACCAAGGATACCACCGGATTCTACTCATCGGGTCGCGCACACGGGTGGTTATCTTAACCGGAGACGGCGACTCCTTCCGGCGACATCTTCCCGGCGAGCCGCCGCTGTTTGTCCCATTTTTGTGGCATTTTTCGTGTTTCTTTTATCTTTCTTTTTCCCCCGTTTTAGGTTGTTTCTTTAGTTTTTAGTCTGTTTCATGTTTTATTATGTGTTTTCTTTCATTTTGAGTCATTAGGTGTTTTTTGTTTGTTTTTCCGGTTTTCTTTTGTGTTTTGTCGTTTTTCGTGTGTAGGTCGAAAGATTCGGACGAACTTTATCTTCAGAAAAAGTTGGTTTCGAGAGCATAACTGGATAGAGGGGTTCGTTAGCGACGCATAGGAAAAAACGGAACTCAATTCCGAGTTCGGACGAGCTCAAACGAGGCAAAAACGCAAAATGGCGCAGTGCAGCCCAGAATCTCGCGAGTCGCGAGCACAAAGTCGCGAGTTCTACTCGCGACTCGCGAGAGAAACGTCACGACTCGCGACTTCAACAGAGCCTCCAGCAGCCTAGCAACCCGTCCAACTCGCGACTCGCGAGTAAAATCGTGAGTCGCGACCCTGTCGACCCCTGTTTTTATTTTTGCTTGTTTTTACTCGTTTTAGCTCCATTTTTCGCGCACTATATATCAAAACGAACCTCCAGACCTAAGGAACAACCTACAATATCGTTCCTTTCAAGTTTTCTCTCCAAAAATTCAATATTGTTAGGGTAATTTTCTCCGCTATTCTTTTTATTTTCTCTCATGCTTGGATTGTTGGACACAAAGATATTTGGATTGAAATCTTGCAAGTCTTAATCCGGTTGTAAGTTTTTCAATTCTATTTTATTATTGTTGATTGGTTTTATGTTCTTAATTCCGGTTAACATGAGATTGAATCTAAGCATGAGGTAATCCATCCACCTAGGGTTAGGGATTTTGATTCTTGTTTGAATTATGTGGAACGTGTTTTGTTCAATCTATGCGAGTTTTGTGAATTATAGAGTTAGTTGATTGATCACCATTCTAACCTAGTTAATCGACGTTTAGAACTGAGAGAGGAGATGTCGGTCGATTTAGGCTCGTATAGAGTAGACTTGTTCGGAAACGTATTGTCTATGTGTTGCTTGTTTAAATGAGTTTATCGTTTATGTATGTGCTCTTGTTACGAAGAGTTATTGAGCATAGCCCTCTAGACGTGTAGGTTTGTTAAATCTCGTAACCGAACAAATAATTGTTCAACATAGTTTGAAACTTGATGAGATTTCCCGACCCCTAGAACTTTTTCCTTTTCTCTAGAGATTTAATTGTTATTTCTTTAAATTGCTTTTTTAGTTGTAGCTTGTTTTAGTTAATTCACCAAATTAATCGTGATTAGAGTGTTTAGGACTTAT
>CACSLK010027837.1:9335047-9347393 GCA_902706635.1 Striga hermonthica | reverse complement strand
AAAAAAAAAAAAAAATACAAGAACACATAATGAAAACAAAAACACATAAAATACAATAAAATGGACCAATTGACACAAATCCGAACCTAAAAATGACTCAACTAACACATAAAACACAAGAAAAATAGGCAAAAAAAAAAACAAACAGGGGCGTATCAAAATATTCACATGTGAATTTTACCACATCGTTTATATAGGGAAAATATGCCTAATTTATAAGTCTAACGGGCTACTCCTCCTTCCACCAATTGGTTTTGGGATGAAACCTCACTTGGGCTTCATCCGGACTTTCTCTGCTCTTGATGCGCTTCTATCATAACGGACATTGTAGTGGTATACCTTCTGTTTGAATCAGCTCAATGGAAATTTCAATTAAAATATTCTTTGAATTAATTTTTCATTGGAATTGTAGATGAAATTTGATTATTCAAACGACTATTATTCCAACGGTTTTTTACCGTAAAAATTTTTGTTAGAATATTTAATTTGGGTAGGATTTTTTATTCCCATACATATTTTAACCGTTGAAAAATCTATTATTGCAATCATCAAAATGTAGCGTCACCTCCGCCGACGGGGGGCGTTGATGACGTGGTGGCCCATGTTCGCCTGAATTTCGACCTGAACCTCCCACCGCTGCCAGAGTATGGCGTGGGGCTCATTAAGGTAAATAGCCTTTTTTCTTTTCTTATTTCTTGCCCTGAGCTCTATCAATTCCCTTTCATCCAGTCGGGCGGTTGGTCGACTAAAGGTTATAGGACTAAGTGGATTCTCTAAATAAATTGAAGTGTTTTAGGGATTTGGTTTCTTGTGTGTTTTAGTTAGGGGGTGATTGTGTTGACTTGACCTAGTCAATTTCGTTGACGGTTATTTGTAATTATCTAATTTTTACCCTTATTTTTCTTGCTTTTGGGTTTTGATTTTCTTGATCTTGATTATGCATTTATGCAACTCAATATAAGAGAACAATGTGGGAGTTATTATTCCAGTATGCTTCTTTTTTTCAATTTTTTTTTTGTTATTTAATTATTATTGATTGAGAAGCTATGATCAATATTAATGATGTGAGCACAAATTCGCCCAAATAAGAGGGTCAAAGTCGTGTAAAGCTCTATTTCACACGGAAATAGAAAAAATGTGGGGTAAGACCAATTGGACTGTAGCGTCAAATATTTTCTTAAACGAATTTCTTTACCTTCGCCTTTCCTTTTGGCATACCACCTAGTTTGTTGTTGTCTGGGAAAGCTAGTAAATTGTCATTTTCCTCGGCACCAGCCAAGACGGTCTCGATGTTGAGAGTCACATTCTTTGGCTCGATCGAAGAGCGACGAATATTTTGTATTATGGATAGGTGATTTTTACCGGGTAAGGAAGGTATATATCTAATCAACCGACTCCAATCAGACACTTTAAATAAGCAAAGGGTAAAGACCCCTTATTTATCCTCTCTTTTAAACCTCTTGTGATTATTCAATGCTTCCCAACTATTTAAAAAACGGTAACAAATGTGTATAATTCTGAGACAAAAGCGTGTACTTTTAACATCACTGATTCGAAAACTGCTGCAGCAGGAACTCTACTTGCCCATTCCTCCTTCGAAGTGAAAGTTTTCATTCTCTCATTTTTCTTTTATTTTCCCTTGGCTCAGTTGAAAAGCCTAACGTTTTTCATTGGATTCTTTAGGTGAAGTGCCAGATTATCGTCCCCTACAAGCCATTCGAGCAAAAATGGATTATTGTTCCTATACAGTACGGACTATTTTTGGGGTATTAGACATCAAAATTTGGATTTTTTATAGACAAGGAAGAAGAACAAAAAAATTTGAAACTTCTAAAACTAAAAAAGATGTTTGTTTTATGATTCAAAAAAAAAAGTCCATTGCTTCGAGATCCAGTAAAAAAAATCCAAAAGTTTTGTGGAATTTTCATTGGAATCCTTTGAAAAATCTCAACGAAAATATAGCATTTGAAATATTTATTGAAATTGTCGTTAAAAAAATTCATTGGAATATATTTCTATAAAAAATCTTCATTGTAATTTCATTATTTTCTTCTTTAATTTTTCTCAGTTGGCTCAACTATATTCCAGAGTGATGTAAGGATTATGTATAAGAATTTTGTATTTACAACTTTTTTTAAAATTTTGAAATATAACACAATAAAGATACATGCATGGAATGTTGGGTTAGAACAACCTTCGCAGCGAACAAAAATATCCCTACAACAAATATGACAAACACTACTATTAACAAAAATAAACCAACATAAATAAATAAATGACGAGAATGAAACAGAACACAAAAATTGATAACGGAGTTCAGCCAATATTTCCAAAGTCTCTGGGCACCGCCAACCGCAACACCAAATTTACTAGACTCACCATCAAAATACAACTAGGGTTAAATAACCCACAAATTAGGATTTTCTTAATTAAGAATTTCCTTCTAAGTTAGGAGTGAATAGAATAAGGTGCAATTGTAACTCAAATGAAATGAACCTATGTATACTAAAAGATCCTGCACATCTTTGGTACACATCCGATGTAGGACAAAAATTAATCAAAATTTAACATGGAATGGTTGTCACATTGAACATAAAATTTAATTAGTCATTAGTACATATAAACTATATAGCAGGAATTTGAAGAACAATTTGTCGTATAAGTTATATGGTAACTGAGGTAAGAAACATTAGTATTATGTTGTTTTTACGGTTTTATTTTTTAGTATGTGGAAGAATTTAAATAAAAATTGTAAAATCGTTTAAGGTTGAATGAAAAATTAATTTTGAAGTTGAAATGTAGGAGAATTTGAATTTATGTAACTCAAAAGTATGTTTAACCAACTCAAACATTGTTAGATTTTCAAGCATTCAATTTTATGAATTTGGACAATAAGTTAGAATCATGCACTAGGTATATAAGAACTCTAGAAGGATTCGTCCATAACGAGTAAAAAAAAAAAACTAAACATGATTTTGAGTCTGGACGAGCACGTACAAACTCCCGAAGTGCGCCATAATCCATTGCGGGCACA
The DNA here is from genome assembly GCA_902706635.1 of Striga hermonthica. NCBI lineage: Eukaryota > Viridiplantae > Streptophyta > Magnoliopsida > Lamiales > Orobanchaceae > Striga > Striga hermonthica. The sequence goes on along the minus strand of CACSLK010027837.1, from coordinate 9,344,359 downwards.
ATAACTAGAGCAATCGATCAGTTGAGCGCGATGAACACACGACCCAGACGCAACTTCTCATGCCAAAAAGGTTTCAACTCATGTTTGGATGATCAACCCATCTTGAAATGTATATTTCAACACAATAAACACTCTAGAGATGTCTAAGAACATCAATGAACCCCATGTGACTTGAAATTCATCAAGGCAAGAGAACTTAACATAAAGATGAGTAATTGAAATAAAACATAAGATAATTCATATTCATCTTGTATTCATTATTCATTCTTCATATATTGAGACTTCTAAACACAAGAAAATTTGATGAAATCTTTTGCATTTGAAGTGCCACAATATACAAGATAAAAATCGATATATGTTGAAGTCATTTGTCAAAATTATATGCAACAATCGGTGGAAATTTCGTCTTACAAAGTGCATTTTTCATGTGCGTTGACTTTGAATATTTAATTGGATTCTTCTTCCAAGTTTGTTCGAGGACCTTGTTCATGTTTTGATAGAGTCATTCGTTATCATTCTCTGTTCGGGCTGTTCATTTCCATTCCCAAAAGATGGAGCGTACAAACACCCATGCTACTCTAAGGCCAATCGATGTCGTTCATGGTGAAAAGCCGTCAAAATTTTCCCATGTTGACTTCGAGATAAGGAAACAAAAGGTATTATTCTATCATACCACAATTTCTCTTTTTTTATTTCCTTAAGGAAGATTGTCTTGTGGGCCCCGAGGAAGACAAGGATATGAAAATGTGTACTAAGTCGAATATGTGGCATCATAATAATTTGTTGTGTGGAAATCACATACTTAATGGACTAGACGACACACTATATAATGTGTACAATCCCGTTAAGATGTGCAAAAAAATATAGAACTCACTTGAAACGAAATACAAACAGAAGACGTCTGCATTAAGCAACTTTTTCAGTAAATTCCTTAAGCATGATATGGTTGACACCAAGTTGCTGGTAAGTCAAGTTCAAGAGATTCAAATCATCATTCATGATATATTAGTTGAGAGATTGATTATGAACGAGTCCTGACAACAATTGTTGAAAAGTTATCTCTTTTTTGGAAAGATTTCAAGAGTTATTTCATGCATAAAAACAAAGATATAAAACTTGAACACATCATGATTATTTGAGCATGAAGCACATCCATGATCTCCCATAGTCATAATTAACACACCACCTTGCCCATTTCTTTAAGCCATTTGTGGATGATATGTTGAAATTTACAATTAATCATGATGTGTTTATGAATACCATGAATATAAACTTGCATCGGTGTTGCATTTTAGCGAGTAAACTAACAAGGTTCATGAGTAACTTAATTGATTAATTTTGATTATGCTGAATTGAGCATTGAACACGAAAATACCTAACACCACGAGTGACCATGTGTTTACTCTAGGTGGATAGTGTTGTGTCATGAAAGTAACTAAGAAAAAGCAAGATCAAGAATAGTGTCATACTTTATAAGTTTGGATAAAGTCATGGTTGAAGCTAAATTACTTAAATGTTCGAATAAATTATGCTCAGCGTGATGAGTCTTTGCGATAACCAATTGACAATTGAAAAATAACAAGTAGTAGTACAATGGTATGTCTCGGTAGATATAATTTGAAGATTTAATTTTATAAGACACATTATCTCATGTGAGGATTATATCGGTTGAATACGTGGAATCAAAGGTTGAACAAACGGATCCTTTTATACATAGATGAAACAGATAAGTTGTACAAACCGACTACATAAATAAGCTTGACAAAATTCACAACAAACAAACAGCCTTACCGATAAATCATCCATGAGAATCACAGATACCGAAAATCTTGATTCAATGAAAAAACTAAATTTTTGACAGTTCAATGGAATACTTGAATAATATCTGCTCATTCCTAGAACCGTCAAGTGTATGATCTGCCTAGGTGGTATTAATTCATGGAATTTTAATGATTCCTATACCTAAAGATGGAGTAATGAGGGATACTCTTTATAGAAGCATCACTATGCAAGTAAGAAGTAATTGGCCGCTTCAAACAAAAACTTACAAAATCGAGATATGGTCCAAGACGAAAGTAGAGGCAATGTGAGAACATGAAAGTGTTAAGAGTTTTTGTTGCGTGAGTTCTATTTTCTTGGTATACACAGACGGTTAGTAATTCAAAGCATCTCACTACTAACTGACTAATGTATATGTTAGTATTTCACTAAGGAAGATTCAAAAACACAAGCTGTGTATCTTAATACAATAAGTTTCGCTGGAACTCTCAGATATTATATAAATGCATTAATTTCATTCATGTGGGAGATTGTAACAAAATTGATATTTACCCATTTAATGGTTCTATTTTTTTTGTAAGTAAACTGGTTTAAGACCGAATGGGAAATTAACTTTAATTTTAAATATGGAGAATTTAAGTTTATGTATCTCTAAATTGAGTTTAAGTAACTCGAAAATTGTTTAATTCACACATGTTCGATATTTTATGAATGTTTTGATAATTCAAATGATTTAGAATCATGTGATAGACATGCTAGAACTTTAGAAAGATTTATTCAGGGTGAGGATAAAATAAAAACAAGAAATGATTCCTAGTTCAGACGAGCCTGGTGCACATGCGTGCAACAAGCTCTATTGCGGGTCTGATGAATGGAGCAGTCTATCAGTTAGATGGACGACTCATCATTCACGAGCACGTAACCCGGATGCACATTTTGGTGAACATAAGGTTCTAACTCATTTTTTAAAGAAAATTTTCCTTTTGACATAATAAAACTTTTGAAGATGTCTAAGAACATCTATGAATACATTATGATTTGAAATTCATCAAGATGATAGGACTTAACATAAGGATAAAAAATTGAGAGAAAACATACGATAGTTCATGTTCATCTTTTGTTCATTATTCATTCTTCATATCTTGAGAGTTCTAAATACTAGTAAGTTTGCCAATTTTTTGTGTATTTAAAGTATCACTATACAGAAGATAAAAATAGTTGTATCTTGAAGAAGATTGATGAAACTGTGGGGATTTAATTATTTTTCTAATGGCAATAACAAATTTTATAACAAACAACAAAGTACAATCAGTTACACTAGCAGATACAAGGCCAATGGTACTAGCACACTAGTCTATCAACTTGGTTGGATGATAACACCCTTTCTCACAACACAAGGAACCACAAGATACAACATTCAAAGCACACAAGAACAACTAGAAGATAAAAAACAAGAATCAAATAGTTTAGCCAACAAGGCTATGTCTACAGCTAATACATGAAACTGATATTTAAACACTCTATTACAAGATAGAAGCTTGATGATTTCCTTGTGGTGAAAGCAGCAGACAATGCTCCTTCAGCCTTCCTTCAATAATTTTTCCAATGCCCATCTGATGGCAAATAGTGCAGTGTATCCCTGCTCCCCACCACAGAAACCTCATCTTTTAATATTTGGATCACTTGGTTCTGGATTATGGCCACATCTCTGAGCTTGATTTAATTTGTTGCAATTTCATCTTATGGAGAGCTCATTTCACGTGACTCAACTTTAATTATTTATTTGAATTATTTTTAAAGTTTGTTCGAGGATCCTGCTCGTGGTTTGATAGAGTTGTACATTATCATTCTCTCTTCGTACCGTTCTTTGTCGATATCCAAAAACAAGTATATATGCACACCTTTATCCAATAAGTGATGCGGCAACAATATTTCAATTTGGCCCTATATCTTAAGCACTTTCGCCAATTTTGATCCATCAATTACACCCGATCGCACAAGCGATTGACATCAAAACATTTCGTTAGGTTTTTCTATGTCATTTTGCTTGATGATGTGACCCACAAAAAAAAAAAGTCTTCCAGTTAGGAATATTGTCGATTGAATCTATACATCTTTTGTCTTTATGTGACAAGTGTAACTTACTATATTTACACATCCCTCTATTCTCCAAGTTATTATAAGATATTCTATGTACTTTGGGTATTATGACCCTTTGGTAGTCTTAGTAATAGTTTATTTGTTCTTCTTAGTTCGAAGTCATTCTATTGATGTACCATCTGGGGCATTTGCGATTTTTTTTATTATTATTATTATTTTTTTTTCAGAACGATAAAATTTTATAACTAAAAACACATAATTACAAACTAGATGCAGCCGAATCAAATAGCCAAAAGGTTGAAATTGGTGAGAGAACAATCCAAAGGGAAGTCTAGAATAACACCACTCCGAACATGAGTATAACACTAAAAAACACAGAGAAATACAGAAAAATCATGTAGCACACACAAAAGCAACTAACAATACTAGAATAAGGCCCTCCCCACCAATCAGCCAAACACTCTGAACCCCATGTTCAAACACCAAACGCAACTACCCAAGAAGGCAAAGGCTCATCCCAAGGCCCGAATCTGGAAACATTCTTCAAGTAACGGCTAACCAATCACACGAGCCCAAGAACTCCAGGCGGCCCACGTCGCTCCCTTCTCCTGACACAACCTGTCGGTCGTAGATCGATCGGAGCCAACACTTATACCCGTCGGAGCTCCTGCTAATTCAACCCCAAAAAATACTCGAACCAATAAGAAATGGAGAGGACGAATACCACGACTCCAGTCGCTTCCAGAGCAGCAATCGATGTCGACCACCACAGCGACATCGGCGAGCCCAAAGAACCCTAACAACCCCACCTCGTCCACCAGTCAACGACAGAGCACCAGACAGAAGAGGAACCAAAGCCGCGCCCTGAAACATGTAACGAGCTCTCGGAGGCGTCAGAGTGACGGGGTGCTAAGCGCCGCCGTTGGGGGAGCTAATCAGCGGGGGGAATGAGATATGCAGACGAGAAGGAGGAGAAATGAAATGGAAAAGAAATTGGGGATCTATATTCTACACTGGGGCATTTGCGGGTTCAAGTTGGTTTAACAAATTTGATATGAACTATGATACTACACTATATATAACAGTAAATTAATATAATAAACTATTTCATAATGTATTTTTATTATCTTATATCACAAAAAAAAAATTAATTTTAATTTTGATGAAGAAAAACAAAATAAAATTGATAAATTTAGACAACTCCAAACATCATAATAGAATGAATTAATCTATAATGTATATTTTTTTTTTTGTACGGAATAAAAATAAAAGATAATATTAAAAATTATTATTATAATTATATTATTACAATATTATATAAATAAATAAAATGGTGGTGGAGTACACAATTTCTTTTTCTTTTTTGTTTTTTGCGAAACGATGGAATGCTCATAACAATACCAAAGATATAAAGTTCGAATACAAACTATGAATCAAATGACAACACATAAATTAGGAGACCTCACAATCGAGGTCTAAAGCTAAAACAAGCATACGCAGCACAAAATTGAGGTCCAATGCTAATCAAACCAAAGAACAAAGGCGGGAGAAGGGATAAAAAATAATCAAAGACCTAGATTATCTCTCCCAAAATCCACAAGCACCAACTAGATAGAACAAAACTCTTGCCTCTCCCTAATGGCTTGTCTGACAAGGTCAAGCTCAGGGGTTCTTTGCTCTTGAAACACCCAAAGGTTGCGGAATTTCTACAACCACCACAACAAGTAGGTCGAAAGTTGTATTCTGCTTTCATCAATCTCCTTGGAGCTTATGGAACACATGGACCACCAACAATCTGTAAAGGATGCTGCAAGCCAAGAAAAACATTCCCAACTGACAGGGGAAATTTTCCAAACAATTTGAGCCTTATTGCAATGCCACCGAACATGTTCAACTGTTTCTATTATGCCACATAGCCTTCAATAAGTGTGATGGTTGACCTAAATTAATAAATTTCTCAACTCAATGTAACAAAATTATAGTTGAAGCACACTTATCGACCAAAATTAAGAAAGGGGTCAATTTAGAGAACTAAAATTAAAATATGATTGCCGCAAAATTAAAAAACAAAAAGGTCAATTTAGAGAACTAAAATTAAAATATTATTGCCACGTGCGTTGCAATTTAACATGCCACGTAGCAGGTGTTAAACTTTACCATGCCACGTCAGCACATTATAGGCTAGATTGATCAATGGACCAATTGAAAAAAATTGTAATTTAGCGTAAGAAGCATGATGAGAGCCAACGTAGGGGAAAAATTTAGAAATTTGGTCAATATAGATGACCAATTTTTAAATTGTGCCCTTATTTTAGAATCTATATATATAAAAAAAATTACCATTTTTTTAAAAATGGCAAGTCAAAATGTGGTCAAATATAGTTGAGCATTAATTGCATGCTATTAATAACAAGTTTTTATTTTATTTTTTATTTAGAAATGTGCATCATTAATTATTGCATTTAAAGGTGGAGTTTGTTATTTATTTTTGCGCAAAATTAGGCTGTTTTTTTCACAAATTAAAAAAAAAAAACTTTCTTTAACATATAATCGTGTACCACATTGCAAATTCTATTTTATTAAAAAAATAAATTACGCCTAATTTAATAATATAAACTTAAGTTAGTATTACAAAAAATCAGAAACTCTTTTAACATCAACTCTCCACAGTTGTTCTAATCGGATGCTTTTATTTTTTATTTTTTTAAAAAAATATAATTCATTTATGTGGTGGATTTGGTACATGTAATAAATTACAGTTCATTTTAACCCCTAAAAGATAAATTGGTGGATTTGGTTCCATTAAGTTCTAAAAATTTCGATCATTGAATATAATTTGAAAATCAAAATCCTTTCTCATATTTGATTTAAAAAATCCAATTGTGTTTTTTTTATTGCAAACAATCATATTACCGAAAAAAATACCTTAAAACCTGAATTGAAAATTTGAAATCTAAAATCCCTTCTCATTTTAGTTGCCATAAAATTAGGCTTAATTCAAAATATCTTTCTAATATAAAGGATTTTGTTCAAATTGAATTAAAAAATATTTATCACATGCTTCTATCCTTGGACGGCTAACCTTAAATGAAGAATTTTGCGCCACTTTAAAATTAACAAACCTCTTGAAAATTACAAAATTATAATGAATTTCATTTTTTTAGGTTTCAATTTGCACGAAATTCAAAATGGTTTAAGAATTTCAAATCAATCGAAATTCATCTCTTTAATTTTTTTCCATAAGTTTTAAAATTTTACAATAATTAAGTCAAATTACAGTTGTATTGTTTCAAAACTCAAGAGGATAATTTTGAAAATAGAAAGTTTTTTTTTTTTTCAAAATCGTCTTAGTCTTCATTCAATATAAAATAAATCTCATTTTATTTGTAAAATTGATAAATCTACATAAACGTGGAATTTTATGCGTACAAATTTATTTTTACAGTAAATAAAAAATAATAGTAATTTTGAAATCTTCTGTACTTAAAATACTTAAAAGAATAATAATAATAATTTTGAAATCTTTTGTACTCAAATTACTCAAAAGAATAATAATAATAATAATAATAATTTTGAAATCTTATATACTCAATTCAGGTACGGTAGTATCTTTGTAATATTCAGCATCATGTCAATATTTATTTTATATATACTAGGTAAATTTACTTTAAAAACTTTATAATGTATTTTTTTTTCCAGAACGATAGAGATAATATATAAAAGCACAAAAGTGCAAAAAGGACAAAGTACAAGACCCCAACAGGGTAATCTAAAGGCCCCAACAGGGTATTGAGACAGGGGCCAGCGGCCCAAACCAAAAACACTCCTAAAAACAAACAGGAATAAAAACTGAGAAGACACGCACAAGGCGGCCTAAAGAACTCCAGAAACGAAAATAAAGCGAAAATGAAAATCAGAATACTGCACAATGCCTAGCCTGACTTCATTTCCGAAACAAACTAAAATACGGACACTAGACGCGAACAACACGAACTAGACTACACACCACGATCAAACACAAAGCAAAACGAGATAAAACAAATAAACACCTACGAGAGCCCTTCCCACAGTGCAAAGCCACACCGAGAACAACCGTGGCAGAGTCGAGCCCAAAATCCCGAACCAGAAACAACAGAGACGCCTTATTGAATCGAGGATCCACGGGTTGGCCCAACCCTCGTCCAGATGAACAGACCCCACAATCACCCAGAGAAAAGACATCCGACCAAACAGAAAGCCTCAGCCCGGCGTTTACCGATGACTCCGAACCAGAGCAAGCATCCCAACTCGACAATCGCCGACAACCACACCGCACAGCCCCGACCCAACAATCACCGACGACCTCACCATCTACACGCAGCACCGTACCTGAAATTGCCGAATCCGCGACAATTTTATTTAGGCTTATAATATTTTAGATACTTCTATGTAATATTTTATCATGTCATATTCAGAAAACATATTTCATACAAATGTAAACTTTAATTTTTTTAGATAAAAATTTTTTACAAAAAAATTTTAAAAAAATTTAGGTGACTTCACATCTTTTAATAATAATATAGAAAAGTTTAGATAATTTTACATATGTTAATATATATTTTAGGAGTTTTTAATTGTCTAAACATACAAATTTTATGTTCTCTTGAACAAGCTAATTTTATATCGTTTATAATAAACTGATACACAGTAAATTATATGACATGTTAACCCCGCATCGTTAATTTATAAATATTTTTTAATATCGTTTACTCTCATTTTTAATTGATAATATATTTCTTGCTCTTTTAAGAAAAGATCAATAGTGGTTCCCCACTTCTTTCATTGGGTGACTCGAACTCGATACTTATTTATAATTATTATTTAATATTGTTTACCCGTGCATCGCCCGGGATATGCACTAGCATTGTGTTAAACTAATAATTTAATTATTAGTAACTGCAAAAGTTAATACGATAAAAATATCAAATATATTTTTTTACCATAATATGATGTTAAAAAATTAATTTAAATATATTTATATTTCGGTAAGTAATTAATTTGTATCCAATATTGCCAATTTTTTTAAATGAAAAACATATTTGTTTCATTTTTTTCTTAATTTTTAATATATAGGGGGGATTTGCATGGTCGCAAGAATAATCTACAAGCGTGCAGACACACGATCGGAGAAGTGAAATTACACTTTTTACCTTTGCCTTTTTCCACACTTTTAAGTTGAACTTTACTATATTATACTATTGCGAGAAGTACGTACTTTTTAATGTGTGTGATTTTGTGAACTTTTCACGAGAAAAATCACTTCAGTCAACGGTTCATTAATATAAGCCAAATATTCAATAGATTGATTAAGTATGAAAAAACTTCTCAATTATTTTACACAAAAATTCTATGGAGTTATCGGATGGTTTTTTTATGGAGTCATCTACCAGTTAA
>CACSLK010027837.1:9316786-9334947 GCA_902706635.1 Striga hermonthica | reverse complement strand
CGAACAGGAATATAACACTAAAAAACACAGAGAAATACATAAAAATCATGTAGCACACACAAAAGCAACTAACAATACTAGAATAAGGCCCTCCCCACCAATCAGCCACACACTCTGAACCCCATGTTCAAACACCAAACACAACCACCCAAGAAGGCAGAGGCTCATCCCAAGGCCCGAATCTGGAAACATTCTTCAAGTTACGGCTAACCAATCACACGAGCCCAAGAATTCCAGGCGGCCCACGTCGCTCCCTTCTCCTGACACAACCTGTCGGTCGTAGATCGATCGGAGCCGACACTTATACCCGTCGGAGCTCCTGCTAATTCAACCCCAAGGAATACTCGAACCAATAAGAAATGGAGAGGACGAATAACACGACTCCAATCGCTTCCAGAGCGGCAATCGACGTCGACCACCACAGCGACATCGGCGAGCCCAAAGAACCCTAACAAGCCCACCTCGTCCACCAGTCAACGACAGAGCACCAGACAAAAGAGGAACCAAAGCCGCGCCCTGAAACATGCAACGAGCTCTCGGAGGCGTCAGAGTGACGGTGTGCTAAGTACCGCCGTTGGGAGCGCTAATCAGTGAGGGGAATGAGATATGCGAAGGAGAAGGAGGAGAAATGAAATGGGAAAGAAATTGGGGATCTATATTCTACACTGGGGCATTTGCGGGTTCAAGTTGGTTTAACAAATTTGATATGAACTATGATACTACACTACATATAACAGTAAATTAATATAATAAACTATTTCATAATGTATTTTTATTATCTTATATCACAAAAAAATATTTAATTTTAATTTTGATGAAGAAAAACAAAATAAATTTAATAAATTTAGACAACTCCAAACATCATAATAGAATGGATTAATCTATAATGTATGTATTTTTTTGTACGGAATAAAAATAAAAGATAATATTAAAAATTATTATTATGATATTATTACAATATTATATAAATAAATAATATGGTGGTGGAGTACACAATTGCTTTTTCTTTTTTGTTTTTTGCGAAACGATAGAATGCTCATAACAATACCAAAGATATAAAGTTCGAATACAAACTATGAATCAATGACAACGCATAAATTGGGAGACCTCACAAGCGAGGTCTAAAGCTAAAACAAGCATACGCAGCACAAAATTGAAGTCCAATGCTAATCAAACCAAAGAACAAAGACGGGAGAAGGGATAAAAAATTGTCAAAGACCTAGATTATGATCTCCCAAAATCCACAAGCACCAACTAGATAGAACAAAACTCTTGCATCTCCCTAATGGCTTGTCTGACAAGGTCAAGCTCAGGGGTTCTTTGCTCTTGAAACACCCAAACGTTGCGAAATTTCTACAACCACCACAACAAGTAGGTCGAAAGTTGTATTCTGCTTTCATCAATCTCCTTGGAACTTATGGAACACATGGACCACCAACAATCTATAAAGGATGTTGTAAGCCAAGAAAAACATTCCCAGCTAACAGGGGAAATTTTTCAAACAATTTGAGCCTTATTGCAATGCCACCGAACATGTTCAACTGTTTCTATTATGCCACATAGCCTTCAATAAGTGTGATGGTAGACCCAAATTATTAAATTTCTCAACTCAATGTAACAAAATTAAAGTTGAAGCACACTTATGGACCAAAATTAAAAAAGGGGTCAATTTAGAGAATTAAAATTATAATATGATTGCCACAAAATTTAAAAAAAAAAGAGTCAATTTAGAGAACTAAAATTAAAATATTATTGCAACGTGCGTTGCAATTTAACATGCCACGTAGTAGGTGTTAAACTTTACCATGTCACGTCAGCACATTATAGGTTAGATTGATCAGTGGACCAATTGAAAAAAAGGGAAAAATCCATTTTTGGTCCTTCATGTTTAGGGGTATCCAGACTGAGTCCCTATTATTTCTTGGTGGTCAATTTTAGTCCTTAAAATAAAAAAATGTAGTCCCTATTATGTTTTGGTGCCCAATTTTAGTCCTTAAAACAAAAAATGTAGTCCCTATTATATTTCGGTGCCTAATTTTAGTCCTTAAAACAAAAAAATATAGTCCCTATTATGTTTTGGTGTCAAATTTTAGTCCTTAAAACAAAAAAGGAGTTTTTTTCAATACAAGACTTGAAAGATAGGTAAACTATCAATTTGGGGTCTGAAAGATTTTTTTTCTCAATTCGGGACCTGAATGTTATGAAACTATCAAATTAAGTCCTACAATTAACAAACACTCATAAAACTATTACATTGAGAGTTAATTTTAAGTTTTAAAACACCAAATTTGAAGAAAAATAAAAGATTGTTGTTTACTCACATAAAATAATAAGTAAACATTTGTATAATATTAAAAAAAAAAAACATATTTGGTGTTTTAAAACTAACTCTGAATTTAATGGTTTTGTGAGTGTTTGTTAATTGTAGGACTTAATTTGATAGTTTTATAACATTCAGATCCCGAATTGAGAAAAAAAATCTTTCAGGCCCCGAATTGATAGTTTACCTATCTTTCAGGTCTTGTATTGAAAAAACCCCAACAAAAAATGTAGTCCCTTTTATGTTTGGGTGCCCAATTTTAGTCCTAAAAATAAAAAAATGTAGTCCCTATTATGTTTTGGTACCCAATTTTAGTCCTAAAAACAAAAAAATGTAGTCCATTAACCTCAATTTCTGTGAATTAACGGTCCATTTTTGTTAATAACATCAAAGTAGTTGTGTAAAATAATTTAAAACATCGAAAAGATGTAATCAAATTTCAAAGGAACAAATTATTGACCTGATCATAAAAATCATGATACATTCATTGCATAATTATTAATTATTAAATATTAAATAATAAAATTATATATTTATATTACATACCCTGCACACAACAATCCATCCACTCGTCCGTGAGTGGGTCCGACTCATCTTCTAGTGCCTTGTGCGTTTCCCTGACGAAGTCTCCTAGGTCGTCGTACGTCCGGCAGTTTGGGAACTAGGGGTGGTTTGCATAAATGACAATTTTGTCCATGGCCAGTGCCTCGGCTGTGGTTGTGCAAACCACATTTGTTGTTCTCGGGTTCAAGAACACTTTAATAATTAATAAATATGCAATGACTGTATCATGATTTTTATGATCAGGTCAATAATTTGTTCCTTTGAAATTTGATTACCTCTTTGCGATGTTTTAAATTATTTTACACAACTACTTTGATGTTATTAACAAAAATGGACCGTCAATTCACATAAATTGAGAGGTTAATTGACATTTTTTTTTTGTTTTAAGGACTAAAATTGTGCACCAAAACATAATAGGGACTACATTTTTTTATTTTAGGACTAAAATTGGGCACCAAAACATAAAAGAGACTATATTTTTTGTTTTAAGGACTAAAATTTGACACCAAAACATAATAGGGACTATATTTTTTGTTTTAAGGACTAAAATTGGGCACCAAAACATAATAGGGACTACATTTTTTTTTTTTTTTCAAAAAGATGAATTAATTAAAACCTCAAACAAAGTCTTACAACCGTTCGACCAAATGATCAATAGGGCTTAACAAAGGAAAAGCCCGAGAGGGAAGTAATTTATACAAATACAACCCTAGCCACAGAACAACAAATGACAAAACAAGAGAAAACAGAACTAGACTAAATAAAAGCTGATCTCTAAAAATCTAAATTAACCGAGATCAAATGCCAAAGTTCCTGAGTTTTCTTCCTCCCTGAATTGATCTTCAAGACAGCCTTCCAAAGACCCTAAGGCACTGGCAGTTGAACTCTCCTGCCCTACCTTCTTGGAAAATTGATCTTTGAAATGATGTTTTGCAGACAGATTGAGCCTCACCGTTTGAGCTTTGCCTTCCTTGATGTTAACTATTTCGAGCCAATCAGACAAAGTCTTCTCCACAATTTCTTTTGCCTCCCTATGTGTTCTGTTCCAAATCCATTCATTTATGCTTTTCCAGATGTTCCATATTAAAAGAGCAGAGATGCTCATTCTTTCCGTTCTGAAGTGGTCTTCCTTGATTTTGCAGAGTTCCATCCACCAACTTTGAAATGTAACATCCTCTTGCTGTAGGGAGTCCCAGAGTAATCCTGAAAGCTTCCAGCAAATAACAGCTCTGGGGCAATGAAACAAAATATGAGCAACAATTTCTGTAGCTTCCCCGCATACTTCACATGTTGTGTCAGATAAAATTCTTCTTCGAGCCAGATTATCTTTTGAGCCAAGGTAGTTGTTCCAGCATCTCCATATAAAATTTTTGACTCTGCCTTTAAGAGGAAGATGCCAGGAGATTTTCCACATGCTTTTTAATGCCTTTGGGTAGCCACTGGTTGTAGCCTCTGATTGTTTAGATTTTAAACAATTGAGCACTACTTGATACACTTCTTTGACAGAAAAATTCCCATTCTTGCTCCAATGCCAAATTAAATGATCCCTGCCTCCTTGAGGGGGCAAGGGAATATTTAAAATTAGCTCTGCACCCATAGGACTGAATGTTTTGAGAATAAGGTCCCTATCCCAGGACATAGTGCTATGACAGATTAGGTCCTTGACTTTACCCACCCTCTCTCTATCAGCAGCTAAAGGGACACTAGGTTTAAAGGTTGAATTGTTGGGAATCCAGGGGGAATTCCAAATTGAGACATCATGACCATTACCTATTCTATACCTAGCCCCTAGTTCTAAATATTTTCTGGCCCCCAACCAGCTCCTCCAGAGCCATGAATCACTCCCCTTAACCTTGACCTCACTCAGCTTTTGATTCCTAAAGTATCTACCCTTCATCAATTTGCTCATTAAGAGATTGGGTTTGGTGATAAGTCTCCAGAGTTGTTTAACTAGGAGGGCTTCATTAAATGCCTGGAGATCCTTAAATCCCATCCCTCCCCTGTTTTTGTTCTGCACTAATTTTTCCCACCTGGCCCAGTGAACTCCATTAGCCTTATTCTCTTGCACACCCCACCAAAAATTGGAAATGTCCCTACCTATAATATTCAAAATCCCCACAGGAACCCTGAAGCAAGAAAACACATAAGTGGGTAAAGCAGACAAAACTGACTTAATGAGAATTTCTTTTCCTGACTCACTTAGGTATTTATTTTTCCAACTGCTCAGTCTGTTTTTAACACTGTCACTCACAAAAGAAAACACTTCTTTTTTCCTTCTACCAATACCTAGGGGAAGACCCAAATATTTGGTAGATGTAACCCTAGAGATACCTGCAAACACTTGACAGATTCCAGTCATGGTTTCCTCAGAGGTATTTTTGGAGAAGAATATAGATGATTTAGCAATGTTAACTTGTTGGCCAGAGTCATTGCCATAGTCAGAAAGGATTTTAAGGATAAGATTAGCATGGTGAATATTAGCTGTACAAAACAAAATGGTATCATCGGCAAAGAAAAGATGAGAAATGGAAGGAGCATATCTACTAATTTTAATGCCTTGAAAATTAGAGTGAATTTTGGCTTGAGAGATTAAATTAGAGAAAGCTTCAGAGACAATGATAAATAGATATGGAGATAGGGGATCTCCCTGTCTCAAACCCCTAGAAGGTTGTAAATAGCCAAGACATTTACCATGAATATTAAAGGAGAAGGCAGAAGAACAGATACAAGCTAAAGTCCAAGATATGAATTTATTACAAAAGCCCATATGATGCAAAATTCTAGCTACAAAATCCCACTCTACCCTATCAAAAGCCTTGGCCATGTCCAATTTAATGGCCATGAAACATTCTTTTCCTTTTCTTTTGCAATTAAGGTAATGAATGCATTCATTTGCTATTATGACATTGTCAAGAATTTGTCTACCTGGAACAAAGGCAGATTGAGGTGGGGAAATACAAGCAGGCAACACAGATTTTAATCTGTTGGCAATAATTTTGGAGATAAGCTTATAAATGACATTACATAAACTAATAGGTCTAAATTCTGAAACAGAAGTGGGGTTGGGTTTTTTAGGGATAAGAGAAATGATAGAGTGGTTTAATCCTTTTGGCATTCTACCAGAAGAGAAGAAATTTTTTACCCCTTGAATGATTTGGACTTTGAGGATGTGCCAATGGGTTTGGAAGAAAGCTGCAGTAAATCCATCCAGTCCTGGTGCACTATTAGGGTCCATGGCCATCAGAGCATCTTTGATTTCTTCTTCACTCACTTCTTTGGTCAGAGATTCATTCATATCTGCTGTGATTGATTTTGGAATACCTTCCAAACTGCATTGTTGCATCTGAGGGGCTGATGTCTTGAAGAGACTGGCAAAGTATGCAGTTATTTCCTCTAGAGTCTTTCGTGTTGATTCACATGCAGTGCCATCAGCTTTAAGTAAGCTGTCCAGTGAGTTGGTCTTTCTTCTATTCTGGACACAGGCATGAAAGAATGCAGAATTCTTATCTCCTTCTTTCAACCAGCTGATTCTGGCTTTTTGGGACCAGTATATCTCCTCATTTTTATATGCTTGGTTGAGTTCTGAGGTCAATATCTACCAAGTAGCCCAATCTCTGTCTCCTCCTTCCATAGCAAGTTGGCTGAGACTCTCTTTACATCTTTCTATCTCTTTCAGTGAGTTGGTTTTCTGGGAAGCTTTCCAACCAATCAGTGCTTTCTTGACATTCTTTAGTCTTTCTTTGAGGCTGAATACATCCTGCCCTGTCACTGAATCTTTCCAAGCTTTTTCTATTACTTCAGCAAAGCCAGGTATATTAGACCACCTTCTATCATATGTAAACCTTTTCTGGTAGATGTCAAAGGTACCAAGAGTATTCAAGATTAGCATATTGTGGTCTGAGGATGATGCATGAATGTGTTTAACTAGGCCATTTGGGTATTTTAAATGCCATGCAGGGGAGATAAGAAACCTATCAAGCCTCTCTTCTATAAAGTTCTTCCCCTGCCTGTTATTGGCCCAAGTGTAAGGATGCCCCACAAAGTTACTATCTATAGCTCCTAGACCAAACACAAAATTTCTGAAGTTAGCAAAACTACTCTCTTCTCTAATAGCCCCCCCTTGTTTCTCCTCATTAGAGAGGATATCATTAAAGTCACCACACAGACACCAAACATCACCCCAAGTAAGACTGTGCCTCAGTAAAACTTCCCATTGGAGGTTTCTATCTGAAGCATTAGAACTAGCATAAACAAAAACCACCCAATGTTTAACCCCACCTTCTTGCAGACAGAATTGGACTTGAACACAAAAATCAAAATTAATGAGTTGCAAAATAATAATACTAGGGGACCAAGTTATCAAAATTCCCCCTCTAGAATTAATGGGGTTTATATAAACCCATCTATTATCAAATTTGAGTTTTTTTACAGACAGTAGAAACAAATTTTGGTTTTTTCTTAGTTTCCAGAAGACAGGCAAAATCTGGGAGGTGAGCTCTTAGATCCTCTTTGAATTGGGAAATTGTAGAGGGTCCTCCCAAACCTCTACAATTCCACACAAAAATTTTCATTTATCTGGTTGGGACCATTTAAGGCTGGTTTCCTCCACCTGATCTAAACTGAGATGATTAGAAATTTTCTGTTTTTTATTATCAGACTGGATCATTTCACAAGGAGAGGAGCCACCTAAAGACTCCACACTCCTTTTTTTCAGAGAGATATAAGGATCCAAACTTAGGGGGTTAGAGTTCTTAGAGTCTGTAACCATGTCCATTGGTTCCAGACTCTTCCTCAGAATTGGTTTCTTGCCCAAAGATTTTCTGTTCTTTTGTACAATTTTAGTAACAGTGGGGGTAGATAGAATATTTACCTCCACTAGGTTAGAGTCCAAAGCTTGAGAATCCTCTATAGCTTGAGCAGCTGCAGATGTTTCTGCAACTTGGTGATCTGGAGCATTGCCTAAGACACCACTACCCTCCCCTTCTACAATCACTATCTGCCTGTTATCAGAACCAATTTTATCCCTTTGAGATATATTGGTTAAGCTATCATAACCAATGACTCTTTTATTATGACTCACATTATCAGTTTTACCCTTATCTGTCTCATTTCCAAAACTATCAGAGTCAGAACTAGATGAATTTTTTGGATTATAAGGGGTAAAGTTAGTGGTGGCTCTAATCCAATCCCCAAATTGGCCCATGTTAAGAACATTCTTATGCATATCCTCTTGTTTTAAGCGGCAGTTCTTGTCTGAGTGACCGATTTTACCACAATAATAGCAAAAATCTTGAATATTCTCGTACCTGAAATCAATCCAGTGGTTTTCAGCTCCGACTTTGATGAAGGTGCCTCTTAGGATTGGCTCTGATAGCTTCAGCTCCACCAGAACTTTGAGGATCTGACCATGGTTGCTTCCTGAGCTTGGTAACAGGACATTAATAACCGATCCTATCTTCTTACCAATTTTCCAACCCGTTTCCGCCGAGATCCAGTGTAGCGGAAGGTTTAGGAATTGCACCCAAATCTTAATTTTTTCTTCTTCTTCAGAGAACTCCAAGTTCAGCGGGTCCCAGTTTTTCAGAATTAAGTATTGCCCGTCAAAAGCCCACGATTTGCCCCTCAGGATTTTCTCTTTATCTTCTTCTGTTTGGAATATAAATTGGAATTTATTAGCTCCAAGGTTGCGGATTGAAAAGGGCTTCTTGGTAATCCATATGCCAGTGAGTGTCGATTTCAGACCATTGTAGTTCACACGTTTCTCTCCGAAACTTTTTCCAATGAGACTCAGTTTGCACTCTTGAACTCCTTTGGCTATATCTGCATCTGAAAGCTCAACTCCATCCACTTCCTTCTCGGATAATTTAATTTTGAGCAGTCGGTCTGAGATTTCTTGCTCCATTTTCCCAATTAAGAGTAGACCCTTATGTGCACTTTAAACCAATAGATTGACTAGCAGCTTTCTATGAAGGGGAAATGAGATGGGGAGAATCTGAGAAACGACAGAATCTATGATTTGAGATACCCTAAAATTAACAGATGAAAGAGGAATCTCTAAAGGGAAATGAGATTAGGAATGATCGATGAATCAAGGGAAGAAAAGGATTGAAGGCTAGCAAGAGATGATCGAGGAAACCCTAACTGGAATCCAACAAGTGGAACTGTAGCTCTAGAGAGAGAAAAAAATCTCATCAGAGAGAACTCAACGTATCAACTGATTTTGTTAGAATCACACGTACATTTTTTTTGTTTTAAAGACTAAAATTGGGCACCAAAACATAATAGGGACTACATTTTTTGTTTTAAGGACTAAAATTGGGCACCAAAAAATAGTAGGGACTCAATCTGGATATCCCTAAACATGAAGGACCAAAAGTGGACGTTTCCCTTGAATAAAAATTGTAATTTAGCGTAAGAAGCATGATGAGAGCCAATGTAGCGGAAAAATTTAGAAAATTGGTCAATATAGATGACCAATTTTTAAATTGTGCCCTTATTTTAGAATATTGGGTTAAACTAATAATTTAATTGTTAGTAACTGCAAAAGTTAATACGATAAAAATATCAAATATATTTTTTACCATAATATGATGTTAAAAAATTAATTTGAATATATTTATATTTTGATAAGTAATTAATTTGTATCCAATATTACCAAATTTTTTAAATGAAAAATAAATTTCTTTCATTTTTTCTTAATTTTCTATTGCCTCTTATTTCCATGATAGACTTTCTATAATTTTGCGTTGTTGGTAACACTATTAATTTGTCAACATAAATTAGAAAAAGAAAGAATTTTAAAAATTTAGGTTGTTAGAAATAATCAAAGTACTATTTGATTATATAACAATTTGCATGGTCGCAATAATAATCTGCAAGCGTGCAGACACACGATCGGAGAAGTAAAATTACACTTTTTACCTTTGCCTTTTTCCACACTTTTAAGTTGAACTTTACTTATTATACTATTGCGAGAAGTACGTACTTTTAATTTGTGTGATTTTGTGAACTTTTCACGAGAAAAATCACTTCAGTCAACGGTTCATTAATATAAGCCAAATATTCAATAGATTGATTAAGTATGAATAAACTTCTCAATTATTTTAGACAAAAATTCTATGGAGTTATCGGATGGTTTTTTTATGGAGTCATCTACCAGTTAATGTATTGACACCCATCCAAAGTGCATTTATTGTAGGCACGTGTCAATATACTATTTGTGAATAAATGTAGATAAATAAAAAAATCGAGCCATCCAATGGCTCCATGACACAATTCACTTTTTTTTTTAATGGAATATAGGACTAATTAAGGTTCAATTATTTAAATTTAAAACATAGAGCGACTTTAATCTATGTACAAATTCAATCTAGTCGTGGAATATAACATTTTTGTTTACATATATTTAATATTTTTGTGAATTAGGTGAGAAGGAAAACAATTCTATCTCAGGATTAAGCATCTTGAAATTTCAAGGAAGTGGGCTTCTAAAGTTCAAAAGGAAAGGTTTATGAAGTTCACTTTATGGTGCAATTCATAGCTCAATTATGCATGTCAAGGAAAATCTTGCTAAGATCCTAATGCCTCAAAAAGTCGTTCAATTTGCTCCATATAATGATATGAAATAAGAAAATATCGCTCATTATTACACAACTTTGATTTCATACAATTGATAAGAGCAATCATATAAAGAGGAGATGCAGTCTCGTTACGGAATCATTCCGTCGGAGTTTGTATCCCTTAGATCAACTATCACCGACGGTTACACGATGATCTAACGTTTACAAACTCCAACGGAATGATTCCGTAACAGGACTATACAATTTCCCCATATTAGGAGCTATTTTCTATGTCACCATACGAATTAAAAATATACCTAGATCAATTAGAGAAACCATAGTTTATAAATGAAAGAGTTTCCCTTGACCATCACCCAACTAACAACACATGCTCTTACAAAAGATTTTATCATCACCCATGGGAATCTATCCTATTCATGGTTATCATTAGTATTTTGAATAAGAAGAAGAATATGACTCCAAATAAATGAACAGGACATAAGTTAAAAGCTCTTTCTCAATTGTTTTTCAACAGCTAATGAGTAGGATTCCGTTTATGTATGTGATAGCATAGAGAGATGGACCGAAGCTCTTATAACTCGGCTCTCGTCCAAAACTCTTACTGTTATTCAAGTAGGTATGGGTGTTTGTCGTTAGAGGACGAGAAGCCTGGTCGGAGTGACCTGAGCATAATGGATCTACGTCAAGCTTGAGAAAACGAGCTAGAAGGATGATTAAACAAGAGACGTCAGGTATGGTTAGGATTACGCAAATTTTGAGAAAATCGGCTAATGATTAAACAAGAGCCCTTGGATAGGATAAAAGGGATCATGAGAATCTGTAGAAGCGGTAGAGATGGTAAGCGATCTCGAGAGAATATGAGAATATTGGGGGAATGTATTAGTGCGACTTTTATGTAGCAACACAAAATAAAATGCGGAAGCGATTGAACAATTTTTTTTCTCTAAAGAACTCTGCTTCCCTCAAAACTCTTTCACTGATAAATGGTGTCGCGCATGTAGCGTAGTTCAAATTTATCAGACTAGAACCCCATTCTTCTACTATCCATTTATCCTCACACTCCACATTTTTTATTACTTTTCTGGCCAATACGTGAACTTAAAAGGCTATAATGTATTCCTCTATAGGCACATGAGCACTTCTCTCAAGTGTCGTGGTAAAAATAGAAAAGATAAAGGTAACTATCGGTCAGACAAACTGAAAGCTCGACTAAATCTAAGAAATGCAATACAAAGATGAGCTCTAATACTTTGTACACGTTGAGCTCTCTCTCTCTCTCTCTCTCAAAGTTTGATATAGGATACTGTTATCATCCGATTCGATAATCAGAAATTACTAGCCTCAAACCACGCTTTAGATGGGCTATTACCAACACCGACATGGTCAGCACTCATCCCAGTCCGCATATTAAACCGATCTAACCATAGAAGACCGAGGTGATCATCGCACCGAGCTCATCCCGATCCGAGGTCATCATAAACCGAAATCTCCATGAACCGAGGTCACTATTCCCGAAGCTGGTGACAAAGCGCCTATGCGCAAGCCTCACACATCACAAGATCCGTCATCATTCATGTGGGACCCACTCACATGGCCGCCCATCAAAAGCTACTTTACAAGAAAAAGCTACCGTACATCTCGAAATACGAGACAAAAAAGCTACTATAAATAGCACATCCATATTCTTGTACAAAGATCGATCAGTAAACATTTGATACATATATACAAAAACCCGACACCTTCACCTTGGTTCACCTTGGATCGGGGCCATCATTGAGTTTTGATTGCATGTTTAACGTCCAAATTACTCAAACTACGTAACTAATCATATCCATAATCGTTGTTAACAATCACATAACAACAGATTGGCGCTAGAAGGAGGACTAGTAACCCATCTAAAGCGTGGTTTGAGGCTAGTAATTTCGGATTACCGAATCGGATGATAACAGAGAGGCCCCTAGTGTCGGCGGGCATACGGAGTGATGGTCATCGGTACTGCAAAACGAATATAGACTCCGAGTCGGTAATAAGCTGTAGGGTGGAAATGCCCGTTCTGACGTGCTTGTATATACGAAGTAACCGAAGTGGGTTGTATGATCCGGGGTGAAGGACATATTCTGAGGTGAAAACACTTGGCGGAATTTTGGATAAATTTTTGGCGATGCTGGGACGTAATGGTCGGGTATTAAATGGGCAGTGTGAAGGGTCACGCTGTAAGGGTAATAAATGAAGTAACAGTCACTTTTAATAGGGTGCCACGTGTATTGTAGGTGTTGTCAGGCGAAAGGTTGTGCCGTTTGAAATGGGGGGTCGCATCGATTGCACGCGTCCCTAATTAGAAGCCCTAACGGTCGTGAATGCAGACTATAAATACCCCTCGGTAAAGTGTGATTAAGTTTTTCTGCCGTTTCTATTATCTTCGAATTTTCTAATGCTTTTTCCTGCTATCGACCTCTTGAGCGCTTGCGAGTTATTCTTGTGTGTGATTCCGTTGGCTCGATTGACATCAAATTCTTGGGTAAGCCCGATTTTTGTTTTCGGTATTTGTTTCTGCGTTTAATTTTTTTGTTAATCTCATGGTGTCGAAGGATAAGGGTAAGGCCGTTGCGAGTTCTTCGAGTACTGAATCGGTCCCGCTTGAGGTGTACCATGATTCGGAGTTGGTCGAACTGGCTTTCGAATATCATCGGTGGGATCCGATGTTAGTGAGGCACCTCGATATCAAACCTAACGACGAGGATGGCGATAGTGTGGTGGAGGAGAACGCGGCGGATCTTGAAGAACATTGGAGGAGGCCGGTGAGGAAATGGACTGATTCTGCGATCGATTTTGAAGGTGAGCCCAACATTTTGACGGATGCTGACGTGGTGATGCTCCGGGAACAAATTCGGATCCCGCCCTCGGTAAATATTTTTGCGCCTTATCCGGGGGAAAGGATAACCAGCCCTCCTCCGGGTTGTGTTGGCGTTTTTGCCAAGAGTATGAGGTCGGGACTAAGATTTCTGTTGCCAAATTTAATTACAGAGTATCTCCAAAGTTGGGGATTACCTTTGTGCCAGATAACGCCGAATAGATGGAAAAAGATTATCGGCTTGATGCTCCTACTGCACGAGAGAGGTGAGGGTCTTCTGTCGTGCGAGGAAATAAGAAGCATTTATGCTTTTAAAAAGAGCCCGAAGAGGAGAGTGGCAGAGACTTCAAGTTGTTTCTTTGCCGGGGCAAAGCCCCAATATGGTCTTCAGGTCGGTGAAATAATAACTGAAATCCCAGAGACCCTCCATGGTTTTCAGGAGGAATGGTTGTGGGTTGGTGGAGAATGGCAGTCCGAAAGTTTTTTCCATGAACCTCGGATCGACGGGATGACAATTCCGATGAATATTTATTCCGGGGCGAGTGAGTTTATTTTGTTATTCATTTCATTGTTATTTTCCTGATATCGATCTTGTTTTGTGTACTAACAAGTTGGCACTTTTCTTGTTTGTAGAGAAAGAGACAAAGCAGAAGGAGCTGAAACTCAGTCCGGAATTCGGTGGGAAATTACTTGTGCTTGCTGGCCTGGACAAAGATATTTGGGATTATAGGAAGCTCGCAGTAGATTAGAAACTTGAGGCTGCTGGCTTGTCCCCCGGGGTTTCAACTTCTAGATTTGATCCCGGTAAAACAAATTAATTCCTTCTTTTTGATGAGTACTTTAGCATGATCGGGGTAATTGTTTCTTAATGTGTATGTCTTACGTTTCTTGCGCAGTATACTACCTGTTACTTGGATTTTCCAGATACCGAACTGTCAAGGACGCCAAAGACTTTAGGCGTCGTTATTTGAATAAGGATCTGCAATCAAAGTTCGGTAAGAGCCGAGACTTGCGATTGACCAACGCCATGAGAAGGGACTTAGTACGAGCGTTGGTGAAGAGGACCGCAGCGCGAAAGTCAGCCGACGTCAGAACCGGTGCGACATCGGTAGTGAACTTGGAGAAGACGAGGTCCCCACGGGAAGTGACATCATCCGAGGTGCCACCAGTTATCGATGCAGCGGTGATTAATCAAGCTGAGCCTGAGGAAAGTTTGACGGGGAGTGAGTTGGCTCTGGCTGAGCCAGTGCGTACTGAAATGCCGACGGAAGGACCGGAGAAGCCGCAATCACCTCCGAGGTCGGTGGACACTGCAGAACCGACAAAGAAGAAGAAAATAAAATTGGTGAGGATGTCTGCCGGAGAGGCCTCTGCTGCTACGGAGAAGAGGTCGAAGAAAAAACACGACTCCGATCGTCGAGAGGTGGGGAAAGGCATGTATGAATCCCCATTGTTCGAAAAATCATTTTTATCAATTGATGACGAAAGGGCGGCAAATGTAAACGTGCCAAAAGGGGTGGTTGAAGATTGGTTCACCACTTTTAAATCAGTTAAGACGCCGCACATGTCATCTCGGATAGATATGCCCGAGAATGCAAAAAATGCCGCCCGTGTGCCTCTGATGGTGTGGGACCCCAAGTCCGAAGTGGGAGTCTCTTCTTTGTCAAGCGTTGACAAGCGTAACTACGCGAAAGCTTGTATGGGTCGAGCGTTAGTGAGCTTGGTTGCGGCTGAACACGACCATGGCCGAATAGCCGCGCAGCTGGAAGGGAAAAAGCACACCATAGCGGCGCGAGATGCGATGATTGTATCTTTAAAGGAGGAGGCGACTAAGGTAGAGGCCGATTTGAAAAAGGAAATTGTTGAACAGGCTTCGCAGCTTGAGGTGGCGCAGAAAGATATCTTGGCTTTATCCGAGGAGAAAAAAGCTCTCCAAACCGAGGTGGAGGAACTCATGTCGCGTCTTGCCTTTCCTGAACAGCATTCTAAGGCCTTGGAGAGTAAGGCCGAAGATGCGGAGGGGAAATTGTTAGTTGAAAAGGACGAACATGAGAAAACTCCTACGATGAGGCTAAGGCCCTTATTGCGCGAGACCGTGATGCCCATCAAGCTGCAATGGCCAAGTTGGAGAGAGAGAAGTCTGCATATGGTGAGACCATGTATGAGATCGACTTTCAAGCTGGTAAAGAATCTGTCCCCGAGGCTACTACTCAAGTCGGTGAGGGTGCCGAGGTTGTGGTCGCCGATACCGGCATGAAGGATGAGGTCGGCCCCGACCTTGAAATGGAGATGAATACCTGCATTAACCTTCGCTGGGTGATTGAGCGGTTCGATAACGGCTTTTATGATGTGGACGAACTCAGATATTTTTTATTCGGAAACTCGAGAGATACAACTTTGATCCGGAGATAAAGGGGATGCATATTGAGGCCGACGAGGATGAGAGAGAATTTTGTGAGTGGATGCTCCGTCGAGCCGATGAGATGATAGCAAATCCGAGCTTGCCTCCACTTACCGAAGAAAGAGAAGCCCTTCTCCGTCGTGCTTATGTCAATATGATCCTGGAGGGAGAGAAGGAGAAGAGGAAAGAGCTGGCCGACCTCTACATCACAACTCTTGCTGACGTCATTGTTGAACAAAATTTTGATGATACATCTCCCAAACAAATCCAGAAAATGGTCGAAGCTTATGCCGAGGAGAAAGCCAGAATGAAGGAGGCTGAAAAGTCCGGGGTCGAGTCAACTGTAGAAGAGGTGCCGAATGACGCCACAGATCCACGACATGAATTTGTTCCTGTTACTAATGCTTAGATTGATGACGCGGTGAGGGCAAAAGAAGTTGCCTTGCTAGAGCGACTTCAAGGACAAATGAAGGCATCCGAAGTGGAAGTCGGTGAAGGGAGTGGTGCCGACCGAGATGGAGAAGACAAGGATGATGCTGCATGAAGTTCCTTGGAAACTTGTGTTTTCATGTTTTAATTTTAAGTAAGTATTCGGGGTGTCAGAATGTTGACATCCTTAGTAGTAAGTATGTAATTTGTATTTTCCCGACTTGATAATATAAACTCAGCATGTTTGCATGATTTCAATTCTATTATTTTTGCTGTGCAATTTCAGCGATTTTTAGACCAAGTGTAACGAACTCGGTGAAAATATAAGATTGGTCTTTCAACTCGGATTTATTCAATTTTGCAACCGAGTTGTGGGCTTTTTATGAAAACGATCTCCGAGTTCCACATTGATTTTTTTTTAATGAATTCGGCTATCAGTGTAAGTCGATACGCAAACTTATTAAGAATTTGCGGAACTTAACACATTTTGTGTCTGTGCGTAAGACAAATAGGGTTCACCGAACTTCGTTAGAGTCCGATTATGAAGTGGCCCCAACCGAGTTGTTTGTTTTGCCTTCGGTTATTAGCGGGACCCGTCGAATCATGTTCGCTGAAGTGACGCGGACGAGCTTCAGCCCCAACCAAACCATACATGGGATTTGGATGTATTACGAGGCATCAGCGAGACCGAGTGTCGCAATGTTTACATCGGCACAAAATAGCCATAAAACTGAGTGTCAAAATATGTTACATAGGTACCAAGCTGTTGCTCGGATTTCAGAAGTGAAAGTCTTTGAACTTTCATTACATCAAAAGAGTAGCTTCGTTCCCTCAAAGAGGCAAAAGGGAGGGTCTGTTCAAAAGGAAGGTCGGTTGTCCGACTTTGGATTATTCATTGGTAGAACTTCTTTAGGAATACAGCATTCCACGGGTATTGATGTGGAGTTCCGTCAGGATGAGTGATCCAGTATACTCCATGGGGCAGGACTTCAATGATATGGAAAGGTCCTTCCCACTTCGGTTTGAGTGGACCGGGGTCAGGTCCCATTATTCGTTTGAGGACTAGATCGCCAACTCGGAATGAACGGGGTTTGAGTTTCGTGTTGATGTACCTCTCGCTTATTTGTTTGTAAGCAACATTTTTGAGTTCGACACGAGTACGATGTTCATCGAATAGGTCCAAGTTTGCTTTCATGTTGTCCGAGTTAGACTCTTCGGCATAATGTTGGATCTGGTAAGTCGGTTCATCGAGTTCAACTGGGACAACGGCTTCTGAACCGTACGTTAGTGAAAACGGAGTTTCGCATGTGGACGTCCTTGGGGTTGTACGATATGCCCATAGGACTTGCGGCAGCTCTTCTGGCCAGGCCCCTTTTGCGGCATCAAGGCGAACTTTTAGACCATTCTTAATCAGCTTATTGACGGCTTCGACTTGGCCGTTCGATTGTGGGTGATAGGGCGAAAAGAAAAAGTGTTTGATGTTATATTCTTCGCACAGAGTTTCAAGCCGCTTGCCTTCGAATTGTCGACCGTTGTCAGTGATGATCGAATTTGGTACTCCGAAGCGACAAATGATAGATTTCCATATGAAGTCAACAACTTTCTGTTCGGTTATTGTAGCCAGTGGTTCGGCTTCAGCCCATTTGGTAAAGTAATCAACTGCCACTATGGCAAACCGAACGCTGTATTTTCCGGTCGCTAGGGGACCGATAAGGTCAATCCCCCATTTGGCGAAAGGCCACGGACCGACTTGAGCTTTTTAAGGAATTGATGGATGTTTGGTGCAAAAAGTTGGCACTTCGGGCATTTATGGACCCACGCGGCGGCGTCTGCTTTTAAGGTCGGCCAATAATATCCTTGTCGCAGAATCTTGTAGGACAAAGCTTGGGCGCCGGGGTGGCTTCCACAAATTCCTTCATGCACCTCTTCAAGAACGTATTGTGATTCGGACTCGGTCAAGCATTTTAAAAGCGGGACTGAATATCCTCTTTTGAACAAGGTTCCGTTGTCCAGAGT
>CACSLK010027837.1:9305224-9316686 GCA_902706635.1 Striga hermonthica | reverse complement strand
GTGAAGGGAGTGGTGCCGGCCGAGATGGAGAAGACAAGGATGATGCTGCATGAAGTTCCTTGGAAACTTGTGTTTTCATGTTTTAATTTTAAGTAAGTATTCGGGGTGTCAGGATGTTGACATCCTTAGTAGTAAGTATGTAATTTGGATTTTCCCGACTTGATAATATAAACTCAGCATGTTTGCATGATTTCAATTATGTTATTTTTGCTGTGCAATTTCAGCGATTTTTAGACCAAGTGTAACGAACTCGGTGAAAATATAAGATTGGCCTTTCAACTCGGATTTATTCAATTTTGCAACCGAGTTGTGGGCTTTTTATGAAAACGATCTCCGAGTTCCACATTGATTTTTTTTTTAATGAATTCGGCTATCAGTGTAAGTCGATACGCAAACTTATTAAGAATTTGTGGAACTTAACACATTTTGTGTCGTGCATAAGACAAATAGGGTTCACCGAACTTCGTTAGAGTCTGATTATGAAGTGGCCCCAACCGAGTTGTTTGTTTTATCTTCGGTTATTAGCGGGACCCGTCAAATCATGTTCACTGAAGTGACGTGGACGAGCTTCAGCCCCAACCAAACCATACATGGGATTTAGATGTATTACGAGGCATCAGCGAGACCGAGTGTCGCAATGTTTACATCGGCACAAAATAGCCATAAAACTGATTGTCAAAATATGTTACATCGGTACCAGCTGTTCCTCGGATTTTAGAAGTGAAAGTCTTTGAACTTTCATTACATCAAAAGAGTAGCTTCGTTCCCTCAAAGAGGCAAAAGGGAGGGTCTATTCAAAAGGAAGGTCGGTTGTCCGACTTTGGATTATTCATTGGTAGAACTTCTTTAGGAATACAGCATTCCACGGGTATTGATGTGGAGTTCCGTCAGGATGAGTGATCCAGTATACTCCATGGGGCAGGACTTCAATGATATGGAAAGGTCCTTCCCACTTCGGTTTGAGTGGACCGGGGTCAGGTCCCATTATTCGTTTGAGGACTAGATCGCCAACTTGGAATGAACGGGGTTTGAGTTTCGTGTTGATGTACCTCTCGCTTCTTTGTTTGTAAGCAACATTTTTTAGTTCGGCACGAGTACGATGTTCATCGAATAGGTCCAAGTTTGCTTTCATGTTGTCCGAGTTAGACTCTTCGGCATAATGTTGGATCCGGTAAGTCGGTTCATCGAGTTCAACTGGGACAACGGCTTCTGAACCGTACGTTAGTGAAAACGGAGTTTCGCCTGTGGACGTCCTTGGGGTTGTACGATATGCCCATAGGACTTGCGGCAGCTCTTCTGGCCAGGCCCCTTTTGCGGCATCAAGGTGAACTTTGAGACCATTCTTAATCAACTTATTGACGGCTTCGAATTGGCCGTTCGATTGTGGGTGATAGGGAGAAAAGAAAAAGTGTTTGATGTTATATTTTTCACACAGAGTTTCAAGCCGCTTGCCTTCGAATTGTCGACCGTTGTCAGTGATGATCGAATTTGGTACTCCGAAGCGGCAAATGATAGATTTCCATATGAAGTCAACAACTTTCTGTTCGGTTATTGTAGCCAGTGGTTCGGCTTCAGCCCATTTGGTAAAGTAATCAACTGCCACTATGGCAAACTGAACGCTGTCTTTTCCGGTCGGTAGGGGACCGATAAGGTCAATCCCCCATTTGGCGAAAGGCCACAGACCGAATCGAGCTTTTTAAGGAATTGATGGATGTTTGGTGCAAAAAATTGGCACTTCGGGCATTTACGGACCCACGCGGCGGCGTCTGCTTTTAAGGTCGGCCAATAATATCCTTGTCGCAGAATCTTGTAGGACAAAGCTTGGCGCCGGGGTGGCTTCCACAAATTATTTCATGCACCTTTTCAAGAACGTATCGTGATTCGGACTCGGTCAAACATTTTAAAAGCGGGACTGAATATCCTCTTTTGAACAAGGTTCCGTTGTCCAGAGTATACCGAGCAGCTCGAATCCGAAGTGCACGAGCTTCTTTGGGATCCGGAGGTAAGGCCCCTGTGTCCAAGTATCGAATGATAGGATCCATCCAAGTTGGAGGTTTCTGGGAGATAGTCGGATCAACGGTCAAGATTTCAGGAGGATGGGTAGATGGTCGTTCCTGTTGGCCGACCTGGACATATTCCACGCTCTCCATCCCGGTGCTCAAAGCTAGTCGGGACAGGGCGTCAGCTTGTATGTTGAGAGTTCGACCGATGTTCCTTGACTTCGTAAGACCCGTTGATTTGATTAACCAAGAGCAGCGAGTCAAAGAAAACTTTCAGATACTTGATATTCATGGACTTGGCTAGACTTAGTCCAGATAACAAAGCTTCGTATTCGGCCTCGTTGTTGGTAGCGGGAAAAAGAAATTTAACCGAATGGCAGAATAATCGGTTTTCGGGATTGGCTAGGACTATTCCCGCACCTGCTCGGTTGGCCGTTGAGGATCCATCGATGTAGAGAACCCACGATTGGTCGTCGTTGTGAGCTTCCACAGCCGGCATGAACTCGACAATGAAGTCGGATAGGACTTGTGCCTTGATTGCAGTTCTCGGTTGATAATGAATGTCAAATTGTCCGAGTTCTACAACCTATTTTATCATTCGCCCCGATGTGTCAGGTCGGTGTAAGACTTTTCGCAAAGGATACGAAGTGCGGACAGTAATGGAATGCTCTTGGAAATAAGGACGTAATTTCTGGGTAGCGGTAACGAGTGCAAACGCCAGTTTCTCCATAGGAGGATAACAATGTTCGGCGTCATGTAAGGCCTTGCTGACATAATAAATAGGTGATTGCAACATTCCTTCCTCGCGTATTAAGACGGCGCTGATCGCCGTATCACTGACTCCGAGGTACAAGAACAACATTTTCTCGGGATTTGGCTTCTGTAACGTCGTAGGAGATGCGAGAGTCTCCTTAATGCTGGTAAGTGCTTTTTTGCATTCTTCGGTCCATTCAAAGTGTTTTCCTTTCTTGATTGCCTCAAAGAATGGTTTACACCGATCAGTAGACTTGGAGATGAACCGATTAAGACAAGTTAGGGCCTGAACGCCCTTGACCGAGGTCGGGGGAGTTAAGCCTTGAATAGCTTTGATTTTGGCCGGATTAGCTTCAATTCCCCGTTGACTGACCATGTAACTGAGGAACTTTCCGGATTCGACTCCAAAGGTGTATTTTTTGGGATTTAAGACCATGGAGTATGACCGAAGAATGTGAAACATTTTCTGAAGATGTGTAACGTGGTCGGAGGCATTCACCGACTTGACGAGCATATCGTCTACGTAGACTTCCATGGTATGACCGATTAAATTGGCGAACATCTGTTGATGAGACGCTGATAAGTGGCCCCGACGTTTTTTAATCCGAAGGGCATCATAGTATAGTAATATAGACCTCGGGCAGAGTAGAACGAGGTGTGCTCTGAGTCCTCGGGATCCATGGGAATTTGATTATAACCGGAGTAAGCATCCATAAAACTCATTAACTTGTGTCCCGAGGTGGCGTCTACCATGTAATCAATATGAGGAAGTGGATAGCTGTCTTTTGGACACGCCTTATTCAAATCAGAGAAGTCTATGCACAAACGCCATAAGCCGTTACTCTTCTTTACAAGGACAGGATTGGATACCCAAGTCGGGTATTTGGCTTCTTTAATGAACTTGTTGTCCACGAGTTTTCTGACTTCCTCTTCTAAAGCCTTTTGACGATCTGGCCCCAATTTTCGATGTTTCTGGACAACTGGTTTAACAGTTCGGTCGAGATTTTGCTTGTGGCTGGCAACGCCGGCCTCAATTCCCTTCATATCCTCGTGTTTCCAGGCGAAGACATCAGAATTATTCTTGAGAAATGACACGAGTTCAGATCGAAGGGGTTCTTGAAGGTGGCTCCCAATGCGCAACGACTTTTGACATGTTGGTTCGTCAATATGAATCAACTCCACTTCTTCTTCGGGTTCGGCTCGATCATTTCGACTTTTTTCTTTGAATTGAGTTCTTGGGTCCAACTCATCTTCTTCTTGACTTGGTTCTTTCCCAGGTCTTCTACCTCGGTCCTCGGTTAAAGGATCCGAGGTGTAGGGAACATCGGGATCAAGACTTGGTTCCTCGGAAATTGTGTTGTCCGAGGTGGTCAATGGTTGGGGATTTCTCTCGTCGACCAAATTGACGGAATGGACTCCGGTGGATGGTACAAAGGTAATGAGTTCTCGAGCTTCTCTTTGGTCTCCGTAATGTGTTCCCTCTCCACGGGTAGTCAGAAATTTAAGTGCGTAATGAAAAATAGAAACAGCTGCTCGGAGCTTGTATAAGGCAGTCCTCCCAATGATTACGTTATATTCATTGTTGATGTCGAGAACTTTAAAGGTTTCCATGACGAGTTTTGTGACGTGTTCAGCTGTACCAAATCTGACAGGTAAAGTAATCTCTCCAATAGGTCGTGAAATGCTCCCGTTGAACCCTTATATTTGGTCGTTGTAAGGTCGGATGTCGGCAGGATCAAGACCCATTTTGTCAAAGGCTTTTAGCATCAAAATGCTTGAGTAGGCCCCGGTATCGACCATGACATGGTGGACCGGGATCCCACATATCGGGACGGTAACGACGAGTGCGTCGGAATGAGGGTGTGCAAAATGATTCGCATCTTCTATATTGAAAGTAATGGGGCAATTCCGGGCATTGAGAGCGTCTCGCAGATCGGTGGTAAAAACATGTTTGCCTGAATTTTAAGCTTGTCGAGCATAGGCTTTGATTTGTCGACGGGATGAGGTACCTCGGGAATTATTAGTATTTACTTGATGGACGGTGATTTGCATCGGGCTGGGAGATCGGCTTCGTTTAAGTCCTCGGGAGTTTCCAGTTAATTCAACATTGAGCATTTTCGAGGTGAACATAAACACTTCTTTTTCTCCTTGCCGAATTCGTTTTGGCGTAACACCTCGGTCTTCATCCTCATCTTCATCATAGGATTCAATTTAACGTCCTGGCCCCCGTTTCTGGGTATCAGAGTTGCGATAGAACTTCCTGAGTTGCGGATGACTGATTAAACGTAACAGGGCAGCTAACAGGCTTAAACACTCATCAGTGTTGTGCTCTGGCGATTTGTGATAGTCACAATACCTGGATTTATCTAACTTGTCCTCGGGCATCCGAAGTGGTTTTGGATCGGGCAGGATACCTTTTCCTTTGATCTCTTCATAGATGGTGGCAGCCCCAGCTGAATAAACGGTTTGGTAACCAGATTTCACGTAGGTAGCGTACTGTTTCCAGGCTGCCCTGATTTCGGGGTCATTGGCGTCTCCCCGGGGGTAACCTCGAAATTGAGCCTTGTTTTGCTTATCAAAGGATTTGTTTTTCTTCCTTTCATCGGTTCCCGACTTGGATGACTTCGGATTGAAATTGAAATCGGGGACCGACATCGCTTCCTCGGCAATAATATGTTGCTGAGCTCGGGCAAGGAATTCCTGGAAGGTGTTTGGCTTGTTCTGACACAACGTCCAGCAAAAAATGGAATTCGGTTTCAACCCCGCAGTAGCCATAACAAGCAGGGTTTCGGGATGACATGGCTCTATATTTTGAACTTGGTCATTGAATCGAGCAATGTAATCCTTGACACTTTTGTCATCTTTTTGAGTTACATTGGCAAGAGACTCTTTTGGAACCAAACAAACTTGGGTCCCAATGAAATGAGATTGGAAGACCGACATCAGCTGTTGCCACTTCCAAATTGAATGAGGGGGCAAAGAGTGGTACCATTTTTTAGCTCGAGGCCCCAGAGTGAAAAAAAACATGCGACACTGAAGTGCGTCCGAGGCCCCATGGAGATCCATCCATGATGTGTAATGACCGAGGTGTGAGTCAGGATTCGACGTTCCATCATATAATCCGATTTGAGGGACTTTGACTTTTCCCGGTACAGGCTCCGAGGTGAGCTCGGGTGTTAAAGGGGAATCGGCTTCTAAGTATACTTGCGCTGAGGTGGAAGCTCGTCGGGGAGGATCTTCCTGTGCCCTCTGCCGACTTTCCAACTCGGCGATTCTTCGCCGTAAAACTTCTAATTCCATGGATTCTTGCCGACCTGACCGGTTTCTTTCGATTTGTTGTCGGAGGTCTGTTTGAGCTGGATGGGAGTGAGTCTGAGGCCGTACGGGCGGTGGAGAACGCTGTGGTTGTTCCGACTGAATTTCAGCAGTTTCTTCATGAGGGACCACCGGGGGAGTGCGTGCTGTCTCGGCGTGCCGCACTACGCGTTCTTGGTGCATAGGAGATGTACGAGGCTGAGACATGGCGTGAGAAGTAGCTCCGCCACCGTCTCGTCGGGTAGATGGAGTCCTTGGGTTTGCAGGGGTAGTAGGAATTATAGATTGTCCCGGCGCCGTCGTTGACATCCCAGGGACACTTTGAGCCATTAAGGCGGCGAACCCGCGTGCAAACTCCGGATTCTAGAACAAAGTGGTATAATCAGGCAGGTTGGGTATTGTCGTAGGACGCCTGGCAGATTGAGCGCTACGACTGTGTCCGTCGCGCGATGTATGTGTTGGTGTTATATACTTAAGCTTTGCTGTAGTGGATATTACACTTGTTATTTCTTGATGAATGAGAATTATGTTTGGTTAAATAAGTTCCACGTTCTGTTGTTTTGCATGTAGATAAGTGGGTCGTCATCGGGCGTACCGAAGATCACTATATCAGTTACTTGCGAACAAGAATCATTGGTTCACAACCTAGATGGAATTGAACAACCCATCGGAACGGTTGTAGTGTCAACCGTATGGTTTGTCTTGACCGATTAGTTGCACTAGTACATTTATGTATTGAACAGGATCCCAGAGAGGGATGTTCGTTTTATACTGATCGTCGTAAACGAACTAGGCCTCAGTTAATTATTGCGTGCTCTTAACCCGTAAGATATTAAATAGGCATGTGCACATAATTGTTGTTGCTTTGGTTCTTTGGGTGAGATCCAAGCCGGGTCGACATAATTAATGAATTGGGTAATGACATTATGTGTTCGATGTGCTATTAGGATATTTATGGTTACCATGTGCATTAGTATGATGATGTCCCAGAAGTGAGTTCATGAAGATGCTAAACCCTGCAGGTGGATTTATTCCGGCATAATATGAATGCTATGAGCGAGTGCTAACTTCGGTAATATAATATATTAATTAATTCTTGATTATTAATGATCGAATTAATTAATGGACATTATATCTTAAACATGGGGAGGTAAATCGGATAATTATAATAAGGAGTCTCAAATTTAATTTGGGATAGGTGAGGGGAGTGCAATAATATTATTGTGGTGGACTTTAATATTATTAATATATTAATTGTGGGGTTGCTCCACAGTATTAATATATTAGAAGCCTTTTTCCTATTCTCCTTAGGGTCCCTACTGTAGCTCTATATATACAGCATTAGGCTCATGGAAGAAGAGAAGAATCCCAAACCTTGGGAAACGTCCATCCCTCTCTCTCTCTCTCTCTTCCAAGGAGTTGTTCTATTTCTTGTGCTCCACTGATAAAAGATCTAGATAGCTGTTTGAGAATACAGTAGAAGATCTTAAGGTATATATGGGATTCCAATCAGATCTATCATACATCCAAACCGGAGACCAAAACCAGCAAGTGACCATACCACGACGATCAGGACGACGAGACGAAGAGATCGCCGTCGAGATCACCGCCAGCCGCCGCCGCACGCGCCGTCACGCACCGTCGGAAGGAAGCAGTTGCTGGGACTTACACGAGCGCGTGAGAGCGCGTGAGACCTCCGTTTTCTGATCGGTCAACGCTGTTGACTTCGCCGTGACGTCAGATTTCTGGATTGGTCAAGTTTGTTCGATTCCGAGAAGATTTGATTTGCGGTCAACTGTTCAGGCCAGCCAGATCTACATAAATTTTAAGCAGTAAGTTTTCTTCATCAAACTTTTAGATCCGCTGCGCATAGGTTTATGTTGAATGTTTCGTGCATATCGAGATCCTCATATGTCCCAAGAATTGGTATCAGAGCTTGAGGTTAATCCGTTATGTACAAGATCCGGATTAAACTGCTTATATTGTCTATGTGTGCTCAAGCGCAACCATATAAATTGGATTATATGCATAACTTGGTTTTGCAGGAAGTAGTTAATCCACTATTATGGCCACCCTTTTATGTGCTTGTGCTTAATTGATGGTTGGTTGTATGGTTTTAAATTTGTTTTTAATTCCTCGAGATTGTCGAGGAATTATGGATGAATGCTTGTATTAATTGCCCGGGGGTTGACCGGATAGTTTAATTAATTAGTAGAAGGCATGTACATCCACTCGTTGGATCTAGGAATCGATTTATGTAATTTTGTAAATTATATTTGTCGAATTGTGATCGACCATTGGAGACCGGGCCTTCACAAAGATCCAAGGAGACTCGACAAAGCAAGGAAGAAACCGGAGCCGGGAGCCAAGGCTGGCCGGCGCGGCCGCAGCTTCTACTGGTGGAGGTTTTGTGGAACTTGTAGTACAAGTCAACCGAGATTCTACTGCAGTGGGAGTTCCAGTTGGTTTAGTACAGAAATCCTAATCCAAGGAGAATAAATATTTAATTGGCCATAATAGTGGATATTTATTTATGGCATTAATTATTTATTTGTTTATTTATGCATGGGAATAATTGTTGCCTTGTGTGCATAGAATTATTTAGAATTGCATATATATGTATATATTAAAAATCCTCATTTAAAATACTAAGTTGAGAAGGATATTTAAAGTTAAGATAATTTTAAATTCCTAAGGCCTCCGTTTCTAATTCGTTGGTAATCAATTAATTGATAGTGTGGGCTTCCCCGAGGATGACATTACTTGAAATTAATTGAAAGATAATTATCAGAATGAATTTCTAAATTTAGACGGTTAGAGGAAATCGAATGAGAGCGTACGGGTCACCCCGAGGTGAACGTATAATCGATTTTGACGACCTTAGGACCGAGAAGTGGGATTCACTTAGAATGCGATTCATTTCATAACCCCCCAAGGGGTCTCTGATTTTTATTGCATGGCCAAACGGTGACCGATTATTAATTTCATTCGTCATGAAATTGGTTTTGACTAATGAAAATTAATGGGTTCTGGAAAAACCCT
Organism: Striga hermonthica; assembly: GCA_902706635.1. Classification (NCBI taxonomy): domain Eukaryota; kingdom Viridiplantae; phylum Streptophyta; class Magnoliopsida; order Lamiales; family Orobanchaceae; genus Striga; species Striga hermonthica. Next base: position 9,307,576 of record CACSLK010027837.1, on the reverse strand, counting down.
TCTTTAAAGAAACGAAGAATTAGTAGAGTTGCCCGAGCATCATACTAAATTCTCAAGGTTTAAAGATGTCGGTGAATTTAAGTTAGTATTTTTTTGAGGATGTCAATATTAACAGTTAAATTCAAAATGTTTAATCAGTAAAATATTTTCGTAATTCTCAGGTTTATTCATCATGTCGTTCAATCCGTTGTCTGTTATCCTAAAAGAAAATCAACTCACCGGTCCTAATTACATTGATTGGAAAAGGAACTTAGACATAGTGCTGACTGCTGAAAGCTATAAGTATGTGCTAACTGAGTGATGGGTCTCTTCTCAGATCTGGAACGGCCCAATGGGAAAACGTCCGGATCTGGGATGAACCGGTGCGAATGAGCTTAGATCTGATGTGATGGCGTTCGAATCGTTGTTGAGCCGCAAGGACACCTGCAAGAACTCAACGCCGGAGGGGTTTCCGGCGTAGAGCCTCCGACGCTCAAGTCAGTATGTGAAAGAGATGAAGAGAGCTGCTCTGAGGGAGCAGCAGCCGTAATGGAGAAAGTATAGAATGAATGGGAGTTAGGGTTTTGGAGTTACCTCAGCTCCTTTATATAGAAATGGAACATTCACCTGAAGTCCCCAAAATGCCCCGGCCGACTTACTGGAAATGTCCAAACTACCCTGGTCGGTTCGCATTCCATCCATTTCTTAGTCAGCTTCTAGATCCTTCCTTATCCTTGGCTACCCCTTCGGTATGCTGAAGTGTATTAGAGCTATTGGGATTTATGGGCTTCCAACCTTTCTCAGTCGACTTGATCCAGTCGACTCGAGTCGACTGGGTCATATTCGATTGTTAGTAGATCCTCACGTGTTTGACTATCTTTCAAGAGGAAATCCACTTTTGGTAGTCGACACGTGGAAGTCGACTGGGAGAGATGCCCGGATCCTTGACCGGAGATACCATAGTCTGCGGACAGGGTCGACTTCGCGCAAGTCGACTCGGTAATCTGTGAACCGCGATGGTTATTAAACCGTTACACGACAGTATGGCTATATCATCTAGTCCCCCCCAAAATTACTCGAAGCGACTCTGAGCTTACGAGTAGATTGTGTCGACTGGATGTTTCCCTCGAATCTTTTCATGTGTCCCGTCATCAGCTGTTGCCTTGGGTCACACCCACTCGTTATCTCGACTTGTAATACGACTCGTCTACGCGAATTTTGATTTGATTAGATAAGTCTAAATCTTTTTGAATTTCAAAATTCAAAACATAGGGTCTTTGAGCATTGATAAGACGTTTTATCTTTCCGTCGCTTCGTATTTCGTGCACCATCTCAACCGTTGAATATGACTTTAATCTGAGGGTCAGGGTTTCTCTGCCTTCTATATAAATACTCCTCCCTTCTTCTTGTCTTCACTTTTTCGCACTCATCTTCTCTGAGCCTTCTGTTTTCTCCGGCAAGCACAACATCTCAAGCTTTTCCAGCACTCCTTTCATTTTCCGACGTTCTCAGATCTTTCAGGACTCCTTCGTTGATCACCATGAGTATGAGTACATTTCCTTTGCTTTGCTTTTTAATTTATCGGTGTGTTTAAGATAAGAAACTCTCTTTTCTTCTTTCTTTCCTCTTTTTTTTTTTTATATGCTTTGGGGCCTGTATGTTCATCACGTTTTCTGGGAATTCTTGGAGAATTCTAGTGGCTTTTCTTTGTTAGATCTTTAGCTGCCGATCTTTTATCTCCTTTAAGTGTTTTCATTTGCCAGTCGTCTCGTTATGAGAGATCGACTCTTTTGTCAAGTCGAATCGATATGGGAACTACTTTTCTCATTTCTTCTCCCTTTCTTCCCGTCGTCGAGACGCTTCTCGTGTCATCCTGGTTATTTTGTTGACCCTTCTCTTTGAATCGAATCACGGTTTCTAATAACTTTTCTTGATGGCCATTATTTTTCTTCTTAGATTCCAATCTCGACCCTGTTTCTGACCCCGTCTCCGGTTCTCTTGCCCGGGAAATCGATAACTATTCGGGTTCGAACTCTGTTCACCCAAACGATGTCGAGCCGTGTTCTCATCGAAACATCGAGTCGGAGGGCTCTGTCCATTCCAATGCCTCACCTTTCGGTATCGATTTGGATGTATACAACCAGGCACTGCTTTCGGGCACACTTTGTGAGGATCCCGAAGTTCTTCAAGTCCTTGAATCCTCTTACCCCGACTTGACTCGAGGTATTTTCCACTAGGTTCTTCTAGGCATCCTCATATATGTGACCAGCCCCATTCCTTTGCTTGGTAATGACTTCCTTTAATCGAGTCTGTAACTATTAGCATGTTCCGTGGTAAAGTTCTTATTATCGTTTTATCATGCTCCTGCAGCCG
>CACSLK010027837.1:9277742-9295848 GCA_902706635.1 Striga hermonthica | reverse complement strand
TGTACTGATGAAATGCATCATTATGCAAGTGTTGACCGAGTCAACAGAACAAAGAAGGAAGAAGAGTAACTTAGTTTTGTCATTTTGTCCAACTATGTTTGCATGGGACCACTTTAGCTTAGTTTGAATTCTCTTGTCTTTTAGCTTGCATGATAGGGCTTCTTAATACAATATAAATACACCATGTAATCCCTTTAGCTCATGATATGATATTCACTATTTTCTAGATCTGAGTTTCTTCACAGCAGCCATGATGTACGACTCTCATGTTCTAGGCATTACTTGAAATTCTTCATGGCATCAGAGCCATAATCACCCCATACTCTTTTATTTTTTTATTTTCCATTTTTCTGTTTCTGTTTCACAATGGCCTTTACCCCAACTCCTGGCAGCACTATCACTACAAATTCAAACAACACATCAAGTTAGCTAATTTTTCTCTAGTCTCAGCTTATCTCCATTAAACTCGAAGATTCAAACTTTTTAATATGGAAGTAGCAGATCATCACTGTCGTTAGGGGATATGGCTTGGAATCTTTCATTACTCCAACAGAAGCTCCTCCAGATCGTTTTATTCCTCCAGAAGAAGGTAACCTACCCATTGTCAATCCTGAATATGATCTGTGGCAAAGACAAGACCAACTTTTGGCCTCGTGGATCCTCTCCTCACTCAGTCAAGGTATACTTGTGCTTGTTGTTGGTTTTTCCACCTCCAAAGAAATATAGAATGCTCTTGAGAGGAATTTCTCTAGCCAGTCAAGGGTTAGAATAATGCAACATAAGCTAGAGTTACAAACCATAAAAAAGAATAGCTTGACTATGAGGGAATATTTAAACAAAATGAAAACTTGCTTTGATCTTCTAGCTGCTGTTGGTGAAAGAGTTGGTGAATCTGACCAAATCCTGCATCTGTTAAGTGGTTTAGGAAAAGAGTACAACTCTATTATGGTTGCAGTGACTTCTAGACCTGAGCCTTGGACAATGATTGATCTTCAAGCCTTACTCTTAAGCTATGAATCCAGACTTGATTTCTTGACCACTAATGTGAATTAGGTGAACTCTGATGGTTCACAACCTACCTTGAACATTGCATCTAGGGATTCTGGTAACTCAACTCAAGGAAACACCTCAAATAACAGAGGAAGAGCTCCTATGTTCAACAATTGGAGAGGTAGAACAGGAAGGAGAGGATCTTACAGAGGTAGATGTGGAAGGTTTTAAGGAAACAGGGTTCAATGCCAAGTATGTGGGATTATGGGCCACACTACTGACATATGTTGGCATAGGCTTGGTCAATCATATGTCCCAAATCAGAATCAATCTCAACAGAGCTTTGGAAACAAAAACAATGGTCAACCTGCTCTTAACATGGCTCAGTCAGGTGCAAACTCTTCAACATGTTCTGAGATTGGATTTGACAATAGAATGTGATATCCAGACTTAAGTGCATCCAATCATGTCACTAATGATTTTTTTAACCTGAGCATCTCAAATGAATATCTTGAAGGTAACAGGTTGCAAATGGGAAATGGTATTGGTGAGTCTATAAGACATATTGGTACAAGTCATATGAAATCTTCTTTGAATTCTAGAATTTTCATTCTTAATAACCTTCTTCATGTACCAAATGTTACTAAGAACTTGCTGTCAATCTCTCAGTTTGCAAAGGATAATGATGTATACTTTGAGTTTCATCCCAGTATTTGCTTTGTGAAGAACCAAGCAACTCAGGTTGTTCTACTCCATGGGGAACTCAGTGAGGGCTTATACCCGTTTGGTCTTCATTGTACAAGCAAAGTTAGTGAAACAGTGGACAACAACCATGAAGTCAAATCTCCTCTAGCTCATGCAGTTAATTTTCCAAGAAAACCCAACCTAGAGTTGTGGCACAAGAGATTGGGGCACACTGCCTATGATATAGTTGAAAAGGCCATGAAATCTTGTAATATGACTTATGATTTAAATAAAGAGACAAGTTTGTGTTCAATTTGTGCAGTGGTCAAAAGCCACAAAATTCCTTTTAATGATTCCAAAACTGAGTATGATCAACCTTTACAACTTGTTCATTCTGACTTGTGGGGCCCAGCACCACTAAAGTCCAACAATGGTTATGTTTATTATGTTTGTTTTGTTGATCATTTCAGTAAGTTTACATGGGTTTATTTCATGAAGCAAAAGTCTGAAGTCCATGACATTTTCTTACATTTCAAGAGCATGGCAGAGAAACAATTCAGTACTTCCCTAAAAAATTTTCAAAGTGATTGGGAAAGTGAGTTCAGGTCATTAACTACCTATTTTCAGTAGAATGGCATTGTTCATAGAGTATCTTGTCCACATACACCTGAACAAAATGGCGTTGCGGAGAGGAAGCACAGGCATCTTGTGAAAATGAGATTGCCTTTGCTAGCTCAGTCACATTTTCCCACTAAATTCTGGGATGATGCAGTGGCAGTAGCTTGCTACATTATTAATAGAATCCCAACTAGAGGTCTTGACTACAAGAACCCACTGGAAATGATGCATAAACATAAGCCAAATTACAATAGCTTAAAAGTCTTTGGATGCTTGTGTTTTCCACATCTGAGCAGCTTCAATAAAAACAAGCTAGAAGTGAGATCACAACCTTCAACCTTCATTGGTTATAGCAACTCTCACAAGGCTATAAAATACTTTTGCCAAATGGAAAGGTAATAGTCTCTAGATAGGTTATTTTCAATGAGAACATATTTCCTTATGCTCAAGCTTGTGGTCATGATACAAACACACAGAATCTACCCTCTCGATGGGTTGGTTGTCCACCCCTAGTTCAAAAAGGTGGCAAAACATCTTTCACCAGCAGAAAAAGGTCCAAACTCCTGTGAATCATGGTGAATCTTCTCAAGCCAACTCAGAAGAAGCTCAAAGTTTGGAGAGTAATAGGACAACTCCCATCTATGTTCATTTATCTATCTCAGTACCAAACACTCCACTTTTCATTGCATCATCTTTACCTCAAGTGATTCAAAACAGACACCCCATGGTCACAAGACTAAGAGCTGGAATTTTAAAACCAAGAGCCTTAACTAGTGTTGTGGAAGAAAAGGAACCAAGTAGTCTCTTAGAGGCTTTGGAATCAGACAACTGGAAAGAAGCCATGAGAAGTGAGTATGAAACATTGATGAAGAACAAAACATGGTTTCTGACCTCACCTCCACAAGGAAAGAACATTGTGGGATGCAAATGGGTATTCAAAATTAAAAGAGATATCAATGGCAATATCAGCAGATATAAGGCTCGGTTGGTGGCTCAAGGATTCTCTCAAGCAAAGGTGTTTAATTTTCAAGAGACTTTCAGTCCAGTGGTGAAACACACAACCATAAGAGTCTTTCTAACCATAACTACAATCTTGGGATGAAAGGTGAGACAACGAGACATTAACAATGCCCTCTTAAATGGTGATTTGTCTGAGAACATCTACATGATGCAGCCTTCTGGGTTTGAACAAGAATCTGAAGTACCTTTAGTTTGCAAACTCACCAAGTCCATCTATGGACTAAAACAAGCTTCAAGAGCCTGGTTTTTAAAGGTAAACTACCCTGCAGAATCTTGGTTTTATTTGTTCAAGAGTAGACAATTCATTGTTCTTTAAGCTCACCAAAGGAGTTGTTATTTATCTTCTAATCTATGTTGATGACATCTTGATTACTGGAAATGATGAAAAGGAAGTGAACAAGCTCATCAACCTGTTGGGAAAGAGTTCCTACTTAAGGATATGAGTGAGTTGCACCATTTCTTAGGCTTTGAGATAAATAAGACTGAAGATGGGATTTTCCTCAGTAAAAAACAATATGCACAAGACCTTCTTTATAAGGCTTCAATGAAAGAAGCCAAGGGAATAGCAACTCCTATGATAACAGGAGCTCATCTCAGCAAATATGAAGGAACTCAAAGTTGCAATGGGACTCTTTTTAAAAGCTGAGTGGGAGGTCTGCAATATCTCACCATTTCTAGACCTGACTTGGCCTACAGTGTGAACAAGATAAGTCAATACATGTCAAACCCCTTAGATACACACTAGAAGGCCATCAAGAGAATACTAAGACATGTGAGTGGAACCTTAAACTTTGGACTGAATATCTCAAAGGCAGCAAACTTCAACTTGGTGGGTTTTTTAGATTCAGATTGGGGTGCAGATGTAGATGACAAGAGGTCCACCACAAGCTTTTGCATGTTCCTAGGAGGTAACTTGGTCTCATGGAGCTCAAGGAAGCAGGCATCAGTTTCTATGTCAAGTGCAAGCAGAGTACAAAAACCTTTCACATGTTTGTGCTGAGGTTATGTGGATTACTTCATTATTGACAGAAATGAAGATCAAGACTACACAAAGGCCAGTGATTTGGGTGGATAATCAGAGTGCAATTGCTTTGGCCACAAATCCAATCTTGCATGACAGAACTAATCATGTGGAACTGGATTACCATTTTGTTCGAGAAAAGGTGGCAGCCAAACTTATAGATGTGAATCACATTCCAAGCTCAGAACAGATAGCATATGTGTTAACAAAACCGCTTAGTGTTCAATTCTTCTCAAGGCTGCGAGGTAAACTCAAGATTTCACCTTGCCCCTTGCTCGAATTGAGGGGGCCTGATGAAATGCATGATTATGGAAGTGTTGACCGAGTCAACACAGCAAAGAAGGAAAAAGAGTAACTTAATTTTGTCATTTTGTCCAACTATGTTTGCATGGGACCACTTTAGCTTAGTTTGAATTCTCTTGTCTTTTAGCTTGCATGATAGGCTTCTTGACACAATATAAATACTCCATGTAATCCATTTAGCTCATGATATGACATTCACTATTTTCTAGATCTGAGTTTCTTCACAGCATCCATGATGTACGCTCCCATGTTCTAGGCATTACTTGAAATTCTTCACATATCCATAAGAAAACTAGCCTGTGCGATACACGGAATCATATATTTTCCTAGAATGTTTAACGTATAAATATTAAATTTAATATAATTTATATATACGTAACAAAAATATATGGTTCTAGCATTAAATTGTGTATTTTTTGTTGTCTTGCTGCTTAATTTCGGTGAAATTTGCTTGGTGCTGAATTTCTGTTATTTTTTTAGTCTCTGTGCATCATTTTTTGCTGCTGAAAATCAATTGTGCTGAAAACTGCGTGTTTAAACTGCTGAAATCTGATTTGGACTGAATTCTCTGTGAATTTAATTGCTGAAAAATCTGATTTTGGGCTGAAACTGAGTGTTCTTAATTGCTGAAATTTGTTGTGTTGTTTATAAATAGAATATGTTGTGTTTTCTGTGAAAATGGCTTATTTTCCAGCTTTTAATGTGGCCCCGTTTGACGGGAAATCTGATTTTTCAATTTGGCAACAAAAAATGAAAGGGATTTTGATTCAGCAGATGGTGTTTAAAGCCGTTGAAGGCTCGTTTTCACCCTCTGAGCCATCAGATAAAATTGCTGAAATGGATCAATTTGCTTATTCGTCAATTATCTTGAATTTGTCTGACTCCATACTTAGAAAAGTTGGTAAACTTGATTCTGCTAAAGATATGTGAGAAAAATTGGAAGAATTATATACTGAAACTTTGTTGTCGAGTAAATTGTTCTTGCTTGAAAAAAATTTCCGGTTTAAACTTGATCTTTCGAAAGACATTGATGAGAATCTTGGTGTGTTTACTAAACTTGTTCAGGATATTAAATTGACCGGTGATAAGCATATTGATGATTATACTCTGATTGTGCTTTTAAATGCTATTCATGATTCTTATAGTGATGTCAAGTCTGCTATTAAGTATGGTAGGGATATTGTGATGCTTGACACGGTTGTGAATGGGTTAAAAAGCAAAGAATTAGATTTAAAAGCTCATAAGGGGAGTAAAAGTTCGGGTGAGGTTCATTTTGTTAGAGGAAGGCAACAAAATAGATTTCAAAATCAAAAACCCTCTAACAATAATGGTAACCAACCTACTGAAAAGAAAAAGGGTAAATAAAAAAGTCGTTCTAAATCCCGTCTGAAAAATCGTAAGTGTTACAATTGTGGTGACATTGGGCATTAAGCTAAAGAGTGCACTAAACCCAAAAAGAATCAAGTTAATGTGGCCTCGTGTAGTGATAATCTTGGTGATGTGTTTGTCGTGACTGAAATATGTGATATGCATGCTGATGTGAATTCTTTGCATTCTCATCTTTGTGAAAATGAATGGCTTGTTGATTCCGGTTGCACTTTTCACATGTCTCCATTTAGAAATTTGTTTTCAAACTACAAAGAGGTTAAAAATGACTCTGTTTCTATGGCAAATGAGAAACTTTGTGATGTTGCTGGTATTGGTGATGTGTGCCTTAAGTTTAATTCCGGTTATATGCTTTGTTTAAAAATGTTCGTTATGTTCCCGACTTGTGCCATAACCTAATTTCATGTGCTGCTCTTGAGGATGACGGGTTAGAGGGTAAATGGGGTAAAGGGGTTATGAAAATTCTGAAAGGTTCATTGGTTATTTTCAAAACTGAAAAACGGAAAAACTTGTGTGTATGCACTGCTACTTGTGAATCACATGCTGAAATTTCTGTGAATGCTGTTCATGTGGACCAAACTTTGGCATAGACGTTTAGGTCATATGAGTAGTCGTGGTCTTGAAATTTTGCATAAAGCGGGTTGTTTTGGTAAAGATAAATTATCTTGTGTGCCGTTTTGTGATTCTTGTGTACTTGGCAAGCAACAATGTGTTAAATTTCATGTTTCACCTTCCCCTAAACCCTCTATGTGTTCGAAAATTTTTGAATATTTGCATGCTGATGTTTGGGGTCCCGCTAGCGTTCTGACACATGGCGGGAGTAAGTATTTCCTGTCTGTGATAGATATTTTTTCAAGAAAGGTCTTTGTGTTTCTTTTGAAAAATAAGTCTGATGTTTTCGAAACGTTTAAGACTTGGAAAACCTTGATTGAAAACCTAACCGGTAAAAAGATTAAAATTCTTAGGACTTATAATGGGCTTGAATTTTCAATAATTTGTTTGATGAATTATTTGCTCAATCTGTTATTCAAAGGCATAAAACCATGCCTTACACCCCTCAACAAAATGGTGTTGTCGAGCGAATGAATAGAACTTTACTTGAAAGGGTGAGGTGTATGTTGTCTAGTTCAGGTCTTTCAAAAAAGTTTTGGGGTGAGGCCGTTTTAACTGCAATTTATTTGATAAATAGGTCGCCTTCCGTGCCTTTGAATGGTAAATGTCCTGAGTTTGTTTGGTCTGGTAAAGAAATTGATTTTTCAAACTTGCGTGTTTTCGATTGTGCTGCATTTTATCATACGAAACTTGATAAACTTGAACCTCGCTCGATGAAATGTGTTTTCTTAAGATATCCTAATGGTGTTAAAGGTTATAGATTGTGGCTTAGAAGTGTACTCGGCTTTAAGGTCGTGATAAGTCGAGATGTAGTCTTTAATGAATCTGAAATGCCATGTTTAGTTGCTTCTTTGCCTGCTCCTTTACGTGATGAATCTGAAAATGCTCCAAATACGGTGGAGCAATTGAGTGGGTTAAGTGATTTCGATAATTCTGAAAATATGCATGCTGAAACTGAAATCGAACGTGCTGTGTTTGATAATCAACCTGCTAAAATTGCTGAAAATGAATCTGTTGCAGCTGAAACTAAAAATCAGCATTTTGAAAATTTCAAAAATGTCGATGTGCATGATGAATATGTGGAAAATGTTCCTGAAAATGATGTTGATTTGCATGATTATCAACTTTCTAGAGATAGGACTAGAAGGAAGCGTAAGAAACCTTATAAGTTTGATGATTTTCACATGACTTCATATGCTTTTGGTGTTTTCGAATGCATTGATAATTGTCAGCCTAAGTCTTATGAGGAAGCTTATAAATCTGTGAATTCTTTGCAATGGATGAATGCTATGCGTGAAGAAATTAATTCGTTGCATGTGAATCATACTTGGTCGCTTGTGCCTAAACCTGATAATTGTTCCTTAGTGGATTGCAAATGGTTATATAAGGTTAAACAAGAGAATGATTCGGTTAGGTTTAAGGCTAGACTCGTAGCAAAAGGTTCCACTCAACGTGAGGGTATTGATTATACCGAAATATTTTCTCATGTTATTAAATTCACCACTGTGTGTATCATGCTTACTTTAGTTGCTCACTTTGATTGGGAATTAAAGAAAATAGATGTTAAAACTGCTTTCTTGCATGGTGAATTAGATGCGAAAATATATATGAAACAACCTGTCGGTATTGTGGATGCTAAGAAATCTGATTATGTGTGTTTGTTGAAGAAATCCTTGTATGGTTTGAAACAATCTCCTAGGCAATGGAACAAGAAATTTGATATGTTCATGCTTTCTTTAAAGTTTAAGAGAAGTTCTTATGACCATTGTTTGTACTTTAAAGAAAATGCCTTTGTTCCTGTTTTTCTGCTCATTTATGTGGATGATATGTTGTTGGTCGGTCCTTGTATTAAGTCTATTGAGCATGTTCAAAAATGTCTAAGTGATAAATTTGATATGAAAAACCTTGGAGATGCTAAAAGAATTCTTGGAATGAACATTATTCGTGATTGGAAAAACTCTGTGATTTTTCTTAATCAAATTTCTTATGTGGAGAAGATTATGAGTAAATTTTCTATGTCGTCCGCAAAATCCGTGAACATTCCCCTTGCTGTCCACTTTGTGCTAAGTAAGGATCAGTCTCCTAAGACTGATTCTGAAATTGATTTGATGAAAATTGTGCCTTATTCAAATGCAATTGGTTCTGTGATGTATCTCATGGTTAGTACTAGGCCGGATATTGCATATGTTGTTAGTTGTTTGAGTAGGTATATATCTAATCCGGGTATGCCTCATTGGGAAGTTCTTAAGTGGTTGTTACGTTACTTGAATGGTTCTATGCATGTTGGTCTTAAATTTTCTAAATGTTCAGAGGGTGTTAAACTTGTTGGCTATGTTGATTCGAATTATGAAAATGATAGAGATAACAGGAAATCAACAACTTCATAAGTGTTTACTTTGTGTGGCTCTTGTGTATGTTGGAAATCACAACTACAACATATTGTTGCTTTGTCTATGACCGAATCTGAATATGTTGTTGTAACTGAGGCTTTGAAAGAAGCTGTTTGGTTGAAGGGTCTCTTATGTGAAATCGGTTTGCTTGAAAAAGATGTTGTGTTTTTGAATAGCCAATCGTGGATTCAATTGTGTAAAAAACATGTTTTTCATGATCGCACTAAGCATATAGACGTTAGGTTCCATTTCATACGTGATATTGTGTCTAAAGGCTTAGTTAATCTTGATAAAATTGCATCCGAGTTTAACCCCGCTGATATGGGAACTAAGTGCTTACCTGTGGAAAAAATTAGATCATGCATGAGAACTTTGAACTTCGATTCGTGTGATTGATGTGCTGTAATTTATGTGTGCTTGTAGGTAGTGTACTATGTGTTTGCTGCCTGTTTTGATACTTGTTCTAACTTCGTGGAAGTGCAGGTGTCGTCGTTAGGCAATGATGAAAGTCCTCCGGCTCCTCAAGGTGTCTGGTATTCGGTGGTGGGCCAAATTCGGTGGAGAAATGTTGGGAATTTGGCCCAAAACTAAATCCCTATCTCAGGCCCAAAGAAGCCCAGGCCCAATCCCGACTAGGCCTGGCCCTCTTACACACACAAATGGCAGATTAATTGGACCCTTGGATTTAGGGATTAAATCCCAACCCTCCATTACACACTATATATATTAACTCTCCTTTACCCTAACCTAATCTCAGACTCTCCACTCTCTCACCCTGCTGTGCCTAAAAACCGATATCTCTCTCTCTCTGTGAGAAAACACACTGACGATCTCTAAGTCTATCTCTTTTCTGTTCTTTGTGACCTTTGAGTGTGAGTACCGCCGTTGTGCCGTCGTGAGAGCCGCCATTGTGCCGCCTCGCCGTCGCCCTGCTCAGCCCGCCAGCTAAAGCCCTTGCGGGGTGCTTTCCGGCGAATCTCTGTGTGAGAGGAGGGGCTTTGCGACAGAGTGGCCGGATGCTTGGCTTGTGTGAGGAGGAGAAGCCCGGGTATTGGGCCGACGAACCGGGGCTGCCGTCCGTTGGCCACCACCGAGCTGCTACTTCAACGAGGGTGCCGGGTTCAAGGATAATCTGAGCCGGGAGACTTCGTGTCGTCATTATCCGACTAGATTTCGGTCAAAGGGAGTTCTTCTTTCCATTCTATTTCATTTCCTATTGGCAAAATTGCGGCTAATATTATGACCTTTATCGAGATTGCAAATTAATCACAACCTTTTAACTTTTGCATAATATATCACGCCCTTCAATTCTTTGCAAAATGAAACATTTGCTGCCTTAACTCGCCTGACGTGACACTCAAAATGCCAACACACCTGTTGATGTGTATTTAACAGACGATGTTTTTTGCATAATTAATCACAACATTTTAAATTTTGCATAATATATCACGCCCTTAAATTTTTTTGCAAAACGATACATAGTTTTCATCTGCTGCCCCAACTCGTATGACGTGTATTTAACAAATGATTTTTTTTCCCATATCATCCCTGGACGAGATGAGGGGGAGATTTTGGAACCCTTGGGGGATATATTAGGCTAGAGCTGGAGATTTGGAACACGAAAAGATTCAAACACCGGGTCATCTCTCAAGGAAGATTAGCCGAATACTTTGCACGTGTATTCAATTACACGAAAAGAGAAACAAATCTGAAACACTCTAATTCAATTGTTTTTTGTTTTGATTATCAACTACAAATTCTATGAATAAAGCAAGACACACTTGAAATTCTAAATGAAGTTCAAATAATGTTTGGTGAGTTAGGGAGTCGGAGATATTCCTTTATGGTTCTCAAGCAATCAATTAGCACGCAACCGTTCGGTTACGAGATCAAATAACATACTCGTTTAGAGGCTTGTTCTCAATAACTCTTCGTAACGATCAATTATCAAACAATTAACATATAGACAATACATTAACGAACAAGCCTATTCTAAACGACCCGAGATCAATCAATTTCTCCCCTTTCGGTTCTACAAATTGATTAACTAGATTAAAATGATGATCAAACATTTAACCCTAGATTAAGCACAACTCGAATAGATTGAACGGCAAACACGTACACATGAATCTCAATCGAACCAAAACAAATATCCCCTATCCCTAACGAAGCGATTTAGCCACACATATTGATATCAATCCCATCAAAAGATTCAACATAATAAATCACTTCCATAACCAAATGAAAGAAAATTACTATTAATCCAAGTCGAGAATAAAATCGAATTACAAACCAAACCGTGTTTGTTATGGAGTGCCACAATCTCCAAACTCGAATCCAAGCAAAATCCAAAGAAAACCAAGTGAAAGTTGTTGAGAGAATGAGTTTTAGATGAAAAGAAAAAAGATAAAAGTCTCAATAATTTGTTTTCTCTCCAACCCTAGCCTAATATATCCCCAATGGTTCCAAAATCTCCTTCTTATCTCGTCCAGGGATGAGATGAAAAAAAAAAAAAAACATTTGTTAAACCATGTATCGTTTTGCAAAGAATTGAAGGGCGTGATATATTATGCAAAAGTTAAAAGGTTGTGATTAATTATGCAAAAAAAAAAATCGTCTGTTAAATACACATCAGCGTGTGTGTTGGCATTTTGAGTGCCACGTCAGACGAGTTGGGGCAGCAGATGTATCGTTTTGCAAAGAATTGAACGGCGTGATATATTATGCAAAAGTTAAAAGGTTGTGATTAATTTGCAATCTAGATAAAGGTCATAATATTAGCCGCAATTTTACCTTTCCTATATTACAGCATTTTACTTAGTGTTATTTTTCTCTTTTCTTCTCTTTTTTGCTTGCTATTAATCCTTTGTGCTTTGTGCTGTGATTTGCAGCTGAAAAGCGGTTGAAACGGGAGTTGAAAAGGAGCAGTTGGAACCAGCCCGGGAGTTCGGACAACATACCGGGAGTCCCTTGAACACGAGTAGCATCTCGGGGATTAAGAGAAGGATTGCATGCGTCAGACGAGCCAAAGAGACGAGCTTCCGCTGCGAACAAGTCGAGCGGTGGAAACTGGACAGCCACATAACAATTGGGAACTCTCAAATAAGCCAAAATTAAAATTTAATTTTTCGAACAATGTGATATGCCAGATTTCTTCAAAAATATCGCCCATAATTAAAAAGCACGTGTAATAAAAATTCCACACAAAAATTAAACAGTTTTTTTTTTTAATCGATTTTCTTTACGAAATTTACACAAATAATTTATTGACCATATTTTTTCAATATATACAAATTAGTATATATATAATTTAAAATTTAAAAAAATTATATATCTATTCTGATATATTGATTCGGTGAATCGATGATCTAAAGGCCCGTCCGAGTCATGCATATGTACACTAATATTCAAATCTTTCATATACATACACTAATATACAAAATCTTTCATTCTTATATTTTTTTATATAAAAAAACATGTGTGTTGTATTACCAAATATTAGCTTTTGACAAGGAAATGATATCTCAAGCTTAGATATAATTTTACCCAAATCGTCAAAGTCACTCTATTATATCTCTTAACAAATGTTGGAAATCAAATCTTGAGCCTCTCTCTCTCTCTCTCTCTCTCTCTCTCTTAACAAATTTTGATTAAAGTCACAATCTCATCTCAAATTCACTTCCCTTTTAGTCTTCTCGTTTTATTTATATTAATCACCTTTTGACATGCCCACGCATGGATTTTTTGCCTCACATTAAGCAATGTCACGATCCCGTTACGGGATCATTCTGTCAGGTGTTTTAGTTAGTATAAGATAGATGATCTAACGGTTAAAATACCCAACGAGATGGTTCCGTAACGAGACTATCATTTCCCCATAATGGTAAACCTTGTTTGAATTATGCGTATATGTGAATGGATTTGAACTTACAATAATACCCTTGTTAATTAAGGATTATAATTATTATATCAACTCTTAATTAATTAATGCAATCACTCTCACAAGTTTCCTTTTAAGCTCTTTGAACTTTGTGTCTGTTATCTTCACATTCACTGTTTTCATGTCATTTAATTTAATTTTCTTGTTATCCTTTGGATAACTATAAGCTTGTTGATCTACATGCTTAGACTAATTACTGCGTGGGTCATTACTTGGTTATGTTGTCTAATCAGCCATAATTACGCATAAATGCAGTCAATACTCAATTTTAGGAAAATTCATTTTAGTGCAAGAACAAGTTTTTATTATTTATCTTTTTTGTGTGAATGAATGGTATTTTTATTTTTCGTCTCATCACGAAGATACTACTTCTTATTTTTAATATATGTCGTTTTGAGAAGTTGCACACTAATTAAGAAATTTTTTTTTTTTTCAATAATAACCTTATTTAATGAAGATATAGATGAATGTTTTGAGAAAAAATGAAGAGTGAATATGAAAAGACGTAATGTATTTAGTGGCTAAATGAGGGTAATAATGAAAAAATATGTACAATATATCCAAAACGACATTTATTTGGCAAATAGTTGAAAAGACTAAAATGACATTAAAAAAAAAATAGAAGGGAGTAATATATAAAAGAGCTCGAAACAAATGTGTTAGTGTGATTTTGTGAATATTATATTTTTGGTGGAGATAGGTTTCGGTATCTTAGCTATTTGGTATATATATTTTTAAGGTTTTCTTTGTATCTATGTATTCAGTTTTTGTAAAACTCGCAAGTTGGGAATGAATCTGTTTTCACACATTTGACATTAGGTATCAGAGAAACCAAAAATTTTATCACTAATAAATTAAAAACCTCTACTAAAACCATGTTCTTCAACCTGGCTTTGGATATCTTGTCTTAAAACCATTGTTCTCGATGGGCAGTTGTGGTTGAATAAGAAAATACGTATTTGACATATTTGAGAGGATAATCTCTTTTATTTCTTATTTGTACGTTTTTTTAAATCAGTTGGCATCAGAAGTCAAAACGCTTCAAAATGGCATAGAAAGATCGCAAGAACTTCATAGAAACATCTCAAGAACTTCATAAACCACAAACTTCCCTTAATGTTGTGGATTGTTATTCAAAAAGTCAATCATAATACCACAAGTTTATTCTTTGGCATCTCACTCTCCTTTATAATAATTATATATTAAATTAATTAATATCATAATAATTTGGGGCTTTTTGTAACATAAAACCTTACGTGTAATATATATGGTCAATTGCTTCATCTATCATGCATTATTTTTTATTTTTTATTTTCATAATTAAATTTTGACAAATCAAAATTCGTGATTAACTTGTGACAAATCAGAATTTCATTTTTGTCTCATAAATAAGATTGACATATACTATATATTTGTTTCTTCAACATACTAATTAAAACAACTGATTTTTTTATTTAAAATATATATTCTTATATATAAATCAATATATATTCTTATATATAAATCAACCACATCGGTTTGTGTATTTACTTTTATGTAAAATATAGCTTTTCCTTTCCACGAATAAAGACTTGGCCCTTCCCTTTATTGGTATTGACCGAGCGGCGATAGATCAACCGGTTTAAGGGCTTGATATTGGATATCTAAAATAGATTTTTTAGTTAATCGAGGTTAATTTAGAAAAAAATTAGTACGGTTAGTCGTTAATGATTATTTAAATTTATATTGAAATAATATCTAAAATAAAATAACTAAAGTTGATTTGATGTAGGGTATGTTTGGTAGTCAAATTAACTAGTTTATAGTTTAATTTGTTAGCTTATAATCTTCTCGTATTCAAATAAATTTGGTCGATTCAAATTAACTATAAATTATACGTTATTATATCAGCTATCAGCTACTTTTACCAAACAAATATATTTGACGGGGAAAACCTGGGATGGTAGTTTTATGTCAACGTGAAACCATTTTGGTTTTTCTAATTAAGCTCGAGGCGTTCGTTAATCATACACTTAGCTGTATTTAGATAAATATATATTAGATGAAATTAGGCAACTTTCATTTTTTTTTGTAGGGTCAATTAGGGAATAAAGGAACAGATCATACAAGATCATACCTACTAATTAAAATATTTCTGTGTGTTAAAAGTCTGCAGATACTGCAGATATGATATCTAAACAGGCACCAAACATATCTCAAGCTGCACCTCTTGCATCACTTATACAGTCACATGCATAATCAAGAATTATATATATATGTGTGTGTGTGTGTGTGTGTTGTGTGAGATCATACTAGAAAAGCTATAGCGGAAAAAATAAGAATGAATTCGAGTAATTGAATGTGATATAGCAACGCTGCAAATACGGTCAAATGGTCGAACTTTGGTCAAAGGGACAGTGGCATTCCTATATATATGTGGACTTTGTGTATTATCCCGCGGGGGTATTTTATACATTGTGTATAATGCATTACGCTATTGTGCAATCTCAGAGTTATTAATGTGCAATTTGTTTGATATTATTGTGTAGTTTGTATCTACAATATTTTTTAATGTGTATATCCAAACGTTATATTGTGCATTGCACTGATTATTGTGCAATTATTAAAATTTTATTAAATTATAACTTTGACCCATGAACTAAATTATAATGTGCTAAATTATATTTATAAAATTGCAATTAGATCTCTGTAACTTACCAAATTTTGAAAAAAAAAAATCACCCAGCACCAGATCACATTTCTTGTCAGCAAATTTTCAAAAATCAACTTCTTGTTTTTCCCATTCGTGCGTCTACAGCATCCGCCAGAGCTTCCGTGGCCACTTGCTCTTTTGTCTCCTCCTTATCAAGAAGCCGATTTGGAGCCTATCGTCAAGGTCCCTAGCGAAAAATGCGAGCTTGTCCGAGCTAGGGTTTGGTCCCGCGACGAGTTGTCGAATAGGAGGACGAGGAGACTCGTGGAAGTGGACGGCGGCCGCAGAGGGGGGTGTGACGGAGCCACGACAATTGACAAGTTTTGGGAAGCATTGATTGGAGAGGCAGCTGAAGTTTGGAAGGCGACGATAGCGGGACCGGCGGTGACGGGCGGAATTGTGGCCGACGGTGAATCTGTGTGTATTTTGTGTGTGTACGCGTGTGTGTGTGAGGGTGGGGTGGGGCCGGACACTACAAGAAAACATTCAATTCCAACGAAAAATTCCAACGGTAAAAATTTTCGTTGGAAATTTCAATGAATATTCCAACAAACTTAATTTTATGTTGGAATAAGTGTTGGATGGGTGAGGAATTCCAACGGATTTTTTCCGTTGGAAAGCTGTAGGAATTTATTTCCATAGGATTTTCCGTTGGATTTTAGCTATTTCAACAACCATTTTTCCCACAAATTTTTATACGTAGGAATTTCCGTTGGAATAGCTATTCCAACGGAAAATATAAAAAATTCCAACGGAAAATTCCCGTTGAAATGTAAGAGTTTTTTTTTAGTGAGACCCACTGTGGATGTGATTGTGGGCAATATCCAATTTACCCTAAATCAATATAAATGTTCCGTTTTTTTTTAAAAAAAAATTGTTGAATCATCTGATCTGATAATTACGATGAATTATTATTTCCTTGTTCTTGAATAAAATGTATCATGTAGTGCTGGAATAGAATACGCAATTCACGAAATACTATATCAAGTATAATATATTGCAAGAAATATAAATAAAATAACCAAATAAAAAAAAAAAATGTCAAAGTCCTGCAATTCTCTATAAAATTAAATCCAAATCTCTCCATTTTATATTTAAGGTGTGTCTCCATTTTATAATTAGTTTAACTGTTATTAACAGCTGTATTAATTAAAAAGATTACTCATTAATTAACTAACTCTCTCAAATTTTAATAAAAATAGCTAAGGGCATCTCCAATGGTAATAGTTATTACTAGCTATATGGTCAGCTGACGTGGATGTGAGAGATAAGAAAAATAAATATTATACACTATTGGACCCACGTACTCCTCTCACATGATCTTGGGCTACGTGAAATAGATAAACTATTTGTTAGTAGCTAGTGACTACTCTCTCTCTTACTTTTTCCCTGTCCACGTCATAATAGTTAGCCAAATAGTCAACCATTGGGGACGCCCTAAGCTCTGGATTTGGTGAAGCATATATTGGCATCAAATACAAAAGCAATTTAATCTTGGTAACAAATTAGGGTAAGTCACACAGAAATTGTGAAATAATATAAATATATTCATGATGATGTTTGACATCTAACATTATTAATTAATTAGTAACATCAAGTGATTATTAATAATCATAAAGTTATTGAAACTTTTGCATCTTTATGGCTAGACATGTACAGGAATATTAAGTTTTTTAAGTAACAATCATTCAGCTAATTAATAAATGATTAACATTAATCCAGCTCATTAGAAAATATTAAACAATGCTCATTAGAGACTAATTAATTATTCTTGTATAGTTGTTGATTCTCTTAATTGATCCCTGAATTAATTTAATAATCATTAATTATATATTTAACTAATTTCCATGTTATATATTCCTCCGCCTCATATTGCACTTTGTCTGGCCATTTTAGGAATAATATAAAGGGTTTTGATGAATGCGATTCAAAGCTTTGTGTTTTAAGAGAAATGCTACAGTCTCGTTACGGAACCATTCCGTCGGGATTTGTAACTGTTAGATCATTATGTAATCGTCGTGGATAGTTAATCTAACGGTTACAAATTCAACGGAATGTTTCCGTAACGAAATTTGAAATCGAACTGTGTAATTGAATTTATTTAAGTGGAGAAGAAAATTATCCTGAAATTGGTTTATGAAGTGTACATTTGTGTATTTGGGTAATTTAATTTAATTGTAAGATCTATCCATATTGTTAGATTTGAATTATATGAAATGGATATACAAAATATTTAACTAGGTAACATTTTTAAGGGATCAATAAGTTAGTTGTTAGAGAGTACGTACTAATCGCCAGACAACCATACGTTTGCAATGAATATTTATATTTTTAATTAAAATTTTCGTATTATATATATATATAAAAAAGTATCAAGCATAACTATGATATTTTTTAAATTATAGATTTTTATTATAAAAATGACAGTTCAATCTGTCTGTTAGTCCTTA
>CACSLK010027837.1:9250255-9265254 GCA_902706635.1 Striga hermonthica | reverse complement strand
CTTCGCTCGTTCCCGAGTTAAGAGAGTCGTTCGTTCTCCAATTGACTGAGCCGTTGAAAAACAAAAGGGAAGACGAACGAGCCGGGCCAAAATTGGTGGAGGATTCTAGTCTGTTCGAGGTTGGACTCTGTACGGGTGACGTTGAGATTTCATGTGTTCCTAGTAAGTACTTCTATCCGTTTTCCCTCTCATGATCCGTTCGGTTGAGGAATTATATTATTCGGTTTCCTTAATTGCTTGGTTTCTTGCAGTCTATTATCTTTTGGGCAACCTGAAAGGTGTGGCCACTGACACGGGGGCAAAGAGAACTGATGTTAAGTCGAAAGGGAAACAGACTGCTACCAGCTCTAAGCAAGAATCGAGATCCCGAGAATCAGCTGTCGAGATGGACCGTTTGGCGATGATTGAGAAGATGAGGGCCGCCCAAGCATCAACATTGAAGGAACTGACCCCTCAACAAGAAGTCGGCTATGAGGTTATCGAGTCCTCGGGCGAGGAGGACGACCAGCAATTACAGAGGGGTCGCTTGGCGAGCCGCAAACGGGCTGCCGAAGTTGATGAGGCCCGCAAGGCTAAACGACCGGTCCAGTCGGTAACTCAAGAGCAAGGGTCGACGGTTGGCCTTTCACACAGGTTGTGCCGAGCAGTTTTCTTGAGGGGAGAGACGCCCCCATCCATCAGGACGGGTCAAAGACTTATCTCCGGGTCGAGCCCACACGAGTGACCCGAGCGGATCGCCTGAAGAATGTGTCTGACGGTTGGTTTGTCCGTTACAAGTCAGTGGCACACCTACTCCTCCCGAATGTAGGGAACTGGCCCCCGCACGTGACGGATGCTGCGTTGGCGCCCTTGATGTGTTGGGATCTCCCGGCCGAATTGACTGCTCAAGCGCTCACTCCGACCGAGCGGATGGAATATGCGGCGGGGAGCCTGGGTCGTGCCTTGTGCATGCAGGCGGCGGCTTTGGCCGATTTCAAAAAGATTAGCAGCGACCTAGCAAGGATTACGGCCGACCACGCCGTTTGCAAGGATAAGATCCATTCCCTCCAGGACGACCTCAAGAAGTCCGACCTGCTGCAGATGAAGATTGTCGAGCTCGAAGGCGAGCTAAAAGTGGTTCCATTGGAGGAGTTAAACTGATTGACCAGGTGGATAGCACCAAAAAGCGGTTGGCCATGGCCGAAAGGGAACTCGCGGCGGTGAAGTTGAATGCTGAGGAGGCCGTCCAGAAACTTGCAGCGGCCGAACGGGAAAGGGACATGGCGCTGGCCGAACAGGAGCGACTCCAGTCCGAGTTGGCGGGAGCGAGGCAGTCCCGCGGTTCGTATAAAGACGGTTTCGAGAAGGACCGTGCAGCTGGGTTGGATGAGTACAACAAAACGGACAAATTCCTGGCCGACATGGACTTGAACGCGGCGCTCGGACTGAACTGGGTGATCCATGCGATGAAAGACGGAAGAAAGACACTGAAGGACCTCGAGGCCATTGGTGACATCAAGTTCGAGCGGTTGGCTCTGCCCGAGGAGATGAAGATTTCGGCCGTGATCGCGGATGATGATGAGAGAACTTATGACAGGCGTTTGATGGATTCTACCTTTTCCAAGTTTGCAGCGGATACGACCGGGGCTGGTCCGAGCCATCCTCCCGACCGTCAGGATGAAGGAACGGACGAGAATGATGAGGATGCTGGGCACGGACAGCAACCTCCTGCTTGACTTTCAACCGCTTTATAGTAGTTATTTCCATTTCCTTTCTTTCTCTTTTCTTTAAGTACGTTTGCGTGCGCTGTTTGTCGTTTGAACAATTTATTTCAATTTGTGATTTTGAATGTTGGTATGTTCCGAGCCCGGGGATGTTTATTCCTTGTAGGGTTCGTGTCTTAGTATGATTTCCCTAAGTATGGATAATAAATAAGGTGTGTGATTTATGTTTTCGTTGTCTCTTTCCTTTGCGCAATTTCGATTTTCCTCGAATGACTTCGGATCATCCGACCGTTATCCTATTTGAAACTTTTCCATTTTGACCGGACGACCTTAAGTGGTCCGGTCATTTTATTTTTGATCGGACGACCTTAAGTGGTCCGATACCGGGCAACCTTAAATGGTCCGGTTATTACCCTACTTGGGGTCATTTTATTTTTGATCGAACGACCTTAAGTGGTCCGATACCAGGCAACCTTAAGTGGTCCGGTTATTACCCTACTTGGGGTTGTTTTATTTTTGATCGGACGACCTTAAGTGGTCTAATACCGGGCAACCTTAAGTGGTCCGGTTATTACCCTACTTGGGGTCATTTTATTTTTGATCGGACGACCTTAATTGGTCCGATATCGGGCAACCTTAAGTGGTTCGGTTATTACCCTACTTGGGGTCATTTTATTTTTGATCGGACGACCTTAAGTGGTCCGATACCAGGCAACCTTAAGTGGTCCGGTTATTACCCTACTTGGGGTCACTTTATTTTTGATCGGACGACCTTAAGTGGTCCGGTACCGGGCAACCTTAAGTGGTCTGGTTATTACCCTACTTGGGGTCGTTTTCATTGGTGGGAATGGAACACTTTATTGATAATATTTTTTCAAATACATTGCATTCCAGGGATACATCAGTGGGGTTCCATCTAAGTACTTCAAACGGTAGGTCCCATTCTTAAACACGACGTCAACTTGATACGGTCCTTCCCATTTTGGTTTTAGGGGGCCCGGATTCGGCCCCGTCACTCTCTTCAGAACGAGGTCTCCCGCTTGGTAGAGACGAGAGTTGACTCTCGTGTTAAAGTGTCTCTCGGTCACTCGTTTGTATGCTGCATTTTTCAATTCGGAGTGTGCCCGAGATTCTTCGATCAAATCTAAACTCGTCCGCAAACCCTCGTTATTTGCTTCCTCCTCAAAGTTCATTACTCGATATGTTTCTGATCCGATCTCGGCCCGAACCATCGCCTCCGACCCGTACGCTAACGAGAATGGTGTTTTTCCAGTCGTCGACCTCGGCGTGGTCCGATATGACCATAAAACGTTTGGAAGCTCTTCCGGCCAAGCTCCTTTGAAGTTTCTAACCGTATCTTCAAACCGTGTTTGATACTTTTGTTAATGGCCTCCACTTTTCCATTCGATTGCGGATGGTAGGGGGTGGAGAAATGATGTCGAATCCCCAACCCCTCGCAAAATGCGCCGAATCTCTTTCCTTCGAACTGTCGTCCGTTATCGGTTACCATAGAATGTGGGATACGAAAACGGCAAACGCTCGATTTCCACAAAAAATCGATCATTTTCTGCTCGGTAATCGTAGCTAAAGGCTCGACTTCCGCCCATTTGGTGTAGTAGTCGACCGCTCCGATTGCGTACTTGACTCCCCCTTTTCTTGTTGGCAAGGGTCTGATCAGATCTATTCCCCACTTGGCGAACGACCAAGGACTGAAAACTGACGTGAGCGGATTTGACGGTTGCTTCAAATTCGGGGAGAATGTTTGGCATTTGGCGCATCGCCTCACTAGGTCGGACGAGTCCTTCTTTAGTGTTGGCCAGTAGTATCCCTGCCGCAGGATTTAGTGTGCCAATGCTCATCCGCCCGAATGGTTTCCACATACTCCTTCATGTATCTCTCTCATGACTCGTTCGGCCTCGTTGGTCCCTACACACTTGAGCAAGGGATTCGAGTATCCCCTCTTATACAACGTTCCCCCTACGATTGTATATCTCGCCGCCCGAATCCTCAGCGATCGAGCTTCTTTGGAATCCGTCGGGATTTCTCTTGTCTCTAGGTACGAACGGACTGAGTTCATCCACTCGGAAGTCTTTTCGCCGGCGGATTCTTCAATCGTCATAATATGCTCGACTTGAATGGCCGGTTTCTCTTGGTGACGCGTGTAAACGTACTCGATTTCGTCAGTTCCTCGGCTAGATACCAATCGTGCCAGTGCGTCCGCCTGGGAGTTCTCCAACCGGGGTACGTGCTCGAGCTGGACGTTCGCTCGTGTCATCTTCTTTCGAGCCAAATGCAAGTATCGCACCAATCGAGATTCCTTCGTCTCAAACTCCCCCGAGATTTGTTTTACCAATAGCATTGAATCCGAATACACCTTCAAATTCGTTATGTTCATCGAGTAAGCTAAATCCAGGCCGGACAATAGCGCTTCATATTCGAACTCGTTATTAGTGGCGGCGAACAAGTATCGAACTGAATGGCAATACAGCTTTCTTTGAGGGCTGATGATTACCACTCCCCCTCCGGATCCGTCGATCGTGGCTGACCCGTCTATGTACATCTCCCACGTTTTCGTTGTTTGGACCGGTTCGGCCCCTGTCGTGAATTCGGCCACGAAGTCGGATAGCGCTTGTCCCTTTATCGCCGTCCGAGGTTTGTATTGTAGATCGAACTGCCCTAGTTCTACGGCCCACTTGATCATTCGTCCCGATGTATCCGGTTTATGGAGAATTTGCCGAATAGGGTAAGCAGACAAGACGGTCACCCGATGTTTGAGGAAATATGGCCTGAGTTTTCTTGAAGTCGTTACTAGGGCGAACATCAACTTCTCGATTTGTGGGTAATGAACTTCAGCTTCATGCAATGCTTTGCTTATGGAATAGATCGGATGCTGGTTCAGACCCTCCTCTCGAACGAGTACAACACAAATTGCGGTCGGGGTTACTCCGAGGTAAAGATATAACATTTCTCCTGGAATCGGTTTCTGGAGAACAGGTGGCCGGATAAGTGACTCCTTAATGTGGTCCAACGCATGTTTGGCATTCGTCCGTCCATTCAAACTTTTTGTTCTTCTTGATTGCCTCGAAAAAGGGCTTACATTTGTCCGTGGACTTTGATATGAATCTATTTAAAAATGCTAATCTACCCGTTAGGCTTTGCGTTTCCCTTATTAACCTAGGGGGTTTTAATTCGAGTATCGCTTTAATTTTGTCGGGGTTTGCTTCAATTCCCCTTTTACTAACGACGTATCCTAAAAACTTGCCTGAATCTACCCCAAACGTACATTTTTTGGAATTCAACACCATCGAGTAATCACGCAAAATAGAAAATATTTCGTTAAGATGGGTTACATGATCGTTCGCAAAAACAGACTTAACAAGCATATCATCCACGTAAACCTCCATGGTTCGTCCGATTTGATTTGCAAACATTTTATTTACGAGCCTCTGGTAGGTTGCGCTGGCATTCTTGAGACCGAATGACATCATGGTGTAGCAGTAGAGTCCTCTGGCCGAATAGAAAGATGTGTGCTCCTCATCGTTCGGGTCCATTGAGATCTTGTGGTACCCCAAATAGGCATCCATGAAGCTCATGAGTTCGTGTCCGGACGTCGCATCCACTATATAATCGATGCTGGGTAACGGATAACTGTCTTTGGGACAGACCCGGTTGAGATCACTGAAGTCGACACATAATCGCCATGTCCCATTATTCTTCTTTACCAGAACTGGATTGGATACCAAAGCTGGATACTTAGCTTCGCGTACGAACCAGTTGTCAATCAGCTTTATCACCTCTTCTTCGAGTGCTTCTTGTCGCTCCGGTCCCAACTTTCTCCTTTTCTGCACGATTGGTTTCACCGTTCGGTCGACTCGAAGGCTATGACACACTAAGTTTGGATCGATCCCCACCATATCTTCTTGCGTCCAAGCGAAGACATCTGCATTTTCGATTAGAAAGGTAATTAACCTGGACCGGATGGGTTCGCCTATGTTTCGTCCGATGCGCAACGACTTGGTGCAGGCCAGCTCATCAAGATAGATCACTTCCGTGTCTTTGCTGGGTTCGGCCCGTTCGGATTTCTTTCCTTTGAATTGATTTTTGGGATCCAAATCATCTTTTTCTTCGATTGGTTCCTTCCCTGGTCGTCGGCCCCGGTCTGCCGTTCGGTCCTCCTAATCGAACGGATCGTCCTTCTCATGGGTAGCTTTTTGGCCTAGTTCTCCGTCCGGGTCGGAGTGATTAGCCTCCGATTCTTCCACAGCTTTCTTGACCTGTTCGTCCTTCAGGGGTGAGGATGTGTTCGTGTTTGATGACGTTGGCAAGGGACACTCGTCTTCCTCCTCTGGGCCCTCGATCGGTTCTTCCCTCATCCTCTTTCTTTCATTTATATATCCTTCAGCCGAGCTGTCTTCCGGCTGTTCGGGTGGGATTTTTTCATCCTGCTCATCCGACTATTCCGAATCTCCAGTCAGTTCAGTGATCGGTTTCCCTTCCTCATTCGTCACCATGACCGAGTGTATCTCCAGGGATGGGATCGCCATGATGCACTCTCTTGCTTCCCTTTGGTTACCGTAATGGATTCCTGTGCCGTTCTCCGTTGGAAATCTGATCGAATAGTGGAAGATTGACACGGCTGCCTTCAGCTTGTATAGAGCCGTTCGTCCAAGGATGGCGTTGTACTCGCTAGCTGTTTTCACCACTTTAAAAGTTTCCATGATCCTGCGTCCGTTAGCTCCAGATCCACCGAGCTCAATTGGTAACGTGATTTCTCATTCGGGAATCGTTGTTTGTCCGTTGAATCCCATTATGCGGTCGTTGCACGGGCGCAGTTCGCTTCGATCTATCCCCAATTTAAGAAATGTAGTCCAATACAAAATGCTCGAATATGCTCCAGTGTCCACCATGATTCGGTGGACAGGGATACAGAAGATGGGAGCTGTGATTACGAGCGCGTCTGAGTGTGGATTATCGAATGGAAAAGAGTCTTCATCCGAAAACATTATTAGGTTCGTGGGCATGGGCACGTGTCGGTGGACCTCCGCTCGGCTGACTTTGTGTCCTGTGCTGTATGCCTTCCGGACGTATGCCTTGACCTGCCTTCTTGACACGCTTGAACTCTCTCGGCTCGTATTGACTCTAGTAGGTGGTCCGCTTCTTCAGATTGGGATGTGAACCGAATGCTCCTCGTCCCGACCGGATGCTATCCTTTTTCTTCCCCCGGATGCGTTTGTCTCACCTCGTTGTTCCTGACTGATCGTCAGGATTTCGTTGGGATGTTCATTCGTCCTTCGAGGATTCGCTCCAAAGTCGAGCTCGTCTCATGGGTTCATCCGGTCATCATTTTTTGGCCTCCGATTGCCTCCATCCATCCTAGTGAACCTCCTTACCTGCGGATCATCAATTAGTTTTAACAGTGCAGATATCAAATTTTGACATTGGTCAGTATTGTGGCCGTGCAATTTGTGGTAAGCGCAATATCGACTTTTGTCTAAATTCTCCTCGTCGGCCCTGATCGGTTTCGGGTCTGGGATGATCCCCTTGTTTTTCACCTCTTCATATACCACGGCCGCACCAGCCGAATACACTCCTTGATAGTTGTTTGTGAGCTCCTCGTGATGTTTTCTCTGCATGGCTCGAAATTGGGCACTCCATCCGTCCTTCGTGAACTCCTTGTTCGGTCGAGATTCCTTTGCTTTTATAGGCGGTTCGTTCATGGCCGGAAATGACAGGACAAATATGTTTTCTTCCGCCATGATATGCTGTTGAGCCTTCATCAGAAAATCGTGGTACGTCTGGGGTTTATTTTGGCAAAGGGTCCATTTGAACATTGAATTTGGTCTCAATCCCGAATATGCTGAAACAAGTGGGGTCTCTTGATGGCACGGTTCCATGTTTTGTACCCGTTTGTTGAAACGAGTGATATAATCCTTTAAATTCTCATCCTCTCCTTGGACAATATGAGTGATCGATTCTTTGGGAATTTGACAGGCCTGGGATCCGATAAAGTGTGTTCGGAACATCGACTTCAATTGTGGCCACCTAGCGACCGAATGTGGGGCGAGCGAATGGTACCATCTTTGCGCCTTTTCTCACCGAGTTAATGAGAACATCCGGCAGCGTAGGGCGTCTGATGCTCCATGTAGGTCCATCCACGATGTGTATAGTCCCAGGTGGGTGTCCGGGTCGGAAGTTCCGTCGTAAAATCCGATTTGTAGGATCTTGATCTTCTTGGGCAACTGTTCCTGCAAAATATCAAATGTTAGGGGTGATTCAGATTCGACTGGGCTAAACTCGGTTCGTGCCCTTGAGGTGGTCGTGGCTCGCTTGAGAGGGACTTCTGTCAGATCCTGTCCAGTGGAGGCAAGTCGTTTTTGGGCCGAACATCGAGCTTCAAGTTCGGCTATTCTTTTTCGGAGACTTTTCATTTCTTCTTCCTCGGCTTGAGCGTTCGCTTTCTGAGCAATGTTTTCCTCAAGTCGTCATCAGCCACATTCTTTCCCAGCCGTTTGAAGACCGACCGGGTGGTGTTGCGGGTACGAGTGTCCGTGACCGAGCGACTTTCGTTCGTCTGTTCATTTTTTGTCCGGTTGGTGGATTTCTCCTTCGTATTCTTGGTGGTGTTGTCGCGCGACCGAGAGGTTTTTTCGTGAGCGTTCGTTCCCTTGCCTTTGACAGTGTTGGCAAGGTCCTTCTTGGCCGGTGTTTTGGGTGCTTGAGCTGTAGAGGGCCGGATCTGTGTTATTAAGTTTGATATTCATTTGACAAAATTTGGAGTCTTTAAAAAAGGCTGAGTAGTCCGTCCTCGTGTTTTGGTTGTTGTGCCGGTTTTTCCTTTCTTCCGGCGTGTCACGGCGGCGACTTTGGCTTGACGATGATGAAGTTGTTTTTGCATGCTGGAATAGCCATTCCTCTAGCGCCAATTGTTGATGTCTAAAAATGACCAACAACGTGTTTGAACTGCACATTGTGATGTGTGCTCTGTTCGGTCTGCACGAATAGTTTTTATGTGTGTGATTTGGTCTAACTTACTGGTCCGAATGCTCTAGCTATCTGTGACTTATAAGATAATTAATGAGAGCATTTACTCATTGCATTAAATGATGTCCCCCCCTCCCTTATATAGGAAGTTTAGGGACCTTTACATTTCCCTCTTGGGGGATTTTTGTTTTTCTTTAGCAAGATATTTCAAGATATTAGTCATTCCCCATTAAATGCTAATTGTACTATACAATCTATCATCAATATCAATGGCCCACCCGGATTGCGCCACGTGTCCCGATTGATGGCGTGCCATTAGATCAGCCGTCACGAAAGATCTCTGCATTTAATGCCACTGGTACGGCTAATATCAGTAATGATGAAGGTAAATCATCCACTTGAACTTGCGCTCGTCCACTAACCCGTCCGAACTTCTCTCAGTCGGTTCGCTTGTCCTCGTAACGGGGATGAAATACAGCCGTTCAGTCTAGACCACCAACAGCACCACAACCAATGGGGCTGAGACCACCAAGCCCGAAAACTTTAATTATGGTGAATTTTTAGGCCTTGGGGCCACCAATTAATGTCAGTCTAACCACTCATGAGATCGTTCGAACACACAACCACCCAGCCCGAAGGCCTTAGTTATGGTGGATTCTTAGGCCTCAGTGCCACCAATTAACGTATGTTTCAAACAGACAACCACCCATCCCAAAGGCCTTAGTCATGGTAGATTTTTAGGTCTGGGACCCACCAATTAACGTTTGTCCAACCCGCTCATGGAACCATTCGAACAGATGATTACTCAGTCTCATGGCCTTAATCATTGTAAATTTTTTTCTTCGACCACTTGCCCATCCCGATGGATGTTGAAAACAAGCGACCACCCAACCTCATGGCCTTAATCATGGTGGATATTTTTTTCGACCACTTGCCAACCCCGAAAGATGTTGAAAACAAGCGACCATCAAAACTCATGACCTTAGTCAACGTGGATATTTTCTCCGACCACTTGCCCACCCTGAAGGATATTCAAAACAAGCGACCACCCAGCCTCATGATCTTAATCATGGTGGATTTTTCCTTATATCAAAGTGACCTGCCACTGAGGTCACACCAAAATACTCCAAACAAGATAATTTGATAACTCAAAAAAGCACAAAACTGGAACGTAAATTCTCATTAATCACGAGCAGAAATGTCGATTACACCATTTTTTATTAATCTCAATAAAAGAAAAAAAAATAGACTTAATATTCTTCATATTAGCAACATTCCATGACCTGGCTAGTGATCGTCCTTTAGCATCCTTCAACAAATATGCTCCTCTAGCATGTCTCGACCAAGTATGGTCCCTCCCAATTGGGCTCTAGCTTGACGACATGTTTTAGCACGTCAACTCTTTTCCAGACTAAGTCGTCCACCTGGAACCTTCGAATCCTCTGTTAGTATGCCTAGACTCTGGTCGAGGCCTGCTCTCAAAGATCCTCAATAGTGTCCAGGGCCACCATCATCAGTTCCTCATTTTGCTCGCGGTCATATGTGCTCGATCTTTGTGATTGTAACTCCACTTCAACAGGTATCAAGACCTCAATCCCATGAACTAAACTGAACGAGATATCTCTTGTTTTTTTTTTTTATCTCAGGGTGGTCCAATATGCCCAAAGTACTGAGGTGAGTTCATCGATCTGCGTCCTCGAGGCCTTTTCAAGCCTTGCTTTCAGCCGTTCGGTATGATCCTATTGATCACCTCGACTTGTCCATTAGCTTGCAGATGATCTACCGAAGCAAAGTGTTGCTCGATCTTCATGTCCTCTCACCATGCTCGAATCCGCTTGCCATTGAACTGTATCCTATCGTTTGAAACCAACATCTTTGGGACTCCAAACCTGAAACAAATATTGTTATATAAAAAGTGTATCAGTCTTTCCTCCATAATCTCGGCCAACGGCCCGGCCTCCACCTACTTTGTAAAATAATCAACCGACACAGTAAAAAATTTCCCCTTTTATATTCTTTGTGGCATTGGTCCCACCAAGTCGATCCCTCGCTGCATGAACGGGATAGGGGCGCTCATTGTTTTCATTGTTCCTGCAAGTTGATGAATGAGGGGACCATGCTTTTGGCATTATAGACATTTATCACCATCACCCTCGCATCCTCCTTCATTGTCGGCCAAAAATATCTAACTCGCAGTATCATTGTCACTAAGGCCCCTGTCTTACTATGATCGCTGCAACACCCATCGTGTATCTCCTTGAGCATATATCAACCTTTCTCTCTCATCACACATCGCAAATGTGGCCCTGCGTAAGATCTCTTGTATAAGACTCATCTGTGCTCGAAAAACCTCCTTATCACCCTCACTACTCCTTCTCTCAACTCCTTAAGTATCAAGGACCTCCAGTCCTCAACCTCTTCGGTTTCTGCTACTTCAGTCTCAACCGCACTCTTATCCATATGCAATAAGGTCAAACTCCTACTTTTGAAGCCCACCAGATTCTGAGCGACTTTGCACAGCAAGTATTCTCGACATTTTGTCTTCGAGATATCTACATCAGCTCAAAAGAGCTGAATTCCCCCTACAACCTTTTCATCTCTTCTATACACTTTTTGCATTTTGTCCTCTTTATTTCAGAACCCTCATGAAATTGTCCGACCACTAACTACGAGTCCGAGTGTAGTTGGACAATTCAAGCACCTCCTACTATGGCCAGATGTGATCCCTTAATAGTCGCTTCATATTCGACCTCGTTGTTTGACACATGGAACCCCACCTTGCTTGCGAACTCCGTACTATCTCCTTTGGGCGAAATAAGAACGATGCTTAGCCCTGCTCCACTTCTCGACACAGAACCATCCACGAACAATTACCACACTCTTGTTGACTCCTCCTTTAATTTCGTATCGTTTTGAATGAAATCAGCTACACCTGCGCCTTGATCTCCCTTCGCAGTTCATACACCTCGGAATACTCGCTCAACTTGACTGCCCACTTCACTAGTCGACTCGAGACTAAGGGTCGGCCCAGTGTCTTTCTCAGGGGCATATTCGTCCGCACCTTCACCTTATGGTTTAAGAAATAAGGCCTCATCTTTCTCACTGTTACGACCACCCCGCTAAAGCACACTTCTCAATCTCAGAATACCTCAACTCTGCCCCCTGCATCACTCGACTAATATAGTAGATTGTAAAATAAGTCGTTCCTTCTTTCTGTAGAAGTAGTAAGTTCACTAAGACCTCCCCAATAGATATGTATAGTACCAAATCATCTCTCTTCACTGGTTTAGCCAACAATGGCAAATTGGTCAATACTCTTTGTAATTCCTCGAACTGCGCCCCCTCTGGTCACTGAACCCTCGAGTTCTTTTTCAGCGTTTTGAATAGGGGACCACTCTATTCTGCCACCTTCGAGATAAATATGCTCAACCCCACAATCCGCCCAATAAGCACTTACACTTCATTTACATTCTTCAATGGTTTCGTCTCTACAACAACTCAAACCTTCTCTGGATTCATCTCTATTCATCGCTTGATCACTAGGTAACCCAAAAACATCCCAGATTTTACCCCAAGCAAGCACTTAAGGTTGTGCTTCATCTCGAATCTCCTCAGCTTCATAAATTTTTATTCTCAAATCCATTAATCGGCTTCCACCTTACTCTTTACCAACATATCATCGACATACACCTCTATGTTCCTCTCAAGTTGCTCCTTAAAAATCTTGTGGACCAACCTTTGATATGTTACTCCAACATTTTTCAGCCCAAACGGCATCACCACATAACAGTAGGTCCCCGTACTCGTCACAAAACTAACTTCTTCCTATATTCTCGAGCCAAAGGATTTTATGATATCCCTGCGATGCATTCATCTGACTGAACAACTTACACCCTGCGGTGGAATCGACCAGCTAGTCGATCCTAGGCAATGGAAACAGACTTTTGGGCACGCCTTGCTTAAATCTCGAAAATCAATGCACATCTTTTACTTACCTTCTAACTTCGACACCATCGTCGTATTTGACAGGCATTCCGGAAACTAAATTTCCTTGATATGACCAGCCTTCAACAACTTTTCTACCTCCTGATCGATCAGTCTATTCATTTCGGCTCCATGATGCCTCCTATTTGTTTCACCGGCCTTACACTGAGGTCAATGTTCAATATGTGCTCGATCATGTTCGCATCGATTCCTGTTAGTTCCTCCACAGTATAGGCAAAAATATCCACAATTTCTCTTATTAGCCCAATAAGCCTCGATCTCAATGGCTCTTGAAGCTCATTTCCAATCCTAAACTAGCACTCCTCGCAACCTTCTGTCATGTAAATCTCCTCAATATCTCCGCCAGGCTGCATGTCCATCTTTTCTTTTCATTGTCAGGTTTTGTTTTCTCCTCCTTCGACCTTGAACTACTAGGTCGATTTGGTATCTCTTCACTCATTTTCGCCTGTTTCCCCGCTATTTGTTTATTGCTACTCACTGTTGTTTGGTAGCAGCTCCTCGAGGTCAGTTGTTACCCCGCAATTTCGCCACCGTTTTCCCCCACTGGATATTTGATTGCCATGTGGTACGTTGATACCACGGCCTAAAACGCGTTGACGCTAGTTTTTCGCATAATAACAATGTAAGACGACTCTGCTCCCGCGACCACGAATCTCACCATTTTAACTTTTCTAGTCTCCCCCGATCCTTGGGCAACCGACAAACTTACTTTCCCCAATGGCATCACTTCTACTCCATTAAATCCATACAAAACTGTCTATGTAGGTTTCAATTCCAAGTTTAGCTCCTTATTAATTTGTGTGAAACAATTGTAAAACATGACATTGACCGGACTTTTCTTGTTGATGAACAACCTCTTCACATTAAACCCCGTTATCTTTGTCGTTATCACCAATGCATCATTATGGGGTATCAACACTTCTTATGCATCCTCTGCTCGGAAACTTATCACTGGTGCTCGAGCGGTAATCCCAACCTCCTTTATCTTCTGCTTCACCCCTTGAACATGCTCCTTTCTGGCATTGTTTGAATCTCCATCTGTTGGTCCACAAGAAATCATATATATATCGTTCCTATCTTGATTGGTGTCTCGCCTCTTCGATTCCATGATCATCACCTCCATGCCTTCTCTTATCTCCATTACCCCTTCAGTCATCATGCTCCTCCCGAGCATCGTCCTCTTCATCTTCATCTCTGTCACTCATCTCCACAAAATCCTCCCAACACTTCCTCTTCTCTCTCTTCGTTACTCAATCATGGTAACCAAACTCCTTAAGGTCCCTGCTCTAATAAGGTGTTCGATCTCATCCTTAAGGTGTCTGCCATCCTCCGTGGTATGCCCATAGTCCTTGTGAAACCTACAATATTTCCTCGACTTCGTCTGTGTTGGCCCCTCGAACCTCAGCTTTGGCCATCTTATATCCTGACCGTACAACTTCTTCCCCATAGCAACCAAGACCTCTCCTATCTTGGCTTTCAACGGGGTAAAGTTATGGTACCTCTTCCCCCGATAATAGGTCGATCTCCTCACCTATCCTCTCATCCTCCTTCCCTGCTTAGTTTGACCATCTCTCATAGGCGACCCTCTCCTGCGCAATCCTCTTGTAGGTGATCCCCTCCTGGATAAGCTACCTTTTCCGTTCTCCGGCTCTGGTCGACCTAACTTCTCCACTTTAGCATATTCTGCTTAGGTGTCTTCCAAATTAAAATACTTCTTACATCTTCTCATCACCTCCTCATATGTCCTAGGAGGGGTTTTAGCCAAGTATGTACGACAAGGCCCTGCTCGTAAGCTCCTACTCAAACCCCCCTCCATGACCTCATCCGAGGCCGAGGGAATTTCCAAACACGTCTAGTTGTATCGAGTAACATACTTCCGCAACGACTCATTCTCTCCCTGTCGCATCACCAAGAGTCAAGTAAGTATTATCTTGCGGCACTACACTCGAGTATTGGTTCAACAACTTCTCAACAAAGTCCTTGAAATCCTGTATCGAACCTAGGGGGAGTGATTGGAACCATATGAGCGTCTCTCCCCTCAAGGTTGACAGAAAAGCCCTGCAACTGACTGGGTCCGAATACCCGTGCAGCACTACCATATTCTCCTACGTCCTCACATGCCTTGACGGGTCAGTTCACCCATCGAACGCCAAGTTCATCTACCTAAAAGTAACTGACATAGGTGTAGCCAAGATCTCCCCCGAGAAAGTGTGCCCTTGGGCACGCCCCACTGGTCGACCATCCTCTTTGGCTTGCAACTGACGCAACTGCTCGACCATCCTCTCTATCTCTCGATCTCGTGGGGCTCCT
>CACSLK010027837.1:9142286-9173278 GCA_902706635.1 Striga hermonthica | reverse complement strand
AACTTGACATACAAACTACACGCGTACGGCTCGTGGTGCGCGCTATGTGCGCGACCACGTCCCCTTGGCCGAAACACCGCATAAACATGAACATACTCCGAGCAATCTAAACTGACTGATCATAATTTCACATAATTTGACTAAACATGTGAAGCTTGCTCGAGATATTATGCACACAAAACGTTACGATCACTATGCATACGCACGGCCGAAAGGCCTAAGGCCGCACCATGAACATGAATAATTCTGAATTAGCCTAACCTTACATGAACAATTCAAGGTAAACGAAGTTACCTCTTGACTTACTCGCGGAATTACACCAAGTACTCCTGGCGTTCGGCGCTCGTGCGTGATGCTCGCGGCGATACGACGTGCGTGTGTGCTGAGCTTATGGTTAGCCTTCTTGCCGCGCGTGCAATACTCAAGAACTTCACTAACTCTCTCACTCTCTAAACTCAGCTTGAAGAAGGAAATATATATGGTTGCAAATGAGGAGAAAATTCCCCAACTTTTCCATATATATAAACCGAACCAAGAAGAGGTGGTGTTGTTTGATGATTAGCTATTATTATGCCACTTGGAAGTAAAATAAGGCTTATTATCCTCCCTATATATTAATACAGAATGCGCTGAGCCTTCGTGGCTGCTTCTGGTGCTTCGGAATCCTATGTGGCAAAAGTACATGCTTCGTTATTAGGCTTGGGTAAATTTTAATTTAATTCCAAACCAAAAATAATTAGGTTCGGATTACCATAAATATGTTGATTATTTATGGTCATGTTACATGTATTAATTGTATTTTAATATCAATCCTTATTATAACTATTGAATTGTATATATATTTTAAAAGTTAATAACTTTTGTATTTTTTTATCAGTTTTGCATATGTAATATATCAAATTAATCTTCTTTTGATAAGCTTCGATTTAACATCCATATTGTATGTATAAAAAAATAATTTATATTTATCTTTATAACAATAATAAAATTATTTTTAATATTAATTAGAAAAATAAAATTATTTATCAACTAATATATTTATATTTCAAGTAGTTATATAATATAAGTTATAAAAACGAATATAATATAACACATGTAAGTCATAAGTAACACATATCATTCTAAAATATATAGTAATATATTTTTTTTGTAAAAAAATAAACTAAATTTAATATAATTTTCTCATTAATTTTAAAATTTAAGAATAATTTTTTAACAAGCACCCGTGTAATACACGGATATTGTACTAGTTACCAACTCATCTATAAACATGCTTTGTCACCCATTAAACCTTCTAAAGAAGCCACCTCATGCCACTAAACCTCTCCTTAATTCCCACCAATTATCCTTACGGAAAAATGGAATTAAAATGGACAAATTCTTCATGAATTTACAACCAAAAGTGCTACGGCTTTTTGGCTTTAGATGTGATCAATTGTTAATTAATCACCTCATTATATTTAATTATTTAATTAAACATAATGCTTAATTACTAAAATTATTCCGAACGTAAACATAACTTCGAAAATAATTTCGGGTAATCTCGACTGAAATATCTTTAATTCGAAATAATAAATAATTTCGAATTCTTGACTTGGACGATTAATCCGAATATTGATATTCCGAATCATTCGTCAACTTAGCTAATTAATTACGAATTCATTAACTAATGAAATCAATCGGAATTAAATCTTGAAACTTATTCAGTTATTGAACTAATTAAACCGAATAATTTATTGACTAATAGTCGAACTTGGAATATGACTAACTGATTGACCTGAACTTGAACATGAACATGATTATTTATTAACAAATGCTAGCTTAAAACTAAAAGCTAGTATTTTCCTTTATTAATAAAATACGGGGCGTTACAAAAGGGGAGACCCTCAACTATTGGAAGGGCCTCTCTCTCTCATTTCGGATAAGATGGAAGAAGCAAAGAGGAGAAAGAGGATTTTATCTCTAAAACAATCAAGAAAAATACACATTCATCTAACATCAAGACTTTCCCATTATTTCATACAAATTCCAATAATATATTGGTTGTTACGAAAATTACTGACAACAGCTATCTTGTACACTAAGTCACTAAATATTTAAATACTGTAATAATAATAATAATAATAATAATAATAATAATAATAATAATAATAATAATAATAATAATAATAATAATAATATACTATCTGCATCATTCTCTCCTGGTTGAGCAGGATTCGCCCTCGAATTCAACCCATTCTCGTTGGAGACATCCCCATGACTGGAATAACCCAGCGTTCCTCCTGTCGAACGCAAAGGTTGAACGACGACGTGATCTACCTTGGCTAGCCACAAAGTACTCGGTTGCTCGAATTACACTTCTTCTCTCCTCAACTTGAGTTACTCGACCATCAACTAATAATTTTAGCAATATATTAAATTTAATTTTTCAGTAATAGTCCCATTACAAATGATGTATTTAATGGAAATACATTTTTTTTACAACCATGAGATGATAATATAATTAATCAAATGAATTTTCATAATTATAATAAATTTTTTAAAATTTTGTCAACAAATTACTTTATAATTAATATTGTGGTCTTATTGAAAACATATTAATCAATTAATATTCTATTTAAGTCAATATATAATAACAAATAAAACATTAGTAATTGAGTAAACAAAAAATAATTAATGTTCATATATAAAATTTGCTAATAGATAAAAGATAAATATATGCTATATATATGAAAATACTTTCACGATCAACACTATGTCAATTATATTAACAAAGAATGGTCCATTGTATAGATATAGATTGCACATCTTAAAGCCACCCCACATACATTGCAAGAATTTATGCTTGTTTATAAAACCAATCCAAAAAAATCCAATCATTTTTAACTCAACTATTTTTTTAACTCAATTTTAACTCAACCCACTATCATCAATATAATTAAATAATATCAATAAATCAACCCACTATCATCAATATTATCAATATAATTAAATAATATCAACCAATCATTCTTACACACGACATCAACCTTAATTTACTATTCATTACTCACATAATTTTAACTAACCATCACATCACATCTTCTCTCTCCTACTTTTACATCAATTTAATTTTAATCATTTTATTTTAAAAATTATTTTAATAAACCCACTAACAATTAACCATACCAATTTTTTCAAATTTAACCAACCCAAGCCAAAAACCCAATCAAAACCAAAAAAATTTATAAACAAGCTCATTGGTAAAAATAAAATAAAATAAAATAAAAAATTATTTAAAATATAAATATAGCCTCAACAGTAAGAAGGAAAGTCAATGCTCTAACAAGATTGGTTAGTGCTGAGTGTGTGGTTTGTGAGTCACAGAGGCAATTGCAGATTGCAGTAGTGAGTTCTATGGGCAGTTGCATTTCCTCTCTTTCATTTTCTTTTAATGTGAATGGTGTTGTGAAATTGTCAAAGTTTCTAGAGGAATTAGGCAGGGGATCCTTTATCCCCTACCTATTTCTTATAGTGGTTAAGTGTTTTACAAGACTTATTCTTCTTGATAATCAACAAGGGAAGTTATCTAGTTTGAAAATTTCTAAAAAAGGACCTCAGATTACTCACTTGTTGTTTGCTGATGATGCTCTGCTACTCTGTAAGGCTGGTGTGGTACAAGCCTTAAATTTGATTTAAATTCTCCAGAAGTACAAGAATTTTACAGGTCAGAAGGTTAATTTTGCCAAATCTTCTATTTTCTTCTGTAGAAACATTACCTTGTGTGCATAGACAAAAATTGGTCAAGATTTGGAGAAAATTTCTATTCATCAATATACTAGGCATTTTGGATTGCCTCTGGGTATTATGAAATCAAAAAGAGAAAGCTTTGCCTTTGAGGTGAATGCAGTGAGAAGCAGATTAATTAGCTCGAAGGATATGTATTTTCTATCAAATGCAGGGAAAGAGGTGTTGTTCAAATCAGTAATTAATGCTCTGCCTATTTTATTATGTCTTGCTTTTGTATTCCAAAAGGGGTTTGCCAAGAAATCTCAAAGTTATGTGCGGGATTTGGGTGGAGTAAAGGGGAAGAGAAAAGCAAGTGTTTGCATTGGAAAAGGTGGCAATTGTTGACTGTTCCTAAGATTGATGGTGGGTTGGGATTTCAAGATTTGACGATATTTAATGAAGCTCTGATATAAAAGCAATTTTGGAGAGTGATTACTAAACCTAATTTGTTAGCAAGTTAAATGCTAAAAGAAAGGTACTTTCCCAATGACTCTCTTTTTCATGCTAAGATCAAATCAAGAGCATCATGGATTTGAAATAACTAGCTCATATTCCAATAGGGGTTCAAGCTGCAAATAATAGATGGGTGGTCAACAAAAATATGGAGGAATTCATGGATTCTTAATATGGAATCAGGTACTCCTGTGCTCAAAGGGGATGTCAGCTGGACAAACACATGGGTTGGGGAGTTGTTTGAGGAAGGGGGAAGACACTGGAATGAGAAGGCATTGGAGGTGTTTTCAGAGGAAGAAAGGAACAATATCAAGCAAATCAAATCTCTTGATCCAAATTTGACAGATAGATGGATTTGGACTCATGATGAAAAAGGGATATTTTTAGTGGCTAATGCTTACTCGGTGATGATGAAACAGAAGCTTAGAGACCTTGACTGGGCAGAGAGTAGTGATGGGGTTGATTGGAGCAGGAAGATTAGGAGAAGAACTTGGAAGATGAAGGTTAAAGGAAAGTTAAACCATTTCCTTTGGAAGAGGAATCTGAAAAGTAGAGGTATACTAGTGGATACCATTTGTCAATCTTGTGGGGAGGAGGAGGAGTCCAGAGAGCATACTTGTTTTTATGTAGGAGAGCCAAGTTGGTGAGGCGGTTAGCTCCAGCCAATTGGGATAGACTGCAGTGTAGAACTCAAAATTTCAGACACTGGTGGTGGGGGATCTATGAGGTTGACAGAAGAATTATATCAGATGAAAGATGAAAGAATCCAACTGACCACGTACATTTTGTGGTGGCTCTAAAAATCAAGGAATTTGTGTAAATTTAGAACATTGTAATGCCAGAAGTGGAGGTTGTCAAAGCCACATGGAGAGAGTGGAGGAAATTCAACATGGCAAACTCAAGGGAGGTACAAGACTGAGAGGAGGCTGGCTACTAGGTCTCTTTGGAGTTCAGTGGTAGCAGTTTTCTTTCTTATTCTTTTTAGACCGGCATGTCCTTCATATTGTGTATATTGTATTGAAACGTCTAGAAGAGTCGAGTATCTTTGGCTTCTAAGTGTTTAGTTGGTTTGGAGTGTAGGCCACTTTCTTTCGGTGGTTCTCTTATTTTCTTGGGACTAGTTAGTCCAGCGGGCTGTAAACAGTTCACCAAAAAACAAAGTGATGGTATTCAAGTTCCTAATTGATATGCTTAGCTATTATTAATTAAAACTTCAACATCGTAGCCGAAAATATGATTTGTGTTTCTGCAAACTTACAATGTCCCTATAATGACAAAACAAGAGAACCAATCAATTGCTTTTCAATGTGGCTAATAGTTGGCCAACCAAATAACATCTGTATATAAATGCAACCACGCCTCCTTATTTTGTCCCCGAGTTTTAATAACATCAACATAATTTTTCATCATAGAGAAAATGTATCTGCACTACAAAAACATGAGCAACATTAATGAAGATGAACTCACTAACATAGCGGGCAACTCTTGATGCGCACAGTTAAACAAATATATAAATTTACAGAATTGTAAAACAAAAATGAAAACGTTATCATTAAAGGAGTTTCTTTTCGGCAGATCGTTATATAAGTGAAACAATCATTTTTTTTTTCTCATATTTTGCAGAGGAACTGTGAACGCCCATAAAACTAATGCAACTACGAACAACGATAATAAGTTCACGGAACCAAGAACTCAGCAAGGAGTATGATTCTAATTTTGTGCATAAGTTCCAAAAATGTGAAGTTTGGAGTACTCTCAAAATGCTACCAAATAATGTTAAGAAAATGCAACCGTCTCTCATATACGTTTCTAAGGAAATAGATAAAATTCAGCCAATAGCAGCCACGGCATTTAACTACCAAAATTTCTGCCAAAAAGCCAAACTCAGGTACCGATTAGCAGCAACATAATATCTGGAATCTTGTATTATCATACAGCTATCAGTGAGTGCAGCCTTTTTCGGAATATAGATACTTTACTAGCTTCAATAGCCATCACCAGACCCATCAACCGATAATCTTTAAGCTGCAGTGAGAAGTCATATCAGCAAGAGACTAGAGAAAATAAGCATGATTAACTGCCGATTTAATAAAATCAGATAAATTTGATATTTTGTTCATATTATTCCTTAATGTAATCCAAGTTTTTGACGAGTACACTGGCTGACATTAATAGCTGCAAATAATGTAGGATATCACACGTATAGTGAAATGAAGAGACTTGCCTCATTATCTGTGACCTGCTGGGCATGCAAAGGAAATATGAAGGACCACAGACTAAGCTGCAGAAGCATTTTAAAAAACGGGTCAGATTTAGGAAACAGAAAAGACTGCCGAAGAAACAGGGAGACAATATTGTACCTCATAGAAAATTTCGTCTTCTGGTTTCACGTAAATTACATTTTCCTCTCCAGTTTTGGTTATACCTTTATTCTTGTCTGCATTCTTGTGCTATTAGCAATGCATACAGAACAAATTATCAACGGTTGTGGATTTACCCAAATCCAATGCCATACAATTAATGAGAGCTCGACCAACAACATACCTTGTATATTTTGCTAATAATCAGATAATATTTGAAGCGAAAGCAATTCTGGAGCTCCTTTGTCGGCTTTAACAGGTAAAAACAGAAGCACATAACAAGAAATGAAATCACTAAACATAACAAATGCATTCAAGATATAGAAGTAATCTTGAATGTGGCGATAATTATAATAATCCATATATGTAGTTTGTCTATAATATTATAATATTGATATTAACCTCATCTTCAGTTGCCCACTCCACCTCATCGAAGAGAGCATCATAAAGAGGCGGTAAAAGCTGAGGTGGAAGATTTACAACACGCTGAGAGATCATAAGACCAACATCCTGTGCATGCTCTCCAACTAGAGACTTGACTTTAGCTATTACATCCATATCCCGACACACTTTAAGAAGGTAATCCTTCAGCTCAATGATACATTTGCTATCCTGATACAAACCAAAGATCAAACTACAGATCGAACTTCAAAATTTCGAGTTGTCCCAAACATGGAACAACTATGCTTGTATAGTTTAGCCGTTAAATAACACACAATATGAAAACACCATGTGCTACAATCCCTAGAAAATTCTACGAATAGCCAAGTAAGGACAGAAATATAGTTAAACACCAAATATTAAATTTCTTGCCTTATATCTTCCTAAATTAAGAGCAG
Organism: Striga hermonthica; assembly: GCA_902706635.1. Classification (NCBI taxonomy): domain Eukaryota; kingdom Viridiplantae; phylum Streptophyta; class Magnoliopsida; order Lamiales; family Orobanchaceae; genus Striga; species Striga hermonthica. The sequence goes on along the minus strand of CACSLK010027837.1, from coordinate 9,165,858 downwards.
TAACAAAGGAATATGTTCCATCATCTTCGTCATTCTCTATCTTGACCACACTCCCCACAGTTGGTTGTCCCAATATCAAATCTACAAAGCCACTGATATCCCACACCTTGTTATCAAGGTACGTCTGCAGGAGGACCTTCACTCCATGAAAATCACTAGGTTTCGGATCAAAGAAAACAAAGTCCGCTTGAACAACTCCCTTTGTGAAAAAAAAAACACTGGATTAATTAGTTTAATCTGATGAAAAAACATGTACTGTGGAGGAAGAAGGTGAACAAACCAACCTCAGATTCTTCACTATCAGAAGAGTCACAATGTTCCCTTTTATCCTTGCCCTTGTCTAGAAATGCATTATTCATTCAATAGTCACCATTAAGAATTTGACATGAGAACCCTCAACACGCACCAGGAAACGAAATCACAGAGCAAGAAATTCATGAGAAGAGCATACCAGCCGAATTTGTAGAATGTTTAGTTTCCTCAATCCCCCGCCTGGCCTTCTTGCTCGAGGCCGCCATAGCCATCGACCGAGCAAATGGTGAGAAAGTGAGCGGCCGATGTCTCTTTGACAGCTGACTCCGTTTCGGTCTCCTTGTCATACTGTAAAATTGCAGCAAATTGGCCAACCAGACAAAATGAACCCTAAAAAAGAGTCTTTAATTTTCTTTTTTCCCAGCATTTATCCAAATAAACAGAAACTTGCCAACAAAAATCAGTGTGAACCCGCAAAAACTCTAAGTCTAACACAGTTCGATCGATGAACAATCCTTTGTTCTGTCGATGGATTTTTCCAGTACTCACCTACTATACAAATCCCTTGGAACTAAACTTGAGCAGCTAATACGATTGGAACAAGTTGGGTTTAGCATAAATATTTCACAAGAATTTCTGATTTATTAGTCAATTGGGCAATTGCGTGAGCCGATTCGGAAGTAGGAACTTACCTCCTCGGAGCTTTGTCTGTGACACCAAGTTCGTCGTGCCGGCTGCGGTTGGCGTCTGCGGAGCGGAGATAGGCCGTGGACCGAGCGCCGGAGGCGTGAAGCTACTTGTGTGCTCCAATTTTCTGTGCTCTGGGTTCTGTTTTCTCTAATAGTAATTCGGCTGGACTTACTTAGGCCCATTACTCGGAGAAGTCGTCGAATCATACATCTATTTTCCGTTTGGGCCTTTTACATATTTGCAAGTGCTTAATTTGTTTGGCCTCTTACATAAATCATGAATTAGTTTTTTAGTCTAAATCTTAACCAATATTTTGAGCAGGATTACAAATAGGCCAAGCCATCATAGACATCCATGTTGTGGTCGTAGGGTTGTTTTGTTGCGGTTTTTGATTTTTGTGTTAGGTTGTTTGTATGCTGCAGGTTGTTCGCGTGATTTAAAGGAGGTAGTATTCTATCGTTAGGTAGTGTGTTAAACTCTACTAGTTGGAGTTAGGTATTTTTCGTTTGTCGGAATCGATAGTCCCTCCTTGTGGGATTTTCTAGTTGGTGCTTCGATTATGTGTCTAGCATTTTGGTTTTAGTGCTTTTTGCCGCTGTCAGATGCTTTGATCCCTCTTGCGGGTGTTCTACTTTTAGTTTAGGGAACTTCTATTAGTGTTCCTACCTAATTCCACCTTTTGGTGGTTTTTTGTATTAGCCTCCGGGCTCCATCGTGTAATTCAATATTTTGAGGATTAAAATATATCGTTCCGAAAAAAAAATCATAGATATCTAGGCTTGGATAATGTTGACGAGCAATTGTCAACGGTCCTTACTCGTAAAATTAAGGGTAACTATGTGATGACTAGGTAGGTGTTTGATGTGTATTATGCGGGTATGAGATGTGATATGGCAAGAAAATAAAATAACATAATTTCACTGATCTGCAGGGAGATCAACGTGGAGAAAGACTCTCTGAAGAAATTACTAGCAACAATTGTTGTTATAGTGGTAGCTATAAAGTAAGCTTATGTATGCTAGTATGTATGTATATTCCCTTTTTTTGTGTTTAGCTTGTTCAACTTCCTTGGCTTAGCTTGTCCAAAAATAAGGTGCCGAGGAGTCACCTTTATAAACAAAAAAAAAAAAAGTAAAATGTGATAATGATCGTGCTCCACCTTGATAGCTAAGAGGAGGACGTGTGGTGCCATGATGAAGTTTGCTTTGAGGACGGAATATTTTTTTTTCAGGTCTGCAAGACCTGACCAGTTTGGACGACGAGAGGAGATCCTTTTGACGGTGGTGCACCGTTTTCAACGCTATACTAGTTCAGTCTGTCAGAGAGTGTTCATACTCTGCAGAGCGATCGACAATGATAATTATGAGATCGTTAATTATCACTAGAGGATGATCTGGTGATCAGCAGATCATCCTCTCATTGTAGGGTCGATCGCACTAGTGGTATTGGGTACTGCATAGGTGTGACATGTTGCAGTGATAGTGGGCCATGTTCTTGTCTCGATCATATTGGCTTTCGGAGAATACTTTTAATAGATACACAACATCGGGCCCTCAGGTTTTCATGTCACCGATGGGATGACAATATCACAAAGGGGAGCTGAGAAGCTGTCTGCAGCATGCTCTGACTTTTGAGAAGGTTGATGCATTGGATAGGCATCGAGTATCATCGAAACGGGATCGCTGTAAAATTTGGATACCAATTAATGGCAGCTTGAAAAAAGACAAGACTACTATTGATATGACAAGTGTCACTTGTTGAGGATGGAGACGTGTGAATTTTCTCGATAATCGACACCCTCAGCTAGTTTTCGAGGGTTACTTTTTCAAGCCATAAATACGGGCGTTTTTTCTCTCCCTTCCTTTATCATCTTTCTTACAATTTTCAAAACGTAATCTCTAAAATTTCCCGAAAAAAAAAAGAATTCTTCTTCAATTATTCAAAATGTAAGAGATCAACCATGATTTTGATATGGAAGCGATAGAGGCATCTCTGAGGAGTAATTGGGTTGAACAAATAAGGGAGTCGATCCCTACTATAAGTGGGATCTGGAAGATGCACTTAGATTGAGGAAGAGTCATCTGGGCCGAGACCAGAAGGCTTTTGGAGAAGATCACCACTAGAATATCTAGATAGACTGAGTGATCTAAAGACCTGTAAGAAGACAAGTATTTTGAAGCATACAGGCGTGGTTAAGTTGCAAAAAAATCTTGGGGTGCTATCATCGATAAGATGCTTCGTGTCATATGACGATGAACAAATCCATTGTCATCTCCCTGGATGTGTGGCAGTTCATAGGTAATCGATGTTATTGGGTTTGCGATTGCCATTACCTGAAATATTTGTGGAATATACATTGGAATTGGGGATTGGCATTAGTCTTGTGGAATATTTGTTGGAATTGGTTGATAGAGATGCTCTCACATCTCTCTAACTCTCGCTCTCTCTCTAGAAACCCCATCCCCTTCTTCCCCCCAATCCCTCCTTTCTTCTTTCCGATCACCTCCCCCAGTTAGTCCTCGCTGCCGTCCGTCGTTGCCGGCGGCGAGCCGCCCGTTCTCGGGTTGTCGGCCAGCCTTTCTTTCCCCCACCTCTCTCTCCCTCTTTCACCCCGTCTCATCAAGATGTTCTCCCCAAACCCTCAGATTGCGCTATTTTCATTCCCGACCAGCTCTCTGTCACAGACCTCGAGTGAGATCCTAGGCAAAATTTCTTCATGGACTAACATATTTAAGAAATTCATCAAATTTGTTTCTCGCCCAACAGTACCATCGCACGACATGACTCACCTTACTCGAGTAGAAGGTCCACCGGCACATGGCAGTTCCCACACAGGCGGCTCACCGTCTCCTTTTGGCGGCCCATCCTTGACTGCTACAGCACCGCCTCTGCCTTGTTCAGCGCCGCCGCCCGTCGAAGTTATCTACCCGGCAGGCCCCGACCTTTCTGCCGTCACCGGCTCTTCAACATGTCAGATCGACGACAGCCCTTGGCCGGTTCAATTTGGCTCGATCCCAGCGCCAACCCTACCCTCTCCCCCGATCACCCCCAACCTTGCGGCGTCAGCTAACTCAAGCGCAACAATCCCTAGCCTCGACCTCAGTAAACAAGATTTCCCCTCAGCTCATGTTTTGGGCCGACCCATTGGGCTGCTTCCGTGGCCCAACTCAGAGACCTCTTTATTTCTAAATGGACTGCCATCCTTGGCCCAATCCCCCCTCTTTACCTAATTCACCAATCCATCTCCTTCAGATGACAAAGCCCCCAGGCCCACCTCCTCCCTCCCTCATTAGGCCCAATCACCATCACCATTGCCCCTTACCCCAGCATGGCCGGGATGCGTCGCACCACATGTCGGAGACCACCGTCTCTCAACCTCTGATGCCGGTCAGGGGCCCCTTCGCCGGCTCCGGCGCCGGCGCCGGCCAACCTCTCACGGGTGGAACAACTTTATTTTTTTCTCTCGCTGGCCCATTCTCCGCCCCGCCGTCTGTCACCTTGTCGGATCCCTCCGGGACCGGCCTAGCTGCCACTGCTGCAAAGAACGGGTGTCCCACCTCGGCCATCAGCGGCAAGGGCACAACGGCTGGTATATTGGGTCATGGTCCCTTGCCGTCATCTTTCTCTCCGCCGGCAACGGATCTCAACGAGCGGGCGACAAGGGATACCTTGGCCTGTGATCCAAGCACGGCCACCCCCTTGCCTCATACGGCGATCCAGGGCCCTCGCCCAACCGGAACACAGTCTTTTCGAGATGTAGTATCAGGCGCCCCCACTGCTAAACCGGGCCGCCAAAGGTTGACGTTGGAGTCCTTTCGGGACAAACAAAGCGGGACCGTCACTCTCTCTAAGGAGGACAGGTTCAAGGTAAGTTTCCCTGAGCCCACTGTTATTTCCTTAGCTGAGTCGTTTGATAATGCACTCATCTTGACGTTTTCCTTCACTATCCCCTCCCTCCAGGACTTATCTGTCGGTCTGGAAAAAATGGATTTCAAGGGTAGAGTGTCCCCTAAGTTCCTTACCTATAATCAATATTTAGTGTTTTTGAGTTGAAAGAGGACTATAATTCAGTTTGAATTAAGACGCATCTCAATATCTTTGGATGTGCTGGTCGGGTGTTTAACTACACCCCTGATTTCTCTCTTGTTGAGGAATCTCTCATTGTCCCGGTGTGGTGCTGCCTTCCGGGCCTCATACCGCATATTTTCGCCCCTTCTGCCCTCTTCTCGATTGCTAGCTGCATTGGCAACCCCATTGAGACTGATGCCGCTACGGAAAACCACTCGAGGTTATCTGTCGCACGGGTGTGCATGGAGATTGACCTCATGGATGAGCTCATAAAGGAGATTGAGCTTGACCAAGCGGGCAAAACCACTATCCAGAAAGTGGTCTACGAGAGAGTTTCTCCGTTCTGCACCCTATGTAGTCATGTAGTACATGGGGCTGCAGAATGTTACACCAAGGGCGACAAGCCCCGACCCGCTTTGCCCCTCGTCGCCGTGTAGCAAGGAAGAGACCTACTACCGCCCCGGGGAGCCCGAAGGAGAAGGGCCAAGCCCCTTCCCATGGTCCCGACAAGGGATAAAAAGGCAAGAGTAAGGCCACCTCTGAGGCCACCTGGACCAAGGAGGCTATCCTGAATGGGGCTAAGGCCAAAGCCACAGGCCTATTCCCCCATCAGTCTCTCCAGTATGCCTCTATGGCTACTCACTCTTGCTTCTCTGTGCTTGACACAGAGATGGAGGAGGAGATTCACACTTCCTCCGATCACTTAGGAGCTTCGACCAGCTTCCCCTTATGACGACGACCTTCTAGTTGATGAGATAGAGCCTTCCCCCAGCCTCCTGTATATTGAGGCTCCTCATTTCCTCCCAGAGCCCAGTCAGATATTAGAGCCCTCCCCTCACCCTACCTCACCAGCTTGACCCCTTATGACCCTACCTTTCACTTCCCCCACATCATCCACTATCGAGTCTGGTCCGCCTTCCCCTCAGGGCCAGGCCCTGAGCACAGATGGTTTGGAACACCTTCAGCTCATTTTCCTACCTCCGGTGTTTCTCCCTATGCGAGAGGACCCTTCCCAGGAGGTCCCAAAGCACCAAAGACCACAGACCAGATCAAGGACTTCGCAGCTCTCCGCGAGCCGAGTTCTGACTCTACCAGACATACAAACACAGCCTAACCACGGACAGCTCCAGTTAGGCGGATCCACTTACGTTTGACATGTCAGTCACATCGCTAACATGGAATGCCCGTGGTCTGGCTAATAGGACCACCCTTGCTCATGTTAAATCCCTCATTCGTGAGCATAACCTTGACTTTGCGGCTTTCTTAGAGCCTATTACTCGTGACCCCTCTTTTGACGTCTACTCGCGCCGCCTTGGCTTTCATGTCGGGATGGGCAACAACTCTAACAAGATTTGGTTTTTCCACTCGCGTGACTTTACTTGTCAGATCCTTCGAGATACTGATCAGGTCTTGCACGTGAAGCTCACCGCTGCCCATCTTCCGGAGTCGATCTTCCACACCTTGGTTTATTCCAGCTGTGCGAGGGTTGGTCGTTATGACCTCTGGGACACTATGCGTGAGATTGCTGAGAGTATGGAGGAATTACCGTGGATGGTTAGCGGTGATTTCAACATATTTTTGCATCCTAATGAACGCATTAGTGCAGTATCGGACCGCTCAGCGGAGATCTTAGATTCCTCGCACGTTGTATCGGATTGTGAGCTCATCGACGCTGGATACGAAGGGGCTCCCTTTACGTGAGAGAGGGCCGGAGTCAAGGAGAGGCTCGACCGCGCTCTATACTCAGAGACATGGATGAGGGTGTTTGCGACCACGGTTGTAACGCACCTTCCTCGAATTGGATCCGACCATGCCCCCCTTCTGATTCGGTGTCGGTTCTCTATTTCTCCTCGGCGAGCGTCCTTTCGTTTCCAAAACATGTGGGTCTGCCACCATTCTTACTACCATATTGTTAAAGCTTCTTGGCAGCAGTCTACGCACCTCTATGGGATGCGCAACCTGGAGGAGAGGAGCCTACACCGCGTTTTGAAACAGTGGAACTGGATGACTTTTGGTGATATTTCTCAGCGCCTTACTGCAGCTCAGACTGCATATGCGGAGGCTGAACAGACATATGATCTGGATTCTTCGCCAAAGAATCGGTCCAAGATGCGCCGCTGCCATGCTGAGTACCAGCTGCGCCTCCTCATGGAGGAAGATTTCTGGAAGCAGAAGGCTGTTGTGCGCTGGGTGGCTAAGGGAGAGCGTAATAGCAAGTTCTTCCAGGTATTCGTGAGACAGAAACGAGTCAAGTCGTATATCCATAGTATCGAGGATTATGGGTCATCCGTGATCCAGGAGTCCCAGATACGGGAGTCGGCTAGGGCTTACTTTTACTCTCTCTTTGGACTGGCTTACGCACTCTGACCCTGCCTTTTTTCCGACCATCCCGCATCGGTCGACCTCGTTGGCCTCTGTGACCTCCCGAGTAAGGAGGAAGTCAGGGAGGCTGTGTTTGGGATCGATCCCAACAGCGTCTCCGGACCGGATGGTTTTTCATCCCTCTTCTTCCAGTCTTGCTGGGAGATTGTGGGTACTAACGTAGAAGAAGTTGTAAGGGATTTCTTCTCTGGCCACCAGATGCCAGAGTCCTGCACAACAACCTCCATCATTTTGATCCCGAAGAAATCGGGACCTAGTTCTTGGTCCGACTATAGACCTATCAGCTTATGCAACGTGACTAACAAGATCATCTTTAGGATCCTCAACGGGTGCCTCGCCCCTCTCCTCCCCCACCTTGTCTCTCCGAACCAGAGTGGTTTCATCAAAGATCGAGTCATTAGTGTAATATCCTACTGGCCCAGGAGATGATACGCGATATCTCTCATTCGAATCGAACACGAATCCCAAACTTCGTGCTGAAGCTAGACATGGCCAAAACACATGATAGGGTCGAGTGGTCGTTTCTCAGAGAGGTACTATTTCGGATGGGATTCTCTAATCGATGGATTAGCTTTGTGGAGGCGTGTGTGGAGCACTGCACATTCTCCGTTTTGATTAAAGGTAGTCCCACAACCTTTTTCCCTTCTACCCGCGGTCTTCATCAGGGGGACCCCTTATCCCCCTCCCTTTTTGTTCTGGTGGCTGACTATCTCTCGCTGCCTTGACGACTTCATTCGCTACTTTCCGAGGATGACTTACAGCACGCGTGGCTGTGGGCCTCCAATTTCCCACCTCTCTTATGCGGATGACATTATCATTTTCACTTGTGCAAATGATAATGGGCTAGTAGACCTCATGAGTCTTTTGGATCACTACAGTGAGACATCTGGCCAGCTAGTCAGTGTTAGTAAGAGCACCTTTATCATGGACCACCACATTGCAGACCATTGGGCTCACTGATTCACGAGCGCACTGGATTTGCTCGTAGGGACTTACCCATCCCTTACCTTGGGGCCCCCTGTACAAAGGCCATCTCTCCCATGAGCTTTTCATTGACGTTCGTCAGATGATGATTGACCGGATTTCTGGCTGGTCTCATAGACACCTATCCTTCGGAGGTCGACTTGCTCTGATCAAGAGCACTCTTTGTGCCCTCCCTCTTCACCTTCTCGCGGTGCTTGACCCCTATCAGTCTACGATTTATGAGTTAGATCAGATCTTAGCCCGCTATGTTTGGAGCCATGGCGAGGGCTCGTGAGGATGGCGGTAGACTCACTAGGTGAAGTGGGACTCCATATGTCGTCCCCATTCTGAGGGTGGGCTCAGGATTCGGCGTTTCTCTGATGTTGTTACTGCGTTTTGCTACAGGATGTGGTGGCGCCTTAGGGAGGGCAAGTCCCTTTGGGCCCAATACCTCCTGAGGAAATATTGCCCTGGTTGTGCTGTCCATCCTTGCATGGTGACTGCCACTGCTCGGGATAGTTGACAGTGGAGACGACTCACCATTATTGGCAGGCGTGCTCAGAAGCACATTTTTTAGACCTTGGGTTTTGGGAGGTTAGCTTCTGAGATGAGTGGTGGTTCAGCGAGGCCTTCTTTTGAGTACTAGGCCGGTCACTCATCTTTCTTTCATGCAGGTGAAGGACCTTTGGATGAGGGGATTTTAGGATAGAGATAAGATGGAGGATATTCTTGGTGAGGGTGGGGGTTTCAGTAGTCTAGAGATTGACCAGATCCGACAGATTCCCATTCTGGAGGGAGGTTTGGATGGCATGAGGTGGAGACTTACATCTTCGGGTGCATTCTCTACGTCATCGGCCTGGGAAGATGTGAGGCTGGACAACCGGCCTAACCTCCTCCTTGGGGCCATCTGGACCGACCTTCTCACTCCAACCATTTCTGTCTTTTTGTGGCGTCTCCTATTACGGCGCATTCCCATTGACAGTGTGATGTAGGCGAGAGGGTTCTCCTTCCCCTCCCGTTGCCATTGTTGTGTTGAGACCGGTACCTTTGAGATCGAGACTTTCACCTATCTTTTCCTTGAGAGTGAGATTGTGAGGAGAGTGTGTGAGCACTATGCCAGATATACACATATACCCCTACCCACTACAGATAGTTTTTTTGAGCTTCTGAGTTTTTTCTCACACCGCACATACAGTAGACACGTGGGCTTCCTTATTTCTTGTCTGATCCTATGGTCCACCTGGACATAAAGGAATAACGCGAAGCATAGAGATATTATATTTTTTTGTGCTCACATTATTTTGCAGGTTGACAGACACCTCTCTCTCCTCACTGCCCTGGGTAGACTCACAACGAGAGACTGGACATGTTGTACACCGCCCCCATCGTTTGAGGCCACCACCTCCATTACCTGTCCAGCACCCACGACCCAGGACCGTTGTTTGGCTGAAACCCAAGGCCCCTTGGGTTAAGCTAAACACTGATGGCGCATTTGACAGACATACCGGAGCTGCTGGAGGAGGGGGCCTGATTAGGGATCATGGTGGGGCACTCATCTCTGCCTTCCATGGGCCACTTCGGGCCTCCTCGAGTTATGATGCAGAGATTCAGGCGCTCCAGATTGGTTTTGAGACTGCCGCCTCGATCTCCTCCCATATCTGGATAGAGATAGATGTTGCAGCTGTCATCACACTTTTGACATATGGCCACCAGAGCTCATGGTAGATCCAACATCCCCTTATGCGCATCAGAGACACCCTCCGCTCGATCCACTACCAGGTCTCATACATATTCTGAGAGGGGAATCGGCCCTTTGATTTCCTTGCTAGCACGGGGGCATCTATACCCCAGAGATGTATCCTTCATCCTGAGGACATTCCCCTCCGGCTTCGGATGCTCATTCGGATGGACCAGCTAGAGTACCCATCCTTCAGACTCGGACGACCTCCACCACCTGACCCTGACTAGACTTGTCGTTTTGGACCCCATGCCATGTCATTCTGACCAGGACGACCTTTTATGAGGACTTGATTCTAGATCCACATCGGATATTTTGTGATTCTTGTACTTTTTGTTTTTCTGTTTTTGATGTTGCTCTATGTATATTCGACATTGATGTAAACCATTGACTTTTTACCCCTTTCTGGGACATTATATTCACAGGTCGGGGGTGTAGCCTCAACCCCTCATCCCGCACTAGGATGTTTATATATATATATATATATATTAAAAAAAATGTTGGAATTGGGGATTGGCGTTAGCCAAATTCATCTGAACACTTGGTATCGACCATGTTCCCTCGTAGTTTTTTTTTTCACAAAAAAAAAAAAATATGGTCAGCCCCATCTAGGAAGAATTGGATTCAATCATGATGTGGAAAACCTCCAAGGGTGGATCTTGAAGTTTTAATTTGCCATCAAGGGACGATAAATACGCTGTGTTGGTTGGGAACCTTCTTGAATCTCGCCACAAATGGAAACATTGGTAGCTTTGGGTGTCAGGAAGTTGGTGATCTTCGCAATCAGTGAAAAACCTAGGGACGGGGTCGAAACTCGTAGGTGTCTATTTGGCCGATCTCGTTTGTAGTATATTCCATTATGATCGCTTCTTAATGTTTTGTTTACACACACCATTGAGGTGGTGCTACTTTTGACTGCAAGATTCAGGGAAAGATTGGAGTCCATTTGGGGTTTGAATAGACCTGAAAAGTATTGTAAGCATCTAAAAACGATGTAAGCATTGTCTTTGGCGGGTTCACATCCAATAAGGGTTGACATGGCGATCCAACGAGGTATGAGTGCCGATCTATATAGCTTTAATAAGTTGTTGATATAGTGATTTTTAAGGAATTCTTTCTTCATGTTCAGTATTTTATCCAGTGACCAACGTGTTATGTGCTTCCTCTATTGAAAAGTACAGAGAAATGAAAAGGATCAGGAATATAAAGAAGCGTAGGAATATCGAAATGATTGGTTGATCAGGAATATCAGTCGAGCATCACCCAACGTGCTCCGTGCTTCCTCTAGTAGTTATTTTACAAGAAATTAAATATAATAAATATGTATTCATCACAACTAAAATTGCAAAATGCAATAAAGTTTGTTTTAACGGCGTACCTCATTTATAGTGAAGGAGCACAAAACTATCTATGCCTAGAGCACCTTATCAAGATCTCATAATGAAGTTGGCTATACAATGCAAAATTGGCTTCAAATAGAGAAAACACAAAACAATGTTGTAAAAACATAAATAAGAACAACACAAGGAGAAGTTATATTTAGAAGAAAAATACAACACAATGCAAAATTGTCAACAACATAAGGAATTTTTGAAAAGTTCATCTCCCACAAGCTCACTTTTTATCCTCAGGGTGTGTTTGTTTCTAAGTTATTTTATCTCATACTCAATGTATACTCAAAATCTAACTCAACTTTAACTCAATCTCACTATCTTCAATATTATCAATATAATTAAATAATGTCAACAATATATTCTTACATATCATATTAAACTTTAATTCACTATTCATCCACTCACATAATTTTTTTTTTAAAAATATAAACATCCCAGATTGGGATAGGGGGTTGAGGCTACATCCCCGACCTGTGAATATAATGGCCCAGGAGGGCTAAAAAGTCAATGGTCTACATGCAAGTCGAAAATACATAAAGCAACATCAAAAGCAGAAAAAAATAAAAAAAAAATACAAGGATCACAAAAATATCCGATGTGTATCTAAAATCAAATCCTCATAAAAGGTCGTCCTGGTCAGAGTGACCTGGCATGGAGTCCAAAATGTCAAAATTAGTCAGGGGAAGGTGGTGGCGGTCAACCGAATCTGAAGGATGGTTACTCTAATTGGTCCATCCGAATGAGCGTCCGAAGCCGGAGGGGAATATCCTCAGGAAGAAGGGTGCGTCTCTAGGGTAAAGATGCCCCCGTGCTAGCAAGAAAATCAGCGGGTTGATTCCCCTCCCGGAATATGTGAGACCTAGTAATGGATTGAGCGGAGGGTGTCTCTGATACGCATAAGAGGATGCTGGATCTGCCATAGGCCCTGGTGGCCAGATGTCAAAAGTGTGATGACAGCCGCAGCATCCATCTCTATCCAGACATGAGAGGAGATCGAGGCGGTAATCTTAAGACCAATCTGGAGCGTCTGAATCTCTGCATCATAACTCTAGGAAGCCCGGAGTGGCCCATGGAAGGCAGAGATGAGTGCCCCACCATGATCCCTAATCAAGCCCCCTCCTCCCGCAGCCCACTCACATAATTTTTAACTAAATGTCACTTCACATCATCTATTTCATACTTTTACATCAAATAAACTTTAATTATTATTTTTTTTTGCCAAAAATGATAGAGAATTTATATAACAGACGCACAAATGTTCAAAGATACAACTTGAAACGCAACCCAAAGCTGAATAAAATGGGAGGACTGGTCTAACGACCGCCTAGAAGCCCGACACAAGCAAATACTAGAAACCAAAACAAGACACTCGAAACAACCACAGAAAACCTACAACTAAAAAGCTCCCCACAGGAGAATAGAGACAGGAGCTGGTCCCTACAGGATACTAAGTTGCTCCCTCTCACACAGAGGCCAATTGCCCAGACCAAAGAGACAAGACATGAAACATTCGGGTAAAGAACCCAGACCAAAAACACATTACTAACACAGACTCAAGCAACAAAAAAGGAAAACAAAAAAAGAGCCCTTTCAAAGTATCGACACCTATCCGAACCAGCGAAAACCAGGCGACTGTGAATCCTGTAGCCAGATGAATCAACCCTGAAACTTCCCAAACCACTCAGTTGCCTAACGGTGTCGAACCCCTAGCCCCGAAACCACACTGGGCCACCCCGCACCACAGCCACAACACCAGATTGTCCCGAACAGACAAACGAGTACCAAGGTCCCAGCCCCAACCCCATCATGCCTGGAAGCTGTCCAAAGCCACCGCACCGCCGCCTCACTACTCCCCCCATCAACACTGGCAGAAGAAGAAGAATGGCCGCTACGATCCCTTCGACCCCAAAGTCGATTAGACTTCGAACAACAACAACTCCCAATTCGCCCAACCAACAACTCCTCGAGAACCGCACGACGGCTCCATCACCGCCCAGCAGAGAAGCCACCACCATGAAGTCGCGAAAAAGATGAAGACCGTCCGCGACAAGCGAGCCCAACTCCATCAGAAACGGATAACGGAGCGGAGAATAAGAGGCAGGAGCAAAGCGGCCAAGGGCCGGCGGCCGCCGATGAAGCTCGATGGACACTTTGGAAGGCCGACGGCAGTGAATCTGAGGGAACGAGACCTGGAGAAATTGGGGGCGAGGGTTTTCGTTGTAGCGAGACGAGTAATTATTATATTTTAAATATTATTTTAATTTAAACTCAAAATTCCACTAACAAATAACCATACCACCTTTTTCAAAATTAATCATGGTTAATAAAAAAAACTAGTTTCGAGCGGATATTTTTGTGTACAAGCACGCCCTTAACATATTTTTCTACCTCTTGTCTTTTTTTTTTCAGCAATGACAAAATATATTGAAACACACATAATTACAAGCGGCTAACTAGCCAAGAGACACAACAAACGACTGAAATTAGAGAGGCATACAAGTCGAAACGGTTGTAGCCTAGAAGCTATTACAAAAAACAGACCCACAACACTTAAAAACTAACAAAATTAGAATACACTTCTGGAGGGTACCTCGCAAGGAGGAGAAAGAACACAAACACCCAAACAAACATAAACACAAACACAAATATACAAACTAAAACACACACACACACACAATCACACACACACACACAAAACACTAGCTACTAAACTAAAGCCCTCATCTCTATCGGAAAAACTTTGAATCGCCACAACTTGAACCAACCATAAGGCAATCAAATCAATGATAGTTTCACAGCCCACGACCCAAGCAAGATCGAGAAACTCCCTCTACCCTACGGCTAACTCAACCAGGCCCGACTGACCTAAAACCAAACCAGGATTCAACACCACAGACCACCCCAGGAGACTCGCACCACCGCCCTCCCTCAACACAAAATCCATCAGCCGCGGCCTGAATAGTCGCGCTCGCCGGATGGACTACTGTTCCAGCACCAGGAACAACAAAACCGTGAGAACCGCAACGCCGGCCTCAACACCGACTGGCATCAGCCCAACTTGATGCCGGCAAGATCGTTCTTCAACCACCGCCAGCCATGGCATCCACAATTGATGAAGTCCATGCGAAGACGGAAACAGAAGTTGAAACCCATGGAGAAAACTGAACCGGACCAGGGCCGCCCAGGAACTGAACAAAATTGCAGGGGCAGGGCCCCACTGGAGAGGAGGCGAACGGATCTGCCAATTAAAAATGGTTTTTAATCGTTGTTTGTAATGGTTTTTAGTTTTTCATTGTATTATGTAATTTATATTCCAATTGTTTGAATTTATGAAACAGTCTCGTATAGTTATACTTAAACATATTTTTATTATTTGGGTAATAAACATTTAAATAAGATTACATAAACCTATATATAAATTAATTTATTTGAAATAAAAATAAATAAATAATAATATATTTGATGTAGAATAAAATGTAGAGATAAGGTCTGTAGATGAATGTTCAACTCTACTCTAGAATAAAGTAAAATCCGTGCTAGAGTAGAAATAAGGGCGGAAGATGGCCTTAATTAAAACTATGTGAATTGATAAATAGTAAACTCAAATTGATATAATGAGTAAAAGTAATTTATTGATATTATTTAATTATATTGATAATATTCAAAATAATGACTTTGAATTAAAGTTAAATAAAATTTTGAGTATGAATTAAGTATGAACCGGAAAAATTTGTAAACAAACACCTTCTAAAACTACTCGGGAAACTACCCACGTGTGTTGAAGAAAATACTGGAAGTGGGCATCTTTAAGAGCATCTTTATCAGAGCACCCACAATGCTTTGAGTTTCTTAGAAAAAAGTTACATGCCATGTAAGGAATAGACCTAGTCTATAAAAAAGTGTTCTCCAATGCAATTAAAAGTGGAACTAGTCTAGCTTATGTGGCAATAAAAAAATGAGACCTAGTCCACACTTGGGTCTATTTTAGACCCAAGTACAAACCCAAGCACTCATCATTTATTCCTCATTTAATTTTTCTTTTAATAAATGAAATATACTAGAGCATTTTTATTGGTTGTCATGTATTCTAGACCTAGTACTTTTTGGTTTTGCATTGGATAGATTTTGGTTTTTTTAGTTTAGGTTTGTCCATGTCATTATGGACTTAAGTCTATTTATTTGCCACATATGCAAAAAGAGACTCAAAGCATTGTGGATGCTCTCAATAAACTTTCTTAAACCTCCTTTTACACTTCCCAACATAACACATCATCCAAAACCCCATTCTTACTCCTACACCCATAAACATCCAATAACAATAAACCTCATAAACCTCATTTTTTATGAGTCCCACATGTTTCCAATTACTTTTAATTAATATTATACTCTTATATTTCTTTAATATTTTAAAATTATAACTCTACTTTTTATTTTAATTAAATCTAAATATTTTTTATATTTATTATAAATACATATAAAAAATAATATAATTATATTACATTATTTATAATTATAAAGTGTTAATCACATACCTATGTAAAGTTTTACTTAAAATAAAATTATACATTCATATTTATATTCATATATTACAAGTAATTTTATTAACTATTTTTATTTAAATAAATATTTTATATAATTTATTATAAATATATATATTTAATTGTAAATATTTATAAAACTGAAAATTTAGAAATTTTATTACACAAATTGAACATTATAAATTATATAAAATAACCACTTCATCTAAAATATGAAAGATAAAAGAAAAGTAAAAAAACAAACGTAAATCTGCAAAAATTAATAAAAATGAGAGTTAAATAAAAATAGATAAAAAAGTTAAATAAAAATAGATAAAAAAAAATAAATAAGGAGAATGCAAATGATGTGTCAGTGGTGATGACCTACCTCTCACGCTATTTTTTTCAAAGTTTTTCCACGCGCGGGCTTTAATACTTCAGAGAATATGAACGTGCAACTCACTGCTTTACTTTTACATATGTAATTTATTTTTCGTTTCTTTTTTGAGTGCGGTTTGTGCATAGTTTTTAAACCTAGCCCGGTAATCGACCCGGGCAGGTCTCCGAGTCATCGGGTCACCGGTTCAACCGTCGGGTCACCGAGTCAATTGCTGAACCAGATAATTAATTTTAAAATTTATAAAATTATATATAGAGTATTTTGTGATATATAAATATACATAAAAATAACAAATTTAAATGTTTTGTATGTAAAATTTGTAGATTAAAGTGGTAATAGTATGTATATATTTACCATATAATTATATATACATAATTTTATTTTTTAAAAAGAAAAAGAAAATTAAAAAACAAAAAAAATACATATAGGGATCGGGTCAACCGGGTTGACCCAGCTGGGTCAATGCCCCGGGTCGACCGAGTCAACGCCGGGTCGGCTGGGTTTGACCGGGTTTGTTGTTGTCCGGTCCAATTAGCCCACTCGGACCGGTTCTGATTCCGGGTCGACCGGGTCCCCGATCGACCGCCGGGCCGGCCCGAGTCACAAAACACTGGGTTTGTGGAAGGTTTGGTTTTATAAACCTGGTTTGTAAACTCAAACCTCAAACCTCTCCCAAATAATAGCAAACCTCACATGTTTATATTTTCAAACCTCATGAAAGCTTGTTACTAAAGATAGTTCAAGGTTTAAAATTTTGAACCGGTGTTATAAAATCAAACCTCAAGGTTTTGCTATTAAACTGAAGAGGTTCAAGGTTTAGAATTTTGAACCGGTGTTGCTTTTACAAACCTTCACCAAACCTACAAATTAAAAACTAAAACAAAATAAAAAGAGAAGAGAGAAGGGAGAGTAAAGTAAACTTCCTCATTTTATGGTTTATTTGCTAGTGTGGTGCAATACACGTGCAAATGGAGAGTGGAGAGTGGGCCCAAGCTTGATATAGTTGTCCTCTCATTTTCATTTATTTTGTGACCATTTTATATTAATAATTTATTTTCCACTTGAATTGTCCCCTCATTTAACAATAATTAATAATTAAAGTTAGAAATTTCATATTATTTAAATTTTATAATATATTAAGTTTAAAATGTAATTTTTATTTTTAAGTTTTAATAAACAAAGTTATAATGAACATGATAAATATAAAAGTATGATATTAACCTAACAATTGAAAAAAAAAAAACAAATACTAATTTTCGCTCTTGAGAGCCCCGATTCTCTCTCTTGAGAACCCTAATTTTCTTTGCTTGTAAAAATTCTCTCTCTTGAGAGCCCTGATTCTCTCTCTTGATAACCCTAATTTTTGCATCATTCGCTTTTTTGCATTCCGTCTCTTGGGGGTCAATCGTTGTAATCCGGCTATTGGGGGTTCAATCTCTATAGTGATGGAGGAAACAATCAAAGAACAATCATCGAACATCTCAGCAGAGGATGAGCTAGAGCAACATTTGCAGAAATTTTCTCTGTCGGAAGCGGAGGATACACCGGTGGAGCTTAGTTCGGAGGATATTAAGCTAAGCGCCGAAGAATGCTGTCGAAGCTTATTTGGGAAGATTATTGGGGATAGAAGGGCAAGTCTTTTTTGTATCAAGCGAACAATAGGGCATATCTGGAAAATCCAACAATGGGTGGAGGTCAGAGAGGTAGGACCGAATTTCTTTCAATTCCTCTTTGACAGTAGGGAAGACCTTGTGAAGTTTAAAGCAGGAACAAACTGGTTGTATGAAAACCAGTATTTGATTCTCCACGAGTGGGTTGACAAAATTCATAAGAATCATCCCTGTTTTGACGAATTGGATCTATGGGTTCGAGTCTATAATTTGCCAATTAACTGGCAAAGCACGGAGGTGGGTCTGAAGATAGGGAGGCTTTACAAAAATATCAAAAATGTGGTCATTATCAAATCTGGAGAAGTGGAGGGTAGAAAATTCAAGATTCTGGTTACTATCAATGTTAATGAAGCCCTTTTGAGATGTGCTAGTATCAAGCTGGGCGATCAGGTTGCAAAGGTGATTTTCCGATACGAAAGATTAGTCAATCTTTGTTTCTATTGTGGGAAGGTCGGACATCTGGAACGTAATTGTCAGAACAGGCTGCAGGATATAGTAACAAGATCTGTGAAAGAAGGCCAATATGGGGAATGGATGAAGGTGGAGGAAGCTCAGCACAATTCCGGCGCTCTATCGATTAGTGCTTCTGGTTCGATCAATTCACAGAGAGTAGGCCATCACATCCTTTCTAAATCCTCTGATAAGGTGTCCCCTCAACCGCATCAACGAGCACCAGCAGGCATGGCGATGAGTCAATCTAATTTGGTAGATGTTGCAGTTCTAAATCAAGGGAATGGGGGTGAAGTGAGAAGCAGCCCTAGCAGCTTGTCAGGACATAATCTATTACCAGAAGAGACTCTTAAATCAGGCCATCTGGGAGGGAAAGAAATATCTTTAGGAGAGATTGAGGCACAAATACCCCCTAAAGGGGGTGAGAATTCTGTGGTGATTACTAAGGAAGCAGATAAAATGATAGAAGATTCTCATCCAATCCTGAAGAAATCCAAAACCTGGAAGAGAAAAAACATGGTGGTAAGCAAAGACAATGCATCAATACCAGGTGAGGCTCAAACTAATGATCTCAAAAAGTTGAAAAGACCTCGACAGAGTGAAGGCGCAGTTCAACATGAAATTGGGGAATCTAGTATCATTAACCAAGGGGGTAAGAAGATGAAGCAGAGTTCTGATAAGGTGGAGAAGGCCAGCCTGGAGTGGCCCCAGAGTGATCAATGAGAGCTACGGTGTGGAACTGTAGAGGTCTGGGAGGGCCCTCTACAGTTCCCCAGATTAAGGAGTCCTTAAGGACCCACCACCCGCATTTTGTTTTTCTTTCGGAAACTAAAAATTCTCTTTCTGTTACTTTTAAAATCTGTAAGAAGTTGGGTTTTGATCAAAGATGGGATGCTGTGGAGCCTCATGGATTGAGTGGAGGTCTTCTTATTATGTGGGATTCTGAGATCTGTGTACTGCAATTGATCAAACATGAATTATGTATGGAGGTGGAATACAGGTTGGGCCAGAATATTCAATCTGAGTGGCTTATTTGTGTTTACATGAGCCCTCTCAGGGAGACTAGAGAGGAGCAATAGAAAGTTCTGGAGCAACAGAAATCAGCTTGGGGAGATGATTGGATTATCTTGGGTGATTGGAATGATATTTGTCACCCAGAGGAAAAGAGAGGAGGAAGAATAAGATCCCAGGGAAGCTGTCTGAAGTTCAATTCATTCATTGCAACTATGGTGATCCAAGAGGTTCCTATGCTTGGAAATTTTTTCACTTGGGGAAATAATAGAGAACACGAGGGATTTGTGTAGGAGAAAATTGATAGAGCATTCTCTTCTTTGGGCTGGTTGACAAGATACCCTGATTCTACTGTCACCAGTGTATTCAAAAGCTCATCTGACCACTGCCTCTTGAGCTTTGATTCTGAGCCTCATATCAAAAAACCAAAGAGTAGATTTTATTTTGACAAAAGATGGGTGGGGAAGGAAGGCATCAAGGAAGTGATTCAAGAAGCCTGGGCTCAACATCAGGAGGGTACCCCCATGTTTATAATTAAAGAAAAAGTCAAAAAGACCAGACTTGCCATTCTCAAGTGGAGCAGAGTGTCTAAATCTAATAACCTTAGCCAAATTGGGAAGCTCTCAAGCAGATTGGAGGTGTTGAATCATATGGGAGGAGAGAGGGACTGGGAGGAATGGGAAACTACGAAGAACCAGCTAAATAAAATCACTGCAGATGAAGAACGTTTTTGAAGACAGAAGGCAAGAATACAATGGCTTAAGGAAGGAGATAATAATACTCGTTTTTTTCATGCCTATACAGCTCAGAGAAGAAAGAGAAATGCTATTTCGAGGCTCATTGATCCTAAGGGAAGGTCTGCACTTCTCGAGAAGACATCCAACAATGCATCACAAGTTTTTACTCCACTTTTTTTTCATCCGAAGGATCCTCTGGCTGGGAGGAAGTTCTTCAATACATCCCTTCTTCCATTAATCAAGAAATGAATGACAATCTCATTGCCCCGGTGGACGAGGAAGAAATATGAGCAGCTCTTTTTAGCATGAATGCAGAGAAAGCGCCGGGGGAAGATGGCATGACGGCTCTTTTTTACCAGCAATTCTGGCCTACTGTCAAGGGAGATGTTTGTGCTGCCATTCTCAGTTTTTTTCAATCTGGCAGGATGCTGAGGTACTGGAATAACACAGTATTGACTTTAATTCCTAAGTGTGTAAATCCAGAGTCTCTGAGCCAATACAGACCGATAAGTCTTTGTGGGGTGTTGTATAAAATTATTTCAAAGATTTTGGCTGACAGGTTAAAGCTCTGCTTAAGTGTGTGTGTGAGTGAATCCCAAGCAGCTTTCATCCCCGGCCGGCAGTTAATGGATAATGTGATTGTGGCTCAAGAGGTATTCCACTTCTTAAACAGGCATCGGTCTGGCAAAAATTATTTTATGGCTTTGAAATTGGACATGATGAAAGCGTATGACCGCATTTAGTGGGAGAGTGTTAAGCAGATTATGATAAAGTTGGGTTTCCACTCGAAGTTTGTCAAGTGGATTATGGGGTGTGTTTGTTCGGCCTCATTCTCTTGTTCTGTTAATGGTGATATCACAGGTAAGATTTTGCCTACTAGAGGAATAAGGCAAGGTGACCCATTATCGCCTTATCTTTTTATTCTGGTAGCTGAATGTCTATCCTCTTTGATTGCTTGTGATAATGATCTGGGTGGAATTCAAGGTCTGAAAATTTCTAGAAATGGCCCATTGCTTTCTCATCTCTTCTTCGCAGACGATTTTCTTCTTTTCTGCAGAGCTGACTCTAACCAAGCATTTCAGCTTGCTCATATTTTGGAAAAATATAGAAGATTTTCTGGCCAGCTGGTCAATTGGGACAAATCGGCAGTTTTCTTCAGTAGGAATACCCCTATGAACATTCAACAGGCTGTCTGCAGAATACTTGAAGGAATCAAGGTACATAAATCCACTAGGTACCTTGGACTTCCTTTGGGTATTGGTAAGTCGAAATTGGAAGTTTTCAACTTTGTTTTAGAGGCAGTGAAGAATAGAATTGTTAGCTGGAAAAATAAGTTCCTCTCCACTGCTGGGAGAGAAGTTTTGATCGAATCAGTACTTAATTCCTTGTCGGTCTTTGTTATGAGCTGCTTTAAATTGCCTACATGAATCTGTAAAGAAATTACTAGAATTTGTGCGCACTTCTGGTGGTCCAAGGGAGAGTTTCAGGAGAAAGGGGTCCACTGGAAATCTTGGAAATTGCTATCCACTTCCAAGGAGGCAGGAGGGTTGGGATTTCAAGATATCCAACTCTTTAATGATGCTATGATTATGAAGCAACTTCGAAGATTGAACACCATACCTGATAGTCTGGTCAGTAGAGTTCTGAAAAGCAGATACTTCCCTAACTCTACTTTTTTTGAAGCCAGGAAAAAGCAAGGTGGATCATGGGTTTGGAAATGTTGGATGGCAGTGAAACCAATATTTGATCAAAGCATCCATATTCAAATCAAGAATGGCAAATCCACCAAAATCATGGAGTACAACTAGGTCAAGCTTGATAAGAATAAGCAACTTCAGTTATAGTCAGGAACCTCGAGTAATGCACTGTGGGTTGCTGATCTGTTAGAGGAGAATGGTGAGAACTGGAATCTGGAAAAACTGAGGGAGATTTTTGAAGAAGATATTGTTGAAGCCATTCTGAATATTAAATCTGTGAATCCTGAGGATGGTGATAAGTGGATGTGGAATCTTGATGAGAAAGGGAGGTTCTCGGTTGCAACAGCTTACTCTCATCTAATGGCCCAGAAGATTTGCTTAATGGACTTACCAGAAGCTAGCTCAACAGGCCAACTGCTCCAAAAAATCAGATCCAGATCTTGGAAATTAAAGATTAAGGGTAAGATAAAACATTTTATTTGGAAGTGTTTTTCCAATATCTTACCTGTTAATCTGAACTTGAGGAGAAAAGGCATAGAACTGGATATCATTTGTGGCTGCTGTGGTGAGCAAGAGGAATCAATTGAACATCTTTTCTGGGACTGTAGAAGGGCTAAGAGAGTGTGGGAGCTGGCCCCTGTTCAATGGCAGTTTGAGCAAGAGACCCAAAGAACTTTCACTAGCTGGTGGTCTCACTTGTGCACTTTGAAGCATAAAGCCATTAATGAAGATAGAATAGAACTCTCTACGTACTCACTTTGGTGGTTGTGGAAATCCCGCAACCTTTGGGTGTTCCAGAGAGTATGGATGCCAGAGCATGTTGTTGTCAAGAATGCAGTCCAAAAATGGAGGGAGTTCAGTTCTTTAAGTGCTTAGGATCTCCTGCTGTTTTGGGGTTGCTGGACTGGGGTGTTTATCAACCATGGCTCTGAAAGTGTGTTAGTGTCTGGTCCTTTTATTATTAGTTTATCCTTTTTTTTTCTGGCTTCTTTTTACATTGTGTTCTTAGCTGTGTGTTGTTTGTTTTAGTGTCACTGAAGATGTCAACTTCTTTAGTTGTCTTTGGGTGATGATTATGGTAGTCAGGTGTCTAGGCAATCTTTGAATGGTTCTCTCATATTGCTCGGCTTGTATTTGTTCATTGTGATGTATCTGAACTTTGTGTTTCTGTTTATCTAATGAGAATCCTTTCGTTCCGAAAAAAAAAAAGAAAAAAAAGAAGAAAAACAAGGTTGTTTGGTATAAAACAAATTGTACTCCAATTCAACATTATTTAAGTTCTATGTTTTATAATTTTTTTAAATAAAAATTTATATTAGTGCATACTCAACATAGTATAATTATAAATAATATAATATAATTATATATACTCATAGTATTATTTTATATGTATTTATGATAAATATATGAAATAATTACATTGAATAAAAAATAAAATAGTCTATCATTTCGTAAAAAAAAGAATAAAAAATAAAATAAAGTTGTAGTTTTAAAATATTAATAAAAATATAAGAGTGTATTATTAATTAAAAGTGGGAAACATGTGGGACGCAGAAAAAAGAGATTTATGGATTTATTGTTATTGGAGGTTTATTGGTGTAGG
>CACSLK010027837.1:9088505-9099182 GCA_902706635.1 Striga hermonthica | reverse complement strand
ATATATATATATATATATATATATATATATATATATGTATTTTGGCATGTTCTCGGTAAACAGTGTGTATTTTACGTAATATTATCCCCCCATATATTAATCCAGAACGCGCTGAGCCTACGTGGCTGCTTCTGGTGCTTCGGAATCCTATGTGGCAACATTACATGCTTAGTTATGAGGCTTGAGTAAATTTTAATTTAATTCCAAACCAAAAATAATTAGATTCGGATTACCATAAGTATGTTGATTATTTATGGTCATGTTACATGTATTAATTGTATTTTAATATCATTCCTTATTATAAATATTGAATTGTACATATATTTTAAAAGTTAATAACTTTTGTATTTTTTATCAGTTTTACATATGTAATATATCAAATTAATCTTCTTTTGATGAGTTTCGATTTAACATCCATATTGTATGTATATAAAAAACAATTTATATTTTTCTTTATAACAATAATAAAATTATTTTTAATACTAATTAGAAAAATTAAATTATTTATCAACTAATATATTTATGTTTCAAGTAGTTATATGATATAAGTTATAAAAACTAATATAATATACCACATGTAAGTCATAAGTAACACATATCATTCTAAAATATAATTTTGTAAAAAAGTAAACTAAATTTAATATAGTTTTCTCATTAATTTTAAAATTTAAGAATAATTTTTTAACAAACACCTGTATAATACACGGGTGTTGTACTAGTTGTGAAAATAAATTAAAAGTCACAAGGAGTGCCTATAAGTCCCGAAATTATAAGTATACCTCAGCATGACCTAGCAACCAAAATAAAATTTCAGAATTTACAATTAGTCTATAAATCCTATCAAATTTGCCAAAGCAAGCCCCCAATTTTTTTAAACAATATTTAAAAATTTATGTTTCTCTACAATTTACCAGTTCCTCTCTGTAGGATTTTTCTCTCTCTAGAGGGCTCGGTTCCACTTGTTGGATTTGGCTATGGCTTCCAAATTATCAGGGGTTTCTTTGTCTTTTAGGGTTTGGCTTGGATTTCCTTCTCTCTTGTGGATCTAGGGTTTAGTTAAGTCTTATGTTTTGGGTTGGGATCTTTAGTTTGTTGTGTCTCTATCTTGTCTTTGCTTGGGTAGGTTTTGTAGATCTAGGGTTTGGCTTTGTTCGTTCGTCTAGCCTTGCCTTATCTGTGTTGTGGTTATTATCTTTTCTGTGATGTTTTCGTGGTGTATGCGATATTTGTTTTACCATTGGTTGCCTTGTAGGTGGTTCTTTCGTTCGCAGTCAGATTACTGAAGATGGATCGGACATTTCAGACCAGCTATCGAAGTTTAAACTATCAGTGAAGGAGGGCAAAGGGGTGGGATTATCTGATGATGATATAACACCGGGGCTAAGGGAATGTCAGCTAAGTTTGATTGGGAAAGTATATGGAGAAAGACAGTCTAACTTCAGTGGACTCAGAGCAACATTGAAAGGCATCTGGTTTACGAAAAAACCCTTCACTATAAGAAGCTTGGGGGATAACCGTTTTCAATTCCTGTTTCATCTGGAAGAAGACAGAGATAGAATCCTCAAAGGAAAAACTTGGTCCTTTGATGGACAATATATTCTGTTGAAACAATGGCAACCAGGAGGCACTGAGTTCTCAGAGGAGGAAGAGGTCATCAAAATCTGGGTTCAGATATAGGTTACAGTTGAAACAGGCATAAAAATTGGAAAGCTGCTAGGAAGAGTCCTGGATGTTCAGATCCCCACTGCAGGAGGGGTGAAGGGGCAAATGATTAGAGTGATAGTGGAATGGAAGGTGAAAGAACCCTTGCTGAGGGGGACTTCTACTAAGAAAGGGTATGAAAGCCACTTGGTAGACTTCAGGTATGAGGCTCTTCAAAACTTTTGTTTTTAGTGTGGTATAATTGGGCATTCTGATAAGAATTGCTTGACTAAACAAGATGATATAAGTAGGAATATTATTAATTTGGATCAATTTGGGGAATGGCTGAGAACAAGTTCTGTCTGGGGTAATGAGTTTAGGGGGGGAAATAGTCACAGAGGGTCTAGCCCTTTTGCAGAGAAAACTAGCCCTACACCTAGCCAGAAGAGGGTTAATAAAGGTATTGTTGTGAGGTATGGGATGGGCAATGAGGATGTAGGTGCTACTAGTGATAGTGGGATAGGCATCCCTAAAATTTCTCAGATGTAGAGTGGGGCTAGTGAGAGTGGATTTATAGAGGTCCCAGTTCAGGAGAGCCCTGCCCAGGTTTTACCTGAAAGGAGCCCTATTTTTCCTGTGCATCAGGAGAATGATCCACTTCTGGTGGATGTGTGTGTTAATCCTACTGCTGTAGAAAGTCAAGGAATTCAGAGAAAGAAAAAATTTGTTGGTAGGAAAATGGGAGGGGGTGTGATCATTAAGTCTGATAAGATGATTGTGGATTCTTCAGCTCATGTGGGGGTTTGTGTGAATAACTCTGTATTGAAAAAAAAGAGGCAAATTTCTAATATTGATGAAACTTCTGAGACTCCTTTTGATAATACTGAAGAAAAGAAACTCAGACTTTCCTATAATCCAAATGACTGTGTGGTGGAGGAAACCAGCCCTAACTGGTCCCAAAGTGCCCAATGAAAGCTATGGTGTGGAATTGTAGAGGGTTGGGGGGACCCTCTACAGTTTCCCAGTTCAAAGAGGTTCTTAAATTCTCCTGGAAAATGATGTTGTCTGTTTGTATGCGGTTTTTATTTATGCTAGTACCAACCCTGGGGAAAGGCTTGGGCAGTGGAGTGTCCTTCTTAAACATAGATTGACTTGGGGTAATTTTTGGTTTGTGGGGAGGGAGGGGGGGTGGGTTTTAATGATATTCTTAGTAACCAAGAGAAGAGAGGGGGGAGAGTTAGAGAGAGGGCTAGTTTTGATGGTTTTAGGAATTTGGTCAGGGGGCTGGGGGGAGTAGAGCCTGCCTTAGTTGGTAATCCGTTTACTTGGTCTAACCTTAGGAAGGGGAAAGATTTTGTTGAGGAGAGGCTTGATAGGTTTTTTGTTTCCCCTGTCTGAGCTTTGAAATTCCCAAATTACCATGTTAAAAATGTTCATGTGTTTGCATCTGACCACATTATGGTTTTGTTAGAAGATCCTCATGGTATATGTCTGTTGAAAAAAAGATTTTACTTTGATGCTCGGTGGGTGAAAAGGGAGGGTTTCTTGGAGTGTGTTGATAGGGCTTGGAACACGAGGGCTAAAGGCTTTGATCTGTATGCCATTCAAACTAGGATTAAGAGAGTAAGAATAGCTCTTCTGAAGTGGAACTCTAATGCTAAGACTAATTCTGCTTTAGATAGTGCTAATCTTAAGAGTAAAATGGATGAATTACATGGGCTGGGAGGTGATAGAGATTGGGGGGATTGGCTTAACTGTAAAACCTTGCTGGATTTAGCTTATAAAGAGGAAGAAAATTTTTGACTTCAGAAATCTAGGTTTACTTGGCTTAAAGAAGGGGACAGAAATACAAAATTCTTTCAAGCTTCTGTCAAGCAAAGAAGAAAGGCCAATTCCTTAGATAATCTGGTTAAGCATAATGGTGATAAATGTGAGAATAGCTTGGACATCCAGGAGGTTATAGTTGCCTACTATGATGCATTCTTCAAAACTTCTAACCCTGTCTCTCAATTGTGTGATCTGTCTGGTATCCATCATGATGTTTCTAGGAAGATGAATATGATGTTGTGCAGGGATGTTGAGGAGGAGGAGATTAAGCAGGCTGTGATGGAAATGGAGGAAGGTAAGGCCCCTGGGTTTGATGGAATGACTGCTTGTTTTTTCCAAAAAAACCTCGGAGGTTACCAAAATTCATCTCTGCCTTGCAATCCAAAATTTCTTTCACAGTGGAAGAATGCCTATAGGTATAAATCACACAGTTATTACCTTAATTCCTAAGAAGCACAATGCTACTGTGATTACTGATTTCAGACCAATAAGCCTGTGTGCTGTTGTGTATAGAATTATTGCTAAGATTCTTGCCAAAAGATTACAGCCTGTCCTCTCTGATTGCATTTCTCATAATTAAGCTGCATTTATTCCTGAGAGGCAATTATTTGATAATGTGGTAATAGCAAATGAATGCATTCACTATTTAATCAGTAAGAGAAAGGGTAAGAACTATGGCATGACTGTCAAAATTGATATGGCTAAGGCTTACGATAGGGTGGAGTGGGATTTTTTGGCTAGAGTCTGTAGGCAAATGGGTTTCTGTGATAAGGTCATTAATTGGCTTCTTGCTTGTGTCTGCTCTCCTACTTATTCATTCTCTATTAATGGTTGTTCTAGTGGCTTTGTTAAACCCTCTAGGGGGCTTAGGCAAGGGGATCCTTTGTCCCCTTACCTGTTCATTATTGTGTCTGAGGCCCTCTCAAATTTGATCCACAGAGCTAGGCTGAATGGGGAATTTAAGGGTATTAGGGTTGGGTTGAAAGCTCCTGTCATATCTCACTTGTTTTTTGCAGATGATTCCATCTTGTTCTGTAAAGTTGATTCTCATCATGCTGAGCTTATTCTTCATATCCTAGGTGTTTATGGGAATGATAGTGGGCAATTGGTTAAGTTGGGGAAATCTTCTATTTTCTTTTCTTAAAACACCCCTGATGTTTTGTCTGATGCCATCTGCCAGATTCTTAATGGAATCTCAAAGGTTTCCTCTTCCAGGTACCTTGGGCTCCCATTAGGGATTGGTAAATCCAAGAGAGAGGTGTTTCATTTCCTGTGTGAGAATATAAAAAATAAAACTGAGAGTTGGAAAGCTGTGTTTTTTAGTGAAGCTGGTAAGGATATTATGATCAAATCTATTCTAGGGACTATGCCTCTGTTTATTATGTCTATCTTTAAGATCCCAATATCTGTCATCAAAGATTTGAATAAAGTCTTGGCTACTTTCCGGTGGGGGAGGAATGAGTAGGGTGGGAGGAAGGTGCACTGGGCTTCATGGGATAAAGTGGCTAAACTTAAAACAGAGGGGGGTTTAGGATTCAGGGATTTGAAGGCTGTAAACGAGGCTCTCTTAGTAAAGCAACTTTGGAGGATACTAACTAAGCCTAACTTGCTGGTTAGTAAAGTCCTGAGAGGTAGGTATTTCTGGGGTAAAAAGATTTTTGATGTGCAGCCTAAAGGGAGGACTCTTGGCTTTGGAGGAGTTGGTTGAGTGCTAGGGGGTCTTTGAGCTTAGGGATTAGATACAGGGTTGGTGATGGGGCTTCTATAGACATTTAGAAAGATCCCTGGATTCCTTACAATTCTACTTTCAGACCTCTTAGCAATTCTCAGGGGGATATGAGGGGGTTGGGTAGAGTTAGTGACTTGATGGTGCCTGGGAAAAAAAAGTGGGATAAGAAATGTATTTTGCAATTCTTTAACCCTTATGATGCAGCTCTGATCTTACAAATTCCTTTGAAGGCCAATTATGACAGGGACAAATGGATCTGGCATTGGAGTAAGGATGGCAAGTTCTCAGTAAGAGATGTCTATAACTGCATATTACAGAAGCAATCCTTGGCTCAGCACCTCAGTGATGGGAATTGCTCTAAACTTGATGGAATCTCTCAGATGTGGAAGGCCACCTGGAAATTAAATGTTCATGCCAAGATAAAAAACTTTTTGTGGAGGGCTTGGTTTAACTTCATAGGAGCAAAAACAAATTTGAGAAAGAAAAGGATGGAAGTGGGAAGCATCTGTGAGACTTGTGGCTTGGAGGAAGAAAACTTAAACCATATTTTCTTTAACTGTGCTAGGGCTGTCAGATGCTGGATGTTGTGTGGAGTAGAATGGGATGGGCTGAGGAATGGACATGGAGACTTTAGAAAGTGGTGGCTAGAAATTACTACATGTAGCAGACTGAAATGCATTGAAGAGAGTGTGTCCCTATCTGCTTACTTACTCTGGGGATTATGGAAGGACAAAAATGCTTGGTTGTTCTCCAAAGAACAACTATCTGATAGAGAATTGGTGGAAAAGGCAATAAGGAACTGGAATGAATTTCAATCTGCTAACTTGAGGAAAAAGGATGTTGTTAGAGTGGTTAAGATGACTAGGGAATGTGGGGAGGAGGACCAGGGGAATCAACCTGAGATGGGAGTAGGACAGCTATCTATGGCTATCAGTACTCATATCTCAAGGCAAAATAATGTGGGGTTTGGTTGTGTGCTGAGGAAACAAGAGCAGATTGTCAAAACATGGGTTAAAGCTGAGCAGGTTATGGAAAATGCTGAAGATATATACTTACTGGGAATTAAATGGGGCCTGGAGGTTCTCAAAGCTGGGGGTAGACTAGAAGTGCATGTATGGTGAAGTGCAAAGATCTGCTGCAAAAATAGTTTCAGGCACGGGCTTCTCCCCTACTGCCATGTCAATTTTTCAGGATATTTGTAATGTTATTGATGATGAGCATTTCCTGGGTTTTAAGTTTGGTAGTAGACTTTGTAGGTTTAGTGCAAAACTTGCTTTTGAAGCTGCTAGGGGTAATCTTGTGTGATTTACTTGTTTGAATCTGCTCCGACTGTGGAGTAGATGTTGTGACCAGTTGGTTGTACGATGTGTACATGTTTGCTTTCCAGCTTTTATGAAATTTGATTTATCGTTTCGAAAAAAAAGCCCCCAATTTTAACTACTATGCCAGCAACTCTCGATCGTCCAAAAGATCCCAACCATTTTCATCGCAGCTTGCCGAAAAGCTCATTCGCCACACCAACAGAGCTTTGGGTCACCTGGATTGCCCTCTTCAACACGCAAGATGCAGTTCCTGCCAAACCACAGATTTGTCGGAACAAAAAGGCCAAGTTGATAACCTGGGCCAACCTCCGTCCGCCGCCGCGTCGCCTCGCCTCGCCTCGTCTCCATCTGCCATTGCATCGCCCTACCTACGTCTGCAGCCTCATCTCATCGTCTCTGTCAGCCAGCTCAACGCTTTCGTTTACCGCCTCGTCGTTATCAGCCGACTTGAGGCTTCGCCTCCGTCCGCTACCGCCTCACCTCACCTCCGTCTGTCGCCACCTCTGGCCGAAGTGTGGAGTGCAGGGGGCGCACGTGTGTGTGTCTGTGTAGGTGTGGGTACGTGAATCTTGTGCAAGTATGTGTGTGTTAGTGTGTGAGAGAGAATGGATAGTTGGTTAGGTAGTGTGTGGCCCATGGGGTGTGGATGAGTGTGATTGTTTATTTTTCCAACTTACTCAGCATTTGACCACAAATTGTACACTTATTTGCGTAACTGTCACCGCATATTTGATTGTTATATTTAACATTTGACTTGATCATTGTCATTGATATGTTGGATCGAATTGTACAAATTTATTCTTATTTTCTTTAATTGTCTTCTATTCTCATTTGAGAATATATATATATATATATATATATATATATATATATAGGTAAAGGATCATATGAGAATGACTCATAGTGAAAGAAATAAGAATGAATATGCACCATTGGATGCAACATATCAATGGATATGATGAAGTCAATTTTAATAAATAATGGTCAAACAAACAATGGCAATATCGTAAATAACTGTATATGATATGTCAAATGTATAGATTTCTCCAATCAGTAAGGGTACTCCAGTAATTGCACAATCATCCACTATCTCACGTGGGCCCACCAATTACAACTTTTTTCCTACCTCTCTCACCTACAAACACACACTCTTCTCACACACACGCGGCTAGACTACACATACACGCACATAATAAACACACACACACAACCTTTCAGATTTGTATCCGGCCACCGCCTTCCTTCCGCCCGCGTCGCCGCCTGTCTTCTGCCATTTTTTGTCGAAGGCCACCGAGAGTTGTTGCAGGTGGCCAAATCCGGCACCGACCAGCAAAACTTCACCGACATCGACCGAGTGACGGCCAAAATCGGCCACGACCAAGCGACGGAATCGACCAATAAGCCGGCGGTTCTCTACGGCAATCCA
This sequence comes from Striga hermonthica, assembly GCA_902706635.1. NCBI lineage: Eukaryota > Viridiplantae > Streptophyta > Magnoliopsida > Lamiales > Orobanchaceae > Striga > Striga hermonthica. The sequence goes on along the minus strand of CACSLK010027837.1, from coordinate 9,091,237 downwards.
TATTCCGACGTCAAGGATTGCGATTGGACAGCCATCTCGTGTCCTGCTCCATAGCCGTTTGGATGTTCTCCGACGTGCTCAAACGACGCTCTCCGACGAAGTTCTCCATCGGCATGTAGTCGGCCCTCAGGCGGCGACAATTTTGCAGTCGAGTGAAGCGAGAATTGAGAACGACCAGATTCTTTTTTCAATAGTTGGGGCTTCATGTGAGAATTTGATTAAATCCAGGGACTTGATTGAATTTTGTAGAAATTTAATTAAATTTTAATTTAACCTATAAGTCAAATCTATAATTTTGAATAACTATGTTAAATGAACAAGACTTGTAAAGAATGTGTAATTTTGAATAACTATGTTAAATGAACAAGACTTGTAGAGAATGTGCAGAATTGTATGAGAACTGCTTCTAAAAAAGATTTCAATTTAATGATACAGGGTGTGTCATGTGTGGATAGGTTTTAGTATAATCTTAACAAAACCAAAATAATAATAATAAAATACAAATAAAATAAAAAAATTAAGTATTTTTTTATGTAGTTCAGTTATTCGATTATTTCAGTTATCCAAATTTAAAACTATCAATTTTACTATATTTTAATGTAGTTTATTTTTTATTTTGGTTATTTGAATAAAAAAATGAAATCACACAAAAATACCTGATATATAAAATAATAATAATAATAATTGATCTTGTTCGATTTTGTGCAATCTGCTAAGCATTTACGTGCAACCAGTATGACCCTAACGTGCAATCGCAATACGTAAAAATATAGATGTAAAACATATTATTAATTTTTGTAAAAAAAATATAAATAAAAAATATGTAATATTTCCAATAGTCAACATGATTGGTTATTTTATTTCTTGAAAAAAAAAACTAAATCCAATTTTTATCAAAATAATATTATTAAATCGATTAACATAATTATTATTATTAATATTGGTACTTAATTTTATATAATACAAAAAAAAATTAAATAATATTATTTTTTTATATAATTTTGTCGAGTAATTGATTTTGGAAATTTTAAAAAACAAAGAAGACATGAAATAAATGTAATTTTATGAATAAATGAAAATAATTGAATCGAGATTGAAACTTTCGAATTGACAAATTTAGTTCGGTCGATATTGTGCAATTCGATAGTCATTAATGTGCAATTCTTGTAACTCTAGTGTGCGACAATACATAAAAAAGATACAAATAATATTTTTTATATAGTTCGGTCGGTTCGGTTATTTTGTTTATTAAAAAAGAATAAAGCCAACGTCGAATTAAAATAACCGTGTTTTGAAATGTAACGACGGGTAATCAAAATGAAATACAAATTTTGCAATCGGCAATTTTAATTAGTTTGGAATTTATCATTATTGTTGGAGAATAATTCAATATTTATGTTAAACTTATATTTAATATGTTAATAATTTTATTTAGTATTTTTATATTATATTTAGTAGAAAAAAGTTTGAGTTCGGTCCATTTAGATCTCTATTTTCGATATCTATTGTGCAATCTGATAGTTGTGATAAAGTGCAGAATGATGTAATATCAAGTGCAACATTTTGTTTTATAAAGTGCAACGTTTGAAATATACAATGAACTATTGTAGTATCGGTAAAATGCAATGTGTTGTTTTATAAAGTGCACCGGGTGCAACGTGTTGAAATATATTCAATGAAATATTGTACTTTCGGTAAAGTGCAACGTGTCGTTTTATAAAGTGCATCGTGTTGTTTTATAGAGTGCAACCTGCTGCATATATAAAGTGCACTAATGTACATGATCTCATATAAATTATGTATTTTTGAACACTATTTTATTAGTATAATTGTACATCGAATCAACCTAAATAAATGAAATAAATTATTATTTATTATTATAAAATTATATTTATTATTATTATTGTTGTTGTTGTTGTTGTTGTCGTCGTCGTTGTTTTTGTTGTTGTTGTTGTTGCTGCTATTATTATTATTATTATTATTATTATTATTATTATTATTATTATTATTATTATTATTATTATTATTATTATTGTGCAAATTCAACTTGAAATCAAACCGAAATAGTTGAGTTATTTTTTTGGTTGATCAAACTAATCTAAATAATCAAGATAAATTATTATCTATATTATAAATATATAATAATTATCATTATTATATTATAAAATTATATTAATAATGTTAATCGTTTGTGTAATTAATATTTTATATTATTTTTTGTTGAATACAATTAATAGACATATGTATAAAAATTCATATAAAAATAATAATTTTATATATTTTTATAAATTACAATTTGGCCCATAGGTTAAATTGAAATATGTTTAAATTTCTTAAATTGCAATGGAGTCCTTTGAGCTTATCTAATTCTCAATTGAATGCCCAAAAAAATTCAGAAAATTCATTTTATTTTTGAATATCACAAATGTGTCCTTTCACTTTCCATGGCTTGGCTTTTGGAACTCGACCACTTCCTGCGACGTCTAATGGAGGGTCTCGACGGTGGTGGCCGGTGGTTGTTGTATGCGAGAGGCGGCAGATCTCGGTGGCTGACTGTGCGTGGAGGTCGGACTGCATCTAGAAGTCGATGGTGATCTTGTTTGCTGGTGTCGGATGGCGCCGGTCGCCGGTTGCTATCAAATAGATCGGCTTCACCGGAGACGAGTCGCGGCGGTCGGTAGAAGGGCAGTGACTGGTCTGGTTTGTGCGGAAGAGAGAGAGAGAGAGAGAGA
>CACSLK010027837.1:9040782-9060092 GCA_902706635.1 Striga hermonthica | reverse complement strand
TTTTTTTTGGTTTTTATTTAATAATAATATAATTAATTAGGAGCTAGTTGAGGACAAAAAGTTTACTATTTACTTTGACTGTCGTTTCACTTTTTCAACCGCAGTAAAAAATAAAAAAAATAGCTACAGAGAGACGTACAATTTAGCCGTTATTTTAATGTTTTAGGTTGTAGGCGTGCGGATTATAATTTAATTATTGTTGGCATTACGAGGCCTTGTGTCATGTAAAATGTTGTCTTAGTACAAGAATGCCCTTTTTCCTCGTTCTATATATATATGAACTTGTTTTGATGGGATAATTATTAATTAGAGAGAGACCATACGAGAAATGCTAAAAAAGCCGTATAGAATCATTTCGTCGAAATTTATAAGTAATTAAATCATCATCTAATCGTCAGATATAATTGATCTAACGGTTATAAATTTCGATAGAATGATTCCGTAATTGAACCGTAGCATCTTCCGATACCATATATATTACCATCACATATGGGCCTATGGGGTATTTGTGAAAATATCTGTCATAGAAATTAAACTTATTTTTTCTTTTATTATTATTTAGGCTCATTTTTTTATCACTTCATTTTTTATATAATTATATAATTCACATCTCCCAATTTTGAAATATATTACTAACTTCGGTTCTTTTTTTTTTTTTTTTTCACATTTTGCTAAAATATATTACTAAATTATTGGCATTATTTTTTGGAATATTGCAATCACATGACTTGTTAAAATATACAAATGAGTATTCGGATCGAGCATTGGTTTCATCTAGCCGAGCTCGAGTTTGTTGTGCTACTATTCTTGCTCATTTTTTTAATTATGGCTCTATTCAACTCGTTTAAATATACAAATGTTCGACATCTGTCAAAGGTCTACCCAAATTTCATTAGCTCAAAATTTGTTCGAGTTCAACCTGAAATTTCAATAAAAAATTTATGCTCAAATAAACACTTTTTTTTTTCAAAATTTGGCTCAATTTTAGCTCGAGTTGTGCTCCAATTGAGGTATTTGGGTAATTTGATTTTTCACTGTGTATTTGTTTAACAATTAACAGAAACTCGAGTACCCACGAACCATATCACTAGCGCTTCATAATAATTGTACTAATATATATATATATATATTTTCCTATATATGAGACTTATTATTATTTTCTGATGATGATTATATATGTATTGACTTCTTCACGACATGTTTGATACTGGTATATATATAAGCACATGTTACAGTTACATGACTCTCATTAATTATAATAAACAATATAAAAAGAATGAGAATGGAATAAGTTATGGTTTGTTGAAGATAATTGATCAAATAATAAAGAAAATCAAATTATTCCTATCACAACGCACCAACTAATTATACAATATAATTTTGATCCATTATAATATTCATTAATTTATTATGTCTAAACGGAAATTCTGTTACACCCAAACCAACCGTTAGATGTGTCGATCGTCATAATATATGAAAACAATATATTTTTATACCATTTAATGTTATTATTTTGCAATATTAATTTTATTTTTCTTGAATATAATAATAATAATAATAATAATAATAATAATAATAATAATAATAATAATAATAGTGTGCATATTAATATATCGGTCTCACACACTACAAGAAAATTATGAAAATTTCAACGAAAATATAATCCATTTAAATTCCAAAGGAATTTATAGTGTAAGTATTTCCGTAGACATTTTGCAACGGCATTCCAACAAAAAATCCGCAAGTCTATCATTGGAATGAGTATTGATTAGAGTATCCACAATACTTTAGGTTTAATCACAAAAAATTATATACCACCTAAAGAATAAACTCATTCTAAAAAATATATTTTCTAATGCAAATAAGTAGACTGTGTTTTACTGATATAGCAGTAAAAAAAAAAAAACAGAGACTGAGTCTAACCTTAAGTCTATTTTAGACGCAAGCAGAGACATAGTCTCTTTGCATTGGAGTGAATTTTGTTAATTTTACATAGTTTTATCCATGTCATCCAAGACTTAGATTTATTTATATGCCACACAGGCGAAAACTAGGCCCATGCATTGTAGATGCTCTTAGAAATTCCCGTTGAATTTTGATAATTTTCCAACGGCATTTATATTTTCCAACAGTTGAAATATGGGTAGAAACAAAAATTCCAACCGAAAATCGCATATTCTAACGGAAATTCTTTTGGTAATAAATAGTTGGAAAAACGGTTATTTGAATCATCAAATTCAAATTAAACTTCCAATAGAAAATTCATTTCAACAGAACATATCCGTTAGATTTATTCCAACGAAAGCTATATAATTGGTATATTCATTGAAATTTGCACTGAAATACATTACGATTAAATACACTTTTTTCTTATAGTGAAACTGTGAAAGCTTACATAACAACTGTTCATTTATAAATGCCCTCCATATTCCAATCTAAATTAAATATATATATACAAAAATTATGTAAGTGTGGCATTTCTTGTGTCCTTCACCTACTGGCTCGTCCCTTTGGGGATATCCTATAAAATTAGTACGATACAGAGAAGATTAATATGACCCATGCGCATGGATGACACGCATAAATCGAGAAATGGTCACCTATGGGCTCATTTTTTATTTTTTATTCATTTCTCTGGACATAAAATACAGAAATATACAAATTAATTAGTTTGCATTAAAATAGAATATCTCATAACAAGACTCAAGAAAATTAAACTAACTCATGCATGATGCATGCCACGACATGCCAATCTCTTGACGACTTTCATTTCTGGACAAACACAAGAGAATCCAAAGAAAAGCCATATCCAACTACTTATGTATATAATAAAATTTCATTTTTTTATTTTTTTATTTTTTATTTTTTTTGTCCTAGCACCAACTAACAATTATTTGATTAGAAGCCCATAAATAAATAAATAATATAAAAAAAAGCCCATACACTAGTTTGGTTGCGCTCCATTTTATTTATTTATGTGTGGTTAGATTGCAATTATATATGATTTAATAATTATGTTCAATATAATTGGTTATTATTTGCCTAATTTCGATCAAAGAAAAAAAAGAAATGAATTATTTTTGTAAGTTTTTGTTTGCCCTATTCTCAATATTGGGTAGGATTATTGTAAGCTAGAGAGGTAACATCCGCTAATTATTTAAAGCATAAATAAGAACCTTTATTAGGACAAACTTGACGACTGCTATGTTGTGTTTTTGCTGGACTTGCTTTTTATCGAAGATAATTTTAAATTATGAAAGTCTTCATGAGGTGAGTTCAGTTTTCGTTATCGAACCATTTTGTCGGGTGTTTGTAGATTAATTATCTCCGACAGTTATATGATGATTTAACGATTACAAATCCCAACAGAATTGTTCCGTTACGAGATAACCCATTTGCATGGATGCTTAATTAATTAAATATAAGTTTATTATTATTTTAATAATCGTCATCGATAGAGACAAATCCGGATTAAGCGGTGATCGGACAAAGGCAGCTTAGGGACCACCACATCGATCAATAGGCATAGCTAATTTTTGAATAGTTCTATGTAATTAATTAATAAGCACGAAAATTAAAAGACCATGTAACTAGCATACGTATATATTGGGTTATTTATATATTAATTTATTGTTTAATTTGGTTTATAATTATGGGAAATGATATGGTCCCGTTACGGAACTATTCCGTCGGGGTTTTTAATCGTTAGATTATTATGTAATCGTCAGAGATAGTTGATTTAACGGTTACAAACTCCGACGAAATGGTTCTGTGACGAGACAGTAACATCTTCGGAGTTGAAACATTCGAATGTTCCTAACTTTTGAGGCAACAAGATCCGACTCATTGAATCATGAATTAATGGAGTTAAAATGTTGATTCTTCAACAATTAATCCAACTAATTTCAAAAGTTATTCGAACCAAAAATGGCAGGACGTGAGTTTGGTTGCTAGAGTTCCTTCAGTTTCGTCATAATTATTGGCTTGTGATTGACCCTAGGATTGCCGGTACTGTTTTTGGTGTCTTTTCATTTTGTAGAGTCGAGCTTCTTAAAGTTTAGTTTTTAATTTGTTTATTCATTTCATTGTTCTTACTAAGTTTAACATGTTTTGTGATTTTGTTGTCTGTTGGCGGAATATATGTGTTTGTAGTTTTTAGTCGACATTTCGACCTTGGGTCGTGTTTTTCATGTCTTTTGAGGAAGACTGTTTGGAATTAAGTTCAAGCAACAACCGATCATAAATAACGAAATTTTAAACATAAACACTCTACTTGCAAAGTTGGGTCGTCTTATGGAGGAAGGAGAGAAGGAAAACTAAGCAAATTATTTTCACGCAAAAGTTGTGCTTACAATGACTATTAAAGTGTATTTATAATCCACAATAGTTTAGTTCACACATTGGGCGCGTGCGCACACACACACAATAAGCTCTTGGAAAGCTTTGTGATAGCACAAGCTCGCACTGATAGGCATTTTGCTTGATTGAAAACTCGTCGACGTCTAGCATGGATGGTGAGGCAAGCAGGCACGTGCATGGCGAGACGCTCAGCGGCTGGCGAACAATGCACTCGGGAGCTGCGAACAAACTCGCCCGCCGCGAATTCTCATAATGGTTGTTGGGCCTGTCGGGCGCACTCGTAGCTGTGTGTTTGTCCGTACGCAGAGAGCGACGCACTCGCGGGGGATATGGACCACGACTTGTGGGGCCAATGTCGAGGAGCAAGACACAACAACTATCCTCGGCTAGGTATATTGTGTTGCGCACAAGATGTTGTCTTGAACTCAGAGGCAATGGTTAGGGCTCGCGCGTTCTTTTATGTTTTTGTTATAATTTTGTGTGTTTTATGTATTTATTTGTGCTCGTTTTGGTTTATTTTAGGTTTTCCCAGTGCATATTGTCGTCTTTGCTCATTTTTGTATTTTTCGTGTCGTCTTGGTGTCTTATGCTTTTTATTTCTCATTTTTATACTTTATTTTGTAGAAAAATTGCATTATAGAGAGTTATCCAAGAAAACCCCCTTTTTTTTGGATGAAAGACGAGCCGTTAGCGAGAAGACCTAGGTCTCATTGACCAGTACCCGCATCTGTTGTCGAGCAAACGTAAGTCTCATTGCCCATTACCCGCAAATCGTGTGCATCGCTCGCATATCGCAAGATCCGGGCATGTTTTTTTGAATACAAAGCATTTTTTCTCAGGGAACTATACCCATAACTCGCTAAATATTCGAGGGTGTTTGAGGAAACAGTTACCTATAGTCGTCGTTTCCGAGACTCATCTCCCTGTGGCGAGGACGCAGAGCGACCACCATAGCCCTCTCGCATATCTCGCGCCCGGAGAATATGTCCTCAGCCATAATGAGTTTTTCCTAAAAAAAAACCCTATACAAACCTCGCCAAAAAGCCAAGGTTGGTCGAGAGAATGTTCACCGATAGCCTTCGTTGCCGAAACCCGCCTCCCGTAGCCGAGGACGTTAGTTCACGCCCAGCAGCCCCGCGCACCCGCCAGCCAGCGGCCAACCCGTCAGCACCCGAGTGTCCAGGGTCGTCCACTCGCGACCCTGCAGAAATTTTTGCTACCTCGTGAGTGTTGTTTGGTAAATGTGTGTATTTTAGTGTGTTTTTATGGTGTTACTATAAATAGACTTGTTGTTTTGTCTTTTGGAACATACTCCCCCATTTCCCAATTTTTAGTTGGAAAACTAACTATTTCTCTCTCTCTAGTTTATATGTTTGAAGCTCCACAACTCATTTTTCCCGGCGAATTTCCAGTTGTGTCGTTTTTTATTAAAAGTTTCGAGCTTTGCACTCTGATTTTCTTAGAGCATGCAATGGAAGAGTGAGTACTTAGTTTTAAGATTATTGTTTCGTATTTGCTCCATTTTTACTAATGAAGCTTTTCAAGGTAATATTGGTGTCTTGCATAAGAATTTGGGTAAAGTTTGGATCTTTTTTTTTTTTATTTTTCTTGCTTGTCTAACGTGAATATGAGTTAAATGTATGCTTGTCTTGTGTTAAAGGTTGAGACTTTGTTTACAGTTTTATCATATAGTTTACAAGACTCATTTTTTACATCCTACGAACTTAGTACTCGCATGTTTCTCTTGTTTTATTTTTGTTTTTCTCGAGTTGTGGAGACTCTGTGATAGCAAAATAGTTAAAATTTATCCCTTTAGTTATCTTCAATCTTGCTAGAATGTTTAGGAGCTTGTTCTCATTTTTGTGTTTTGACGACTAGTTAGTAAACGAAGCTCCAAACAATCTTCCTAGAGAAAACAAAACCCGAGGTCGGAATTTATTCTTTACTCGGCTAAAAACAACTAAACATGCGTCGCCATGCGATACAACCCGTGGTTCGGCTTGGCTCATCTTCGCGATACAACCCGTGGTTCGGCTTGGCTCATCTTCTTTGATTCTTTAATAAATGGACCAAAAATTAACTAATAGATACGGAAAAATATGAAAACACAAAAACAATACAAAAGAAAAAAGTAATAAAAAAGTAAAAAATGAATCGAAAAAAAAAACAACAACAACAACTATGAGCCTATAGTAGACTCAGACACATAATAAAAACATGAATAAGGACCAAAATGCAACAAACGATTACCCCACACTACCCTCAAACAAACAATATGCCCATTGTATGAGAGAAAAGAATAAATATACTCAATTCTTAATGATCTGCAATATGTGAGTCTCATTTCCTGTAAAATTCTAATAGTTGTCATCAAACGTGAAAAGATTTTCTCCAAGACATAGAGCCATATAAAACAAAACTGTATAGTTTTGGAAATTGACTGATGACTGAGTAATTCAAAATCTCGGGTCGTTTCACAAGAACAACTATTCGGAGTTTCGTTCATTAACTAGTCGTCAAAGCACAAAAAGTGAAAATTAAAATCCTAAACATGCTAACAAGATTGATTTCAACATAACTCATTCTTGCCCAGTTTCTTCATTTTCAGATAGTCAGCCAGCTATTGCCATTGCCACAAACTCAATATTTTATGAAAGAACTAACCACATTCAGCTTGATTGCCATTTGATTAGAGAGAATATTACTCAAGGGCTGATTAAGCTACATCACATTCTAAGCAACTTTTTATTTGTGAGGTTTTAATTTTTTTTTTCGGCTGAAAAGTCACAAAGCTACAAGTCCAATGTCTGATATACATCAAGTCAAACGATAAACCAAATGCAAAAGCAAGACAATGAGGGTGCGGAGGTGGAGAGGAATATCATCAGGGTAAAGAATGCATCTCTGGGGGGGTGGAAGAACCGATGCCAACGTGAAAGTCAACAGGCTGGTTCTCTCGCGGAAGGTGTGTGAAATCCGAAAGCGAAACGACCGAAGAATGGCTCTGATATGCATGAGAGGTTGTTGAATCTTCCTTGTGCCATGATGGCCAAATGAACAGAGAGTGATGACAGTCGCAGCGTCCAACTCTATCCAAATGTTAGAGAAGATTGAGGCGACAATCAGAAGACTGATCTGAAATGCCTGAACCTCCGTGTAAAAGCTCGTGGAGGCCCAAACAGAGGTATGAAAAGCGGTAATAAGGGCGCCGTTATGATCCCTAATCCGGACCCCACCTCCTGCAACTCCAGTGTGTCGGTCAAAGGCTCCATCAGTGTTTAGCTTAACCCAAGGCGACTCGGGTTTCAGCCAAACGACAGCTCTGGGACGAGGATGCTGGACAGGCGGCAGCGGAGGTGGTGCAAGGCGGTGAGGTGGAGTGCAGCCTGTCCAGTCTATCATGTACCAAAAGATGTAAGTCTCCACCTCATACCATCCAAACTGTCCTCCGAGATAGGAATCTGCTGGATCTCATCTATCACCTGGTCAATATAGCCCACTATGGTACCCAGAATCCTCTCTAGCCTATCCATATACTAACCCCCCCCCTCCCTCCATCCACAGGTCCTACACCTGCAGAAAGGGAATGTGGGTGACATGTCTAGTGCTCGAAAGGGGGCCCTCACCAAACCACCACTCATCCAAAAAACTAATGTCCCCCTTACCCAAAGTCCAAAAAATGTGCTTCTGAGCACATCTACCAACCGTGGTGAGGCGCCTCCACTATCTGCTATCGCGAGAGGTGGTCATCACCCTACAGAGGTGGGCAGTGCCTCTAGGACAGTACTTCCGACGAAGATATTGGGCCCAAAGTGACTTACCCTCCCTAAAGCGCCACCACATCTTATAAGAGAATGTAGTGACGACATTTGAGAAACGCCAGATCCTAATACCCCCTCAGCGAGTGGGCGGCAAACAGAGTCCAACCTAACCCAATGGACATGTATCACTCTCCGGGAGCCCTCCCCTTGCCCCTAAAAATAACGAGCCAGGATCTGATCTAGCTCATTAAGAGTAGACTAGTGGGGGACAAAAATTGTGAGGAGATGAAGCAGAAGGGTACTGAGAGTGCTCTTTATCAAAATAAGCCGACCTCCAAAAAAGAGGTGTCTATGAGACCAACCGGAGATCCGGTCAATCATCCTCTGTCTGATGTTAGTAAAGAGCTTATGCGATAGGTGGCCCTTGTACAGGGGGTGCCAATATATGTGATGGGGAGGTCTCTACGCGCAAAATCAGTGCGCTCGTGGACTCAATGGGCCCACTGGTCTGCAATGTGATGGTCAAGGGTGAAAGTGCTCTTTTGCACACTTACCAGCTGACTGGAGACCGAGCTATAATTCCCCAGGAGGTGCATGAGCTCGGCCAGTACATTATGATCCGCTCGACTGAAGATAATAATGTCATCCGCATAAGAGAGGTGTGATATGGAAGGACCATAGCCACACTTTATATAGGTCATCCTCGGGAAGTCGCTGATGAAGCCGTCAAGGCAATGAGATAGATAGTCCGCCGCCAGGACACAAAGGGAGAGGGATAAGGGATCTCCCTGCCGAAGGCCATGAGTTGAAGGGAAGAAGTCAGTGGGGCTACCGTTAACTAGTACCGAGAACGTGCAGTGCTCCACGCACGCATCCACAAAACTAATCCAACGCCCAGNGAAGCCCATCCGAAACAGAACCTCCCTGAGAAATGGCCACTCGACCCTATCATATTTCTTAGCCATGGCTAACTTCACCACAAGTTCGGGGCTCGTAACCGGTTCACATAAGAAATGTCGTGGATCATCTCTTGGGCCAACATGATGTTATCACTAATGACCCGATCCTTGATGAAGCCACTCTGATTCGGAAAGACAAGGGAAGGGAGAAAAGGGGCAAGACGACCATTAAGGATCTTGGAGATGAGCTTGTTGGTAACATTACAAAGGCTTATAGGTCTATAATCGGACTAGGAGCTCGTGTCAGGTCTCTTGGGTATCAAAAAAATAAAGGTTGCTGTGAAGGACTCTGACATCTGGTGACCCGAAAAGAAATCCATGACAGCTTCATCAACGTCAGTCTCAACGATCTCCCAACAGGCCTGAAAGATAGGACGAAAAACCAGCCGGGCCTAAGACACTGTTGGGATCAATCCCAAAAATAGCCTCTATGATCTCATCCCTACTTGGGGGGCATATACAAGTCCTGATATGAGGTGAAGAGGGACTTGAAGTGTGTCACAACTGACTCCCGTATCTGGGACTCCTAGGTCAAGGAAGACCCGTTATCTTTGATACAGTGGATATACGACTTAACCCACTTCTGCATCACAAACCCCAGAAAGTACTTGGTATTACGTTCCCCCTCCGCAACCCAGCGCATGAAAGCCTTCTACTTCCACAAATCTTCCTCCATAAGGAGACGGAGCTGGTACTCAGCGTGGCAGCGGCGCATCGCGGTCATATTCTCTGGAGAAGGGTCCAGATCATAAGCTCGCTCTGCGTCCACATACGCACTCTGAGCTGCAGTAAGGCGCTGCAAAATGTCTCCAAAAACTGTCCAATTCCACTGCTTCAAAGAGCGTCGCAGTCTCCTGAGCTTCGCCTCCAAATTGCGCATTCCAAAGAGTCCCGTCGGATGCTACCAGGAAGTCCTACCCGTGTCATAGAACAAGTGGTGGCGGATCCACATGTTCTAGAACTGAAAAGAGGAATGACGAGTGGTGCTCGAAATTTGACACCAGATAAGAAGGAGAGCGTGGTCAGATTCAATTTGAGGGAGGTGTGTTACGGTCGTGACCGCAAACACCCTCGTCCATGCCTCAGAGACTAAAGCACGGTCTAGCCTCTCCTTGACTCCGACCCGCTCTCACGTGAAGGGCGAGCCGTCGCATCCAACATCAATTAACTCGCAATCTGCCACTGCCTGGGAGAAATCTAAGATCTCCACGGTGTTATTAGACTGGCCACCAACGCGCTCATCGGGATGAAGAAAGATGTTGAAATCACCGCTAACCATCCACGGTAATCCCTCCATGTTTTTGGAAATCTCTTGCATGGTGTCCCACTGATTATAACGACCAACTCTCGCAAAACTGACATAGACCAGGGTGTGAAAGATTGGTTCCGGGAGGTGGGCGGCAGAGAGCTCAACGTGCAGGACCTGTGCAGTGTCAGAGATGACCTTACATTAAAAGTCACATGAGTAAAAGAACCAGATCTTATTAGAAACATTTCCCACACAGGAGTGAAACCCTAGGCGATGAGAGTAAAAGTTAAAAGAGGGTTCTCGGGTCATGGGCTCTAGAAAAGCAGCAAAGTCAAGGCTATGGTCACGAAAAAGAGAGCGAACGTGAGCAAGGGTGGCCCTGTTAGCCAGGCCACGAGCATTCCAAGTTTGGGATGTGACTGACATATCAAATGTCAGGGATGTCGCCTAACTAGGTCTGCCCGTGGCTAGGTTGAGTGTGTCTATCTGAGAAGGGTAAGGCTCGGTTACCCGACCGCCGCGTGGTCCTAGATCTGGACTCGCAGAGAGAATGTCCTCCAGGACTCCAGTGATCTGGTCTGAGGGTGATCTGGACTCTCAGAGAGGGTATCCTCCAGGGGAGGCAACTGATGAACCCTTGGTCATGCAACAGGCAGAGCCTGGTCATGGGTAGGTGTGAGTCCCGACTCCTGGGGAGGAGGGGGGGGAGTCAACAGACTTTGTATTATATTTTGTATTATATAGTTGCTACTTTGTATTAGTATAGTTGTCACTAGATTATTAGCACCTATTGCAATTGCTTTTTAAACCCTAAGGACTTGATTGTTTATGGAATAATTTGTTCAAAATAAATTATTTTGGTTAACTATAGTTAATTTTGAAAATATGGTATGGTTAGTTGTTATTAGAATTTTAAGAATGTATTAAAATAATATTTAAAATAAAATAATTAAAACGGTTTGATGTAAAAGTAAGAGATAAATGGTTGGATATGATAGGTAGTTAAAATTATGTGAGTGGATGAATAGTGAATTAAAGTTAATGTGACGTGTAAAAATGATTGGCTTGTATTATTTAATTATATGAATAATATTAAAGATAGTGGAATTGAGTTAAAGTTGAGTTAGATTTTAAGCTGAAAAAAAAATGAGTAAATTATTCCATAAACAAGCAAGCCCTAAATATAAATTAGGGTCAAACATCATCTCTGTACTTCACTTTCATTTTTATCAGATTTCTATTTTTTCTTTTTTTTTTCTCTCTCGTCTCTACGTTTCCTCTCTCTTTCAATCTTTACGAGATTCTCAGATTCAACACTTATTTTGAAAACTATGGTTATTTGATTCATTGCTTATTTACATTGTTATCAATATTCTTTCATTTAAACATATTAACATCACCAATGAGTGCATGTCACCTTTACGTTGATCATATTAACATGTGTCCACCGTGTGTAAGAGAGCATTTCTTTATGTAATAGTATATACTTACGCATGTATATAGTTAATGCCTCTTGCAGCGTGCCCATGACTCAATTCAACTCATTTACACCAATACACCATACATGAAAAATGTAGGCTGATCCAATATCTAAGTATAATACAAAGCAGAAGAACAGTAGATAGAGACATATAGACGTAAAGAATTTGGAAGCGGACAAAAGAATAACTGGTAATACTGCCGGTTGCTAAAATCCTATTTCAAGGATTGGCTTCTTATATATTGACATGGACTTATCATTTCAATCAAATCAAAAGTTTGTGGCACTAATTTATTGCATTTTGGCATCTTCTCTTATCCCTATTTGTCTTTTTTCTCGAGGTTTTCCGAAAGAGTAATGCTACAAGTACATAATAGTATACATAAGAATGTACATAACACTCACATTAAGTGGGACCCACTAAAAATAAAAAATCAAGTGGACCCTAGTCCATGTGAGTGTTATGTACATCTTTATGTACATTTATTGTGTACATGTAGCATTTTCCTTTTCGAAATTGCATAATTGCATTCTAATTCAGTTATGCACACCATTTCCATTTTCTCTAATTTTTATCTTCTTTGTAACGTAGCATTGCCACTGTCGGTGTGGATGTAGCATTTATATCTATGAACAAATAAATAAATCATGATTGTACCAAAAAAAAAAATAATAATAATAAATAAATAAATAAATAAATAAATAAATAAATCATGTTCAAAGGAACAAGTAAAGTAAATGTTAACTAAAGGGAAAAAAAAATGTGCAAATTAAATTGATCATGATGGTGTGTTTGTTGTCTGTGGGTTGTCTCGTTTTAGTAAAATCTCATTCAGCCCAAATGTTCCAATAAATCCTTTTTATGGGCCATTATCAAATACCACAGTGATAACAATTTTCGAATGGGCCACTAATTTCGTATATTGGTTATAACCCAGTCCACAATACAAATTTCAGCCAACATAAAAGAGAAAAAACACAAAAATTGAGCTAGTATTTAGGGAACAACTCATATCATAGGAGAATGCTACCATCCCGTTATGGGGTGGTTCCATTATCTTTTTTAATCATAGATTATATACACACTACTAGATTACATGTATATCTACGGCTACAAAAGACAACGGAACAATCTCATAACGGAATGGTAGCATTCCCCCATATCATATATAGTACCTTTAGTTTACCTATATTTCATTCTTTTTTAAGCTTTAACTTTAATGAATTTTAGCACTTGATGTGTAGTCTATTAATTACCCATTTTTTATCAATGAGTTAGGGGGTGATTGTTTACAAAATATTTCACCTCAAAAAATTTCAACTCAAAATCTAAATCAACTTTAACTCAATCCCACTATCTTTAATATTATTTATATAATTAAATAATACAAGCCAATCATTCTTACACATCACATCAACTTTAATTCACTATTCATCTACTCACATAATTTTAGATACCAATCATTTCCAATCATTTATCTCCTACTTTATATCAAATCAATTTTAATCATTTTATTTTAAATATTATTTTAAAATATTGTTTAAATCCCACTAATAATTAACCACACTACTTTTTCAACTTTAACCATAATTAACCAAAATGAAATATTTTGGATGAACTATTTTATAAACAATCACGCCCTTAAAAATCCTTTAAAAAGTAAATGTTAGATGCTAAGATATACAAAAAAAATCCATATTAAAAAATGTAAGATTTGCGCTCGAAATTATAAGGATATACGAGCTCAAACGATAATTGATTAAGGGTTATTGTAGCTTGCAGAAAAAAAAAAGAGTGCGTCATCTTACGGTCTCAATAGAACCGATTCTGATACCATGTAAGAAACTGGGAGAAAAACGGATGCGTCATTGCACGGTTCCACACAAAACTTATTAGAATATTCACTTGTGAATTGTCTCACATTGTTTATATAGGAAAAATATGTCAAAATTATAAGTCTAATGGGTTACTCCTCCTTCCCACTAATTAATTTTGGGATGGAACCTCACTTGAGCTTCATCTAGGCTTTCCTTGCTTACGGTGCGCTTCATCTGCGAAAGACTGCACCTGTTTTTTTTTCCCAGCTTCTTACATGTTATCAGAGCCGGTTATATCGGGTCGTGCAATGACGTGCCCGTTTTACCCCACGCACCCGTTTATGGGAGCTTGTTTCTAGTAGGACTTGGGCACCTAACTCCGTATATGGGCTTGAACTTTCTTATTGAGGACTCACAAATGAGGGGGCGTATTAAAATATTCACTTTTGAGTTGTCTCGCATCATTTATATAGGGAAAATAGGTCTAATTTATAAGTCTAATGGGTTACTTCTCCTTCCACCAAGTGGTTTTTGGGATGGAACCACACTTGGGCTTCATCTGGGCTTTCCCTGCGTATGGTGTGCTTCACGTGCTTGTGACCGCACCGATTTTTCTCCCGTTTCTTACATGGTATCAGAGTCGGTTCTATTGGGATCCAGTGCGATGACATACCCATTTTTCCCCACGTACCTATTTATGGGAGCATGTTTTTAGTAGGGCTTGGGCACCCAGCTCCGTATATGGGCTTGGACTTTCTTATTAAGGATTCACAAGTGAGGGGGTGTATTAAAATATTTACTTATGAGTTGTCTCACATCGTTTATATAGGGAAAATAAGTTTAATTTATAAGTCTAATGGCCTACTCCTCCTTCCATCAATTGGTTTTGGGATGAAACCTCACTTGGGCTTCATCTGGGCTTTCTATGTCTTAGTGCGCTTCATCTGCGTGGGACAACACCCGTTTTTCCCCGTTTCTTACAAACTCAAAATAAAAAATTGATTATGGTTATTCTAACCCATAAAAAGGAAAATAAAGCAATAGTCCACATTATCACTTTGGACAATCAAGTCGCCTAAAACCATCGAAGGATTTTTTTTTCCTATGTTTGCAAAAGTTTCAAAAAAAAAAAAAAAAGAAATAGTAGAAAATTGTGCTTGAAATATAGATAATGCTCCTCTACCCACGGTGAGCACGTGTTAATATGTCCACTGCTTATATGGCATGCACACATTGGTGATATTAGTAGGTTCATAAAAATACATCACCAATGTGTGCATAACACATAAGAGGTGGGCATATTAACATGTGCCCACCGTGGGTAGGGGAGCATTTCTCCTTGAAATATAATGAAAAGCAAAATAAGAGCATGCCATCAACTTGGACAAATGATAGTTAGTGATCACTACTAGAAGTCTATAGCCAGTTGCACGTGCAATTGGAAATTAAGAATTTTCATTGAAAATTTATCGATGATTGAGAGTTTTGACCGACGATTGCATATTTAGATACAACTTTGTATTAAAGAACCCTAATTTTCTTTTTATGAAAATTCAAAAAAAAAAAGTTGTTTTTTAAAGTTTAACAATGATTTACTAATACACAATAATAAGTCCTCTAGTTAGGGTTTTTTTCTCTCTATGATAACTCATGTTCTAGATCTTGGAATTCTGTACTTTGGCTTTCAATTTAGATCTTTGTATTTGAATCTTGTGTGTTTCAGTGTTCTTAATTGTTTCATCTAGTTAGGGAGTCGTGTTGTCTTCTTATAGCTTCTTTGTTGATCTTCCTTCGGTCGAGTCTTCCAACCCATTTCATTCCCTATCTGATGGTGTGTGTTGCTAATCTATTGTTGGCTGATTGTGCTTGTTTAACTGCATCAAGGTTTTGCTATTATATAGTTTGGGCTGTGTAATTTTCGTTTTTCCTGTATTTGTGCTTGGCTAGGGTTTTTGTTGGTATTCATCTTTAGTCTTGTAGGTTGGATATGTGTTGTTTGGTTTTGTCTTCAAGAGCTTTGTTAGGGGTGGGAGAGCTAGTGTTTAGTTGTTGTTAGGGGTGGGAGAGCTAGTGTTTAGTTGTTCGGGGTTAGAACTTCTCCTTAGGCATGGAGCAGGATATTTCTAAACAACTTCAGAATTTCAAACTATCTGAAAAAATAAGAAATATGTTTAGACTTGTTGGTGGATGACATAGCACCGCAGTTTTGAGAGTGCCAACTTAGTTTAATAGGAAAGATATATGGGGATAAAAAAACTAACTTTAGTGGATTAAAAGCTACTTTAGGAGGAATTTGGTTTACTAGAAGGCCCTTATCTATTAGGAACCTAGGAGATAATTATTTTTATTTCCTATTTCAATCTAAGGAAGGTAAAAATAAGATTCTTAATGGTAAAACTTGGTCCTTTGATGGACAATACATTCTCTTGAAACAATGGGATCCTGGTACCACAATTTTCAAGGAGGATGAAGCAGTTATCAAAATTTGGATACAAATCATTAACCTACATTTGCATTGGATTTCTGCTGCTACAGGAATGAGAATAGGCATTTTGCTTGGAAATGTTCTTGATGTTCAAGTACCTGTTGCTGGGAGTAATCTTGGACAATTGGTGAAAGTGTTGGTGGAGATCAAAGTCAAAGACCCAATTCTGAGAGGAACTAAGAATAGGTTAAGAGAAGAGAGCAAATGGGTGAAGTTCAGGTATGAGAATCTTCAGAACTTTTGTTACTTTGGACATCCTGATAGAGATTGTGAATCCATAAAAGAGAATATTAAACAGAATAGGTTAAATGTAGGTCAATTTGGGGAGTGGTTAAAAACTTATAGTACCCCCTTCAGTGATTTTAGGAGCCTTTTAAGTCCTAACATGGAAAGTCATGGGAGTGTGGAGAAAATTACTAAAAAACCTTGTTGGTCAGTGAAACCAGTGGGTGAATTTTCAAAACTGATGGTATAATGCCTGTCTCTCTGGTAAAGCTGAGTGTATGGAGGATAGATTGTGCCTTTCTGCATATATCATGTGGAGTATCTGGAAAGCTAGGAATAAGTGGCAATTTATGGGGGACTAGATTCATGAACAGGAAGTGGTTGGCTCGACCAGAGTGGTTGGAGTGGGAGAATGAAGGGGCCAGGGGTAACTCTTACTATGAGTTGGGAAATCTAAAAACAATCACAGATTCAAATCGATTTTCCAAAGGAGTAGAACAATTATCCTTAACTGCCAGTGCTATCAGGTCTGAAGATGGGAATGTTATCTTGAAATGTATTGTTTCGAAGGAGAATCACATTCAACAATGTCAAGAAATCATATAGGGAGCTTCAAAATATGAGGAGAATTTGTACTCAGCAGTCAGATGGAGCCTGGTAAAATCTAAAGAGATGGGCTGGAAATCAATGTTTTGCATTTTACACCATGAAGAAATTACAGAAACCTTGAACAGAAGACTGTTGAGTGCAAACTCGAATCCGATGTGCTAATGGAAATTTATGGCCTTGTTGTTGTTTGTAATGTGAAGTACTTTGCTTATTCTTCTTCTTTTTAAGTTAGTATGTGGACTGTGTGTTAGTCTTTGAGGGGAAGTTCTTGCTTTTCTGACTCTATGGTGTACTCTTTGTGGAGACTCTGATTAGGATTCAATCAGTTGGTTGTATGAATACTTTATTTGAGTTTTTTTATATTTGTTTGTCGTTGTGGAAAAAAAAACAATGATTTAATACTAATGTATCACATGGCAAAAGTAATGAACCGGGGAGATTTTTATGTAGCTAAATGAGGGTTAATAGTTTTTTTTTTTTTTTTTTACATAAGCATTTTTTTATCTTTTTTTGCAAAGATAGATTTTATAGAACGAAACACACAAATACAAACTAGAAAACAACAAATCCGTTGAGAAACCTGTCAACCAGCTTCTAGGTGAGGGAGCTACACAAAGTGTAGTCTAGAATCTACATAAAAACAACAAACACAGCATACGATGACAAACAACACTAACCCCACAAAGGAGAAGGAAAACTCTCACAAGTGGAGAAACTCCCAACCAGGAAAACAAAAAAATGCGGCATTAACCAACAACACAACACAAACAAGAAAAACATACAAAAAACCAAGCAGTATAGCGCTCTCCACACCGGACAACAACCCCAGCACGACCAACAAAACATCTAGAGAGCGAGTAGCCGGGAAGAGGCCCCAATATCTAGACCTTAAGTTGGGCCTCCGATCTAAAAACTCCAATAGGACTCGCGAAACTCGTCCAAGTCAGTCCACCACCACAGCCCCTCCACGCTAGCTCCGGGGCCGACTCACAAACTGACACCGCCAAAAGAGGTCCCGACCATCCCAACACCAGGGGGCGGAAAAAGAGAAGACCAAGGCCAGACCGCCAATGCATATGCGAATGCCCGCAGCAGACGCCGGACACCGTGCCTTGCACCCCATGCGTCGAGCTCATCCGCCTTGGCGCTCTAGACCAAGAGTGAAACCAGCACGGGGAGAAAGAAGCGAACAACCACCAAGCCTGGGTCGACAAGCCTGGACCGAGCCTGATGCTCCACGGGAGCAGAAAAAAACTGGGACCGCCGAGAGGGAGGCTCACCTGGCGGATGGGAAGTTAGGGCTTGGTGGAAAGAAATTTGGTTTCCTCAATTTTTAGTGAGAGTAACTTTTAACAATTTCGTGCATGACTTCTTTTATTTTATTATTTTTTTTTTTTTTAACAGAAGCATTAGCCTTAACCAATTTTATGGACGAAATGTTAGTACCAAAACCGACTCGTAAAATTAGTAAAATATGGGAATTAAAAAATGAAAACGAGGTAATGTTGTAGTTTTTTTTTTGGTACAATAACCTTCCGGTTTCTGGATTCACAGGGGACCCGACTAATCCGGAATCGAGTCGGGTAGTACCACAAGGGCGGCAAAGCTCTCCCTCAAGAGTCTTAACACTGCTGCATTCTCAGGGCTCGAACTCAAGACCACTGGTTAAGCTGGAAGAGACCCAAGCCATCTCATCCAAGTGCTCTTGGGTAGCTAATGTTGTAGTTTAAATGTTTAATATACGACATGTTCTCTTTATTTTTTACTTCCAAAATTTTCATCAACCATTTTCCTCCATTTTCTGTACAAAATAACAATAGACACACAAGACATCACATAAAAATGGCGCTCCCAATCTCACAACTCCCCTTCTGCCCTTCCAAATTCACCGCCTCGAAAACCTTCTCCATCCCCACCACACGTAAGGCCGCCAAGTTCCGCACGAAAATTGCGCCCAAGCCCCTCAGATTCGCCGCAATCGCCAAAGCCTCCCAGGAAGAAGACAACAACGCCGCCGCCGGCAAAATCGCGGGCCCGGACGCCGAGACCCGGGCCGAGAGATCCCAAGACGAAGAGATGACGGAAATAGGGCTGGAAATAAAAAAAGCGATGAGTGAAAGGGGGCAAAATGAAAAGTCGGGTTTCTTGAGCGGGGTCGCCGAGGAAATAAGGGAAATTGAGTGGCCTTCGTTTGGGAAAGTGTTGGGGACGACTGGGGTGGTGGTTGGGGTGATTGCGGGCTCGAGTGTCGTTTTGCTCACTGTTAATGCCGTTTTGGCCGAGCTTTCGGATAGGGTTTTTGCGGGGAAGGGCGTTCAGGATTTCTTTGGTTGATGGGATCTGGTGCGGGAGGGTGCACGGCTTT
>CACSLK010027837.1:8995975-9016684 GCA_902706635.1 Striga hermonthica | reverse complement strand
AAAAAAAAGGAAAAATAACAAAAACTAAACAAATAAAGACAACACACAGCCTTATCCTCTCCAAAGCCATACCATTCCACAGCCAGTTGGCAATAAAAAAATCTTTCATATCTACAAATGCATTAAGAATTTAAATTAAAATTCTTAATGCATTATTGATGGTAGTAATAATAAATTCTAGTGAACATGTAAAAGATGAAGCTAGTCACCAGTCAACACACAAATTACTTGAACCAAAAAGACAAAAGGAAAGAAGAAAGAAAAAACAAATGTGTTCAATTGGGGGGTCTTTGCTTTTAACTTATGATGACTACAGAAGCAAACTACTGCTTTCTGTTAGCTCCACAATAACACATCCAAGTCAAAACACACCATAATGTATTGAAGAAAATAAAATAAGAAAATATTTATTTAGATTTTCGAAATTCGCATAAGCTCATGATCGAGACCTTCTTCTTGATCTCGTATGTAACCTTGTCCAGATCAGCAACGGTCGCCAGGTGACCGTAAAATACTCTCCTTTTCTCACCCGTCTTTGGGTCTAACTTTATAAGGTTCGGGTTGTTCTCATCATCCTTAGAATTACCGGGCCCTGAGGGCTGAGCATGGGCCCACCCCTTCAACCCACGTTTTTCTCTCTCGAAATAATCGGATAGCCTCAAGGCCTCCTTCAGGCCCGACTCGTCCGCCGAGAACTTCACAGTGTGCATCCCCATATGGCCTTCTCTCGAGTACAAGGACATTGACTTGCCACTACTGAATCCGAGATCTAAACATAGATATTGCACACATCAAATTCAGCAAAACCAAAAATCCACAATATTGTTTTCTTTTTTTGGAAATGAAATCGACAAACTACTTTCATCGTGTTCGCAATAAATTGTGAAGGCGGCTTTCTGACACTTAAAAGAAACCCGAAAAAGAACTATTACTGCTTAAGCTAACTAAAGTGTTAAATACATATTTGGGCGGAAAAGCACAACAGGCCCTACAACTTAGTCCCAGCTGCAAAATAAGGCCGGCCAATTGGATAGGAAAAACTATCCTTTACCAAAGACACCAATCTGGCAAATTAAGATGCTACAGCTATCAAACTGCGAGAGTAATGCAATTAAGAAACAGACTTTTTCTTTTTTTTTTTTAAAAAAAAAAAAAAATGAGGATCAATAGTGTTCCTACTTCTCCTCCTCGGTGACTCGAACCCATGACCTATCGGTCATAGGTGAAGCGTCATTAAGAAACGAATTATAACCACTAATGAGTATAAAAGATGATAATATTATGGACCAAGCACTCAGAATCGAGCAAAATTATCGAATCTGTAACACAACATATCTGATGCCGGATATGGTCTCCAGGTGCTGATAAGCTCCTCAACAATTAGAAAAGGACAAAACCCTAATCCAAATATCTAATTCTAAACAAATGCTCAGAGACTAACTTTTCAGCTAGTGCTTGTTGTCGGCTAGAGGCAAGGGTCCGAATTCGAACAAAATATATCAGTAATCTCCACAAAACTGTACACGTTAAAACACAAGACCACGATAATATAATGGTTCAAGCGTACTCAAGCAAAAAAAAAAAAAGAAAAAAAGAAAAAAAAAAACAATCAAATCTGTAATCCAACAAATCTGATGCCAGAATATGGTCTCCAGGTGCTGATGAGATCCTCAACAATCAGAAAGGGACAAAATCCTAATATAAAAATGTAAATCTAAACAAATGCTCAAGAGGTTGAACACTTAAGCTAGTGCTTCCAGTCAAATAGAGACCATATATCATTAATCTCAAGAAAATGGTCCACAAAGTGTAACACTGCATCCAAGGCAAAAGGCAGTTTCATACTGGCATCGATAGGTGGTTAGATTGTACTATATTTCCCTTCAATTAGCTGACAACTAGGTTCATAGAAAACTAAAACTAACAAATTCATCCAACATCTAACTGCTGTGTAGTTACAGGTGTTTTCATCATACATTCCACACACGTGTGAAATTGAGGTGAAAACTTAAACCCATGCAACTGAAGTTATTGCAGTTCCCATGCAATCTGCAACCCTCCACACGATACCTTGGCCACCGATGAAAGTCCAATCTTTATAAATTTCCTTTTTTTTAATTACCTTGGTGGATCCG
This sequence comes from Striga hermonthica, assembly GCA_902706635.1. Taxonomy (NCBI): domain Eukaryota; kingdom Viridiplantae; phylum Streptophyta; class Magnoliopsida; order Lamiales; family Orobanchaceae; genus Striga; species Striga hermonthica. The sequence goes on along the minus strand of CACSLK010027837.1, from coordinate 9,014,549 downwards.
AGGCTAGGCTGGGGACCATTATTCCCCCCTACCTCCACTGAATAAAGATAATAAGGAACATAATTAGTATTCAAGTAATATATAGCTAATGGTTAGAGAGATCTGATCTATGGAGGACAATTGATTGACATCTTGGGGAAATATTTGTCTGGAAACATATTACCATTTCACTGACTAAATTAGGGGCACAGAGATGGGAATATTATAATAAAAATAAAGGGTTTGGGGTGAACATTAAGGAGGCAAGAAGAGATATACTTTTCATATTCAGCCTTTCGGACTTTGTTTGATGGGGATTTTTCCCCAAGTCTTGTGACGTTCACTATTTCAGACTATCATTTACTAAATCTCAGTTTCATTTTTACTTTACCATTTTTGTGTGTTATTGACTATCAATTCGTCCGACTTTCCCGACTTCAAAGAGTAAGTAGCAGTGGATACTATATTTATAGTTAAGATATCAATACGGTAAGGTCATGCTAATACCAATAGCATCAGAAAATGCTATAGAACGGCACAAAATTGCATCACTAATCCAGCCACGAACAGATAAGCAACCACCAGCTCTAATGCCACTCACAAACCAGCATAAAAGAAGGATAATTGAGGAGTGTGTGATACCTCTAAGAATACTATCCATCGCCTTGTTCCCTATACCTTCCAGACGCCCGTCTCTACCTTTTCCAGTAATAGTATTGTGAATCAAAACAGTTGGTGGCCACAAAATCAGGTCATCCCGATTAGCTTCTGCTTGGTTGGGAGAAAGGTTCTGATAGTCTCTCGAGTTATCGGGAGGAATTGTGTAGTTCCAGCCCATTAGAATGCATAAAGCCTTGTGAAAGGCCAGGTGATCCACGAGTGTCGCCTCATTTTCCGAGCTGTATGCATGCATGATAAGACTGTGTGTATGGGGAAAGTCCTTTGAAGACCTGTATTTTGCATGCCAAAACCGTGTAGCAGTCTCAGACACAAGACACCAAGTCTTTTATGCAAAAATAGATGTCAGGGTGTCTGATTTAGAAGGACCTGATATATTTGGGTGGATTACATTTATACTTCCCTTTTCTGAACAAAAGAGTAACTAATTATATGTTAAATGCAAGAAAGATTTGACTTTCAAATGGCAAAGACCAAGCTGAAAGCCTAATTTCAATTATATTAATGACTTCTGAAGAAAATCCATATATTTAACCAGGGAAAAATGGACTTAAGTCAGAATAGGAATTTGATAAATGGTACTCAGAACTATCAGGAAGAAATTTATTTACTCTCAACGGAACAGAACAGTCCAAATACCAAGGAATTCAACTGCTGCAACTTAAGAGTAAAGATTCATGATATAAAACTCAACCACACAGTTAAAATGTAACAACAGCATATAATTAGCAGCGCAGAAATCTAGAAAATATACTAAGATTTAATCAAGTAATAACTCATCTTTAATTTCTTATCTAGCCACATAATTTGAAAAAGATAAACCAGTCAAAGTTGAGACACATCGAAGAAGTATTATATGGTAGCGTCAACATTGCAGAAAAATTGATCTATATAAGATAATTAGAATGCAGAGGTCACCAGGCACACCTATAAGGTAACACCACAAATAGCTCCAGAACTCCCCATTGGTACGTTTAGATGAAAGTAAAAATTCAAAACCAAAATTAAATTATTCACTTACTATATGTAGAGTCACCAGTGGAAGTGCAAACACAATCTGTATATAAATCAGTCGACACAGAAAAGTAAAAGAAACACCTACTATGCTATTTTGAAGCACTAATAAGACAGAGTTCAATAGGAAATAGATCCCCTCAATTGTCCATTTAAGGCATATAAATAGAATGCCGTTTTTTGACTTTTTGGTCATCAGATGAAAAACTTCCCATATTTACCTTTCGCTTCGCATTGTCAGTAATATTTCATATTCCAATTATTTTATAATCCAACGTTTGGTTTATTTGGGCCTACCTCTAATACGTTATACACTATCTTCATACGTAGAATCTGATTTTCCTAAGAAGCATATAAGACAAAAGTTACACTCAACAAAATAAGTCAGACAAGTTTCCAAAACTTCTGTATTACAACATCCTATATAAGCTCAGGCATATGAAGGGTGGTCCTACTACTACATTCCCAAACCCTGTGAGCTTCAGAAGATTACATAACAAAGAGTTGGGAAATATAATAAATAATCATCTGCATTAATAGAGAAACAAAAAGTAAGAAGAAAAATATCAGACAAGACAAAAATGTTGAAAACCAACTTTTCAACAAATTTCAATAACATTATGGCCCCTTTGAAAGTTGTAGAGGTCAAGAACTAAAAAATATTTTCCAGAATTACCCACCACCCGCAGGATGTTAGGCTGTCTAATAATATTGGTACAATGAAGAAATAAATTTGTAATGAATGTGAAGCTCCATAAAATATGTTGTTGACTCTAAATAAAAGAATTGTGAAATCGAATGATGTGGTTTTATACCTGCATATTGTAAAAGCAATGACTTAAATACTATACGAAAAATGATTGTTGAAGTAAATTAAAGTAAACAATGAACGAGTTTAAGCATGATTTCAAATATAGGTTGAGAACATCATTTAAATAACATGAAAACAACAAACTAATATGGAACAATTAACATAAAAATAACTAAGAAATGGAAATTTAAATAAAAAAAACCATTCAACATTCATATAAAAATACATCACAGAAAAACAAAAGCAACATTATAGCAGATCTATGTCGTTCAGAATTTGACTGGTTTTTATTGGTCTTTTTGTTAACCATATTTATTTTTGAAAAAGGTGTATGGTTAGTTGTTAGTGGGAATATAAGTTTAAATTAAAATAATATTTAGAATAAAATAATTTAAGTTGATTTGATGTAAAGTAGGAGAAAAATGATTGAAAGTGATGGTTAGTTAAAATTATTTGAGTACATAAATAGTGAATTAAAGTTGATATTAAGTGTAAAAATGAGTGATTAATATTATTTAATTATATTGATAATATTGAGGATAGTGTGGTTGAGTTAAAAGTTGAGTTAAATTTGAGTTTTGATTGGTTTTTTACTAGTCTAGTGATGGAGATAAGGATGTTTAGAATCTTTAATCTAATTATTTGTTTCCCTCTTAATTATTACTATTATTATTGTTATTATTATAGATTTGTTAAGAAACTTATTTATTTATTACTTTGTCAGGATTCTTGTCTTGTTAGACAAGTTAGTATTGTTAGGATTGTCTTGTTGGACAAGTTAGTATTAGGGTTTTAGGAGCTTTATTTAACGGACTTCTCTATTGTTTTTATTCAGTTGATGATTGAAATGAAATAAGATTAGAATATCGTGAGTTTTGTGAGTTTTATCGAGAGAGTATCTCGTTTATCTTTCTCACTCGTACGCTTTCCTACATCAGTTGGTATCAGCAGTCAGTACGATTCGCAATGTCGCTGAGACGACAAGATGCCGCAAACAAATATCATGATGCAACCTTCGGCGATCGGTTTCAACAGATTGACTACCGATTTCAAGAGTTGGATGTGCGTTTCACAGATTGGTTTGTCGATCTTTCGACGGGGATCGAGAATTTGCATTTGATGCTTAACAACGTGGTTGTTTCAGAATTGCAAACGAACCGCGATAGGGTTGTGGGCTGTGGCTTTCGCGGGGGAGACAGAGGCGGTTGTGGGGGACTTTGCCATGTCGGGGCGCCACGGCAGCGGTCCCCGCCACCTCTGAACGGCTTCGTGAACGGCGACGATCAACGCAGCGACATGGGCTGGCGCGAGGAGGCAGCCTTCGTTGGCGGATATCTTGCCCGACGCGATTAGGGATTTGATCGCGAATATGGTCAATGGAAGGGTCCGTTTCGCGTTGAAATCCCTGAATTCGACAGGGAGCAAGTTGACGGGCCATTGTACGACGGTCCTCCTATTTTCGATGACGAGCCTCCGGTGACGGAGACATATCTTTGCAGCAATCCCGCATGGGACGTCGCAGAAGTTGAGCATTTTATGGGGATGTTGTTCAAACCTGATTTTTGGAGTATCTTGGCCAACGATGGTTTTTCGGAGCCGAAAGAGGCTGAATAACTGGTGGGCCATTTTCTGATTGTCTATCCCGAAATCTCTCAACAACGGGATGCTTGGCCATAGTTATGGATTTGAGTGCGGCGAACGATGTGTTATGTTTGGTGTTAATTCCGTTATGTGGGTTATGCATATGGAGTCGTGTACATGTGCCTTTGCAGCAATTCAATCGTTGCCCATGATTATGTTTACCATCGAGATTGTTGGACGACATTCATCCTTCGTGTTCGACCGGGGAAAACAACGGGATTTTCTACCATGAGTTCGACACCACACACCGGCCACGGGAGTGCATCGGCTTCGAGGACGAACCCTTCCAAACTAAGGGAGAATGGTGTAGATTAGTATCTATTATTACTATTATCATTATTATTATTATTATTATTATTATTATTATTATTATTATTATTATTGTTATTATTATTTAATAGGTGTCTTAGAGAATAAGTTAGGAATTTTATTATTGTTTAATATTTAGTAAGAGATATTGTCTTGTTGGACAAGTTAGGGTCTAGGGTTAGGAGCCTTATTTAAAGGGCTCTTCTGCTTTGTTATTGAATAGTTGATTATTACATGAAAAGAAAAGATGAATTGATTGTGAGTTTTGCTGTTTTACGAGAGAGTATCTCGTTTACTCGTTTTATCCTTCCCACTCGTACGCTTCCCTACATCAGTTGTGTGAGTTTTATCGAGAGAGTATCTCATTTATCTTTCCCACTCGTACGCTTCCCTACATCAGTTGGTATCAGCAGTCAGTACGATTCGCGATGTCTCCGGGACGACAAGATGCCGCAATCAAACAACGTGATGCAACCTTCAACGATCGGTTTCAACAGATTGACTACCGATTTTAAGAGTTGGACGTGCATTTCACGGATTGGTTTGTCGATCTTTCGACGAGGATCGAGGATTTGCATTTGACGCTTAACAACGTGGTTGTTTCGGAATTGCAAACGAACCGCGATGGGGCTGTGGGCCGTGGCTTTCGCGGGGGAGATAGAGGCGGTTGTGTGGGACGCAGCCATGTCGGAGCGCCCCGGCAGCGGTCCCCGCCACCTCTGAACGGCATCGAGGATGGCGACTTTACCTGGTCGGCTAACCCGTTGGCAGATCGACCACCATGGCGAGGAGACGAAACCCCAGGTCAGCCCCGAGTTCGCGAGTAGCAGCGGGCAGGAGGTAGTTTCGTACATGGCGGCGACCGCGACGACGAGGAAACCCTAGGTGCGGTCCGATTGTACGACGGGCCATTGTACGACGCTCGGCCCGTTTTTTACGAGGAGCCACCTGTGGCGTCGATGGAGTACGAGTACCATGTGGTTGTAGAATCATCTGTGAGGCTAGAGGTTGTGCCTGGGATGGATGTTTTCAGTGAATTGGAAGATGAATTTTCATAGTCTTTTATTCAACAAGCATATGTGTCTGATAACTCGCATAGTGTGCCCAAAAAGGACAAAGTGGAGAGCTGTTGTCATAGATTTTTTGTTTGTGAGTATACCAAGTTCATGGCTCGTCAAATTGGCCCGGGATTTTGGAGCAGTTGAAGACGAGATTGCTTCGGATTCGAGGGTGAATCCTTTTCGACAGGGGGAGAACGATGGAGATAAGGATGTTTAGAATCTTTAATCTAATTATTTGTTTCTCTCTTTATTATTATTATTATTATTATTATTATTATTATTATTATTATTATTATCATTATTATTATTATTATTATTATTATTAGTGGTATTATGGATTTGTTAAGAAACTTATTTATTTATTACTTTGTCAGGATTCTTGTCTTGTTAGATAAGTTAGTATTGTTAGGATTCTTGTCTTGTTGGACAAGTTAGTATTAGGGTTTTATGAGCTTTATTTAAAGGACTCCTCCTCTATTGTTTTTATTCAGTTGATGATTGAAATGAAATGAAATTTTGTTCATTGCAAATGGAGCTGGAAGAGTCATTGTTGACAATTCTCCTGGCATAGTGTTAATAATGGACTAGATCAGAATGACTCAATTAAATTCTAGTGTTTCTTCTATTAGTGAAGTTTCTAGAAAAAAAATATATCAAACGACGCAATGCACCTTGAGTCGCTACGGAAACAACCTCCATAATTATTATACAAGGGTAAGGTCTGCGTACAACTGACCCCCCCAGACCCCAACCAGTTAGGAATATATGGGTATGTTGTTGTTGTTGATGATTGAAATGAAATAAGATTAGAAGATATCGTGAGTTTTGTGAGATTTATCAAGAGAGTATCTCGTTTATCTTTCCCACTCGTACGCTTCCCTACATCATCTAGTTTATATCCAATCACACCCGAAGTGTCAAAAGTGGGATACTTAGAAAACCAATCGATTCCAAGTTACATAAAGTGATGAATATATAGAAACAAATATCATCTGGAGAGATTCACATGTTGCAAAACCAAAAGGCTTTGCAGGTTAACTCGGATGAAGAAGCCATCCGGAACAAATAATTCAAAGTACACTCATCCATGAATAGGAAAGAGCTAAGCTAATGGCTAAAGTACCAGCAACCACTAAACAAAACCGATATTGAAACCCCATGTAAGAGAACACCTGAGAATAACAAGAGTAAATCGTACTCAATTTGGACTGAGAAGGGTTTTAATAAATAAATTGAGACATTCCTAAACCCTATGCATACTCATTCCAAAAATCATCGATTTTGAACATAAAAATGGGTTGCAATCTTCCTGGACAGCATTCGAACTGAAACACCAACCATAAAGGCATAACATTAGTGCAAGGTCACAATAATATTTAAATCCCAAAACCAAGGTACCTAAATTACTGGATAAGATTAGGAACATCAAAATGAAAAGTGAAACCGGAAGAGCATCACACCCCATAGTTAATACCAAAAGTAATGGTCGATGTATTTCGGGATGGGGGAATGAGAGCTCCGTACATCAAAAGCAACATACAGAGCCTACTTTTGTACAGTAGTGAGCCCTTTGTTTCAAGATTTACCTAAAACCTTGAAGTTATGGACTCTTGTATGATGTTTCAGTACCCACACTAGAACATAAAAGATCAAGAAACATAACAGAATCTGCCATATTTCAGAATAATCGGATCGACTTTTCACAAATCCGTTGTGCAAGGGCCATCCAAGTCTACCAGCCATGCTCGTCAACAAGTAATCTAAAGTGTAACTTTGTAGCCTATGCCCTATGGTAAAAAAATTAAGGCATCTATCAACCAAAATGAGTAATAAGACAGTAAGACATGACACACGAAAAATGAATGTGTAACACTTCAAATCATACAATGCTACAATGATGGCATCACAGTTGAACACAGACAACTACTAAAAACTTGATTGGGTGTGGCATTCCACGGCAATAATTTCTACATGGCTAACCCATAAAAAGTCATGGTAGCTTCATACGCTACTGCTGCATCATGGCCTCACACTTAGAAATCTATTAGGAGCATAAGGAAATAATGGTTCTCAATATATGCTATAAAGCAGACAAAACTTTTTGACCTTAATGACACTACTAGTCAGGGCAAGTCACCCCAACAATTAATCCCCAAGTTGAGGGTTACTTATATCAATTTCGGTACAAACAATAACAAAAAACTATCACTAGGGTCAGTTATCCATACACCAAACCAGAAGCATAAGCACCAAAGTCAACACAATAACACAAGATCGAGGATCCATCTTTAATACGGCATAATATCTAAGAAACAATGAATCATGGAAAATTGTGATCCGAGTAATATTGTTCTACAAAAGGAACTTTTGTTAACCATGAAAAGGAAGTATTTCAATTTAGAGTGTGGTGATGAGGTGTTTGTCTAACAGCATCATTCCCTGTATGTTCAAATACAACTAGCAATTTATTATGCAAGCAGTCAAATCAGAAAGATACAGTTTCTATGCACATTATGCACATAAGAACTGCTTTTTCGCTTAACTACCATCAGAAACGATTTCCACATAATGCCCAGGATCTCATTGCCTGCTGGGTATCAAAAAGTATGTATGAAGATATGAACACATGATGAACACACACACACAAACAATCACAGCAAAAACAGAGAGATTAATTTACCACAAACATCAAAAGAGACAAAGTTGGAATCGAATTATCAGACCTGCCACAAGCTAGACATGGCACAGGTCCTTGTTTCCCGTCCGCCAAATAATTCTTTCTCTGATTCCCACTCTCAAAGACCAATTTCACAAAATGTAAGAACGCCTTCTTTAACGCATTCTGATCCACTTCACCATGCTTAAGCTTAGTTGAACTTCCATCTAGAACCCGCATATTCTTAGAGGCCCTAATCTCCTCGCCTCTCCCTAAATTATACCCAGTACTCGGGCCAGCCCCATTTGCATTTCCATATTGCAACAGCTGTTGCCTTACCCTCTCATACCCATCATCCCTCCCTCCCCTCTCATCCTCCCCAAACTTCCGCTTTAAAGGATTACCGGTGCCCGATGCCCAATACTCTGGATTCCGGACCCTAGCATCAGGACCCACAAACCCAGGGCTCATTGGTAAGGGAGGCCTTTCCAGCCCGAATTCACGACGGCCCATGAAATCGGGCAGTAAACCAGGCCGATGCATATGTGCTAGCGCATGATTCTCATAATCTGGGGGTAAAGCAAAGTAAGATCTCGCGGATCCATCTGCGAGGACTATGCTACGGCGATCGAGCATGTGGAACCCGTAGGATGGGGCCGGGAGCGGATCGTTTATAGGGAAAACGGGCCTCGGCCCGTGTACGGCATTCGGATTTTCAGGCCTGGGGGATGGGTTCTCCGGCCGGGGCCGGGGTTGGGCGTGAGGGGGGTTATTTTTGGTATCTTTATTGTTGGGGGTAGTCGCGGTGGCGGAGGTAGGGGAAGGTTTGGATTTTGTGGTGGCGGAGGGTTTATCGGCGGAGGAGCCCCAGCCGGAGTTCCGATGGTGGGTGTGGGCGGAGGAGGAGGATGGAGGGGGTTTGGGAGGGTTGCCGCCGGCCATGTTATGCAGAAATCTCAACCCAAGCTAAAAATATTGAAGTACTTGTCAAATACACTGTTAATAGAAAACCAAAACATCTGCAGTTGCAATGAGGGGGCCTGATAAGAAAATAAGAAAGTTTTAGCTTAATACACTTTGGCCCCAACTGAATTCGCAATTACTTTTCAGCAACAATAGCTATTAGAAGGAAATTTTTGTATGGCTCGTCTTTTTGTTATTATGTCACAATAACACCTGAATTTTTAACAAATTCATTTGAAGGTTTTAATTTTAAATTATTCTCAATGTGAGGCCTACTTTAAATTCTATTTTTCAATTTAAAACTACAAATCACTTTGTATTTTAATAAAATTATTTAAACAACAATTCTTTTATAAGAATTTATTTTTTAAGTACTTATAATGGAAAATATTAAATATCTTTAGTAAAATCATCTAATAAGATAATCGTTTCATAATTTATATTTATTTATTTTAAAAGTTAAAAATAAATATTAATTTAATTTTAACCTAAATATGTGATAATATTAAAATATAAACTATTTAAAAAAATAGTTTTATTTTTGTAAATAAACTTATAGAAAATATTATTTGTGAATAAAACTACCTACAATAGAATTTTTCAGGTATTAATTTTATATATTTTTAACTTTTTTCAAAATATAAATTTTATTCACAAATAATATTTTCTAAAAGTTTATTTGAAAAAATAAAATTATTTTTTAAAATAGTTTATATTTTAATGTTATCAAATATTGAGTTTAAAATTTATTTTTTAATCAAAAATAAATTTTATTAACCTTTTGCATAAATGTAGATTATGAAATAATTATCTTATTAGATATGTTTATTAAATATAACTAATATTTTACATTATAAGTACTTAAAAAATAAGTTTTTTTCTTAAAAAATAATATAGTTGTTTACATAATTATATCAATATACAAATTGATTTGGAGTCTTAAATTGAAAAGTGGAATGTAAAAGTAGGCTTTATATTGAGATAACTTAAAATTGAAACATTCATATGAAAAAGTTATAAATTCAGACCTTATTGTGACATAATTAAAAAAAAAAAATCAAGTCCTACAATAGAATTTTCCCTTAGTTTTAGTCCATGTCAGTGAATAAAACATGACTACGGGCCGAACAGGCCCATGCTCAATGGGCCTAAACAGGGCATGTGGTTTGATCTGGTTGGTTCCGGACTTTGTATATGTACTTTTTGGACTGTCGGGCTGGTTTTCAACCGAAATGGGAACCGACGGTTCGACCCTTTTTTGTTTTTGTTTTTTGATTTTTATTTAATGAACCAAACCAACCTAAAACTGAACCCACTCGTGCATATGTTCCACTGGTTCAACGTCAGTCAACCCTTGGCCCGGAACCGACGGTTCCGACCTAGAATGGGGCCCGGAAGCAGATTTGGTCATGTCTAGGTGAATAATCAATTAACATTTTATTATTTACGGATAGAGCTTTTAACATTAAACGATAAATTATATTTTTCGTAATTGTAAATTGACACTTTTCTGAACACCTATTCTGTGAATTTTCAGAGACGGTGTCTGTGAGTTCCAGAACAATTATGTGTTAAAAATCAAACTAAACCAGATCATAATCGCCGGAATCTCGATCTTATTTGCATTCTTGATCCTCTTTGTGAGTTAAGTTTTGTCTCCTTTGATTTTAGTTCTTTACGATTTAGCCAAAAATATTGAAGTTGATGAGTTGGGTTTTCTTTTAACCTGGTTTTAGGTTGTTTTGTCTCTAAGTAACAGATATTGTGAGGTGTGCAACCATGAGTTGCAAATTAAGTAATGGAGGTTTCTAATGTTCATGGAGCCTTAAGATTATGTAACATCTACCGTGGAATAGATATTTAAAATTTTGGTATTTAGCATGGTTACGTATAGACATCTCTAACTCTTTTTGACTACCCTTAGTGATGGAATAAAATCAATTTTAGTAAGTTCTAAAAGTTATGGTTTTTAGCATGTCTATATATATTGTGTTTGACATGATTTTTGTCTGCCCCTACCAATGATGGAAAAAAAAAAAAAAAAAAAAATTGTTGTAAATAGATCTTGAAAATTTACTTCCCTATTTCCTTCATATTTAGTGTTGTGTTTGGTTTATACTTCAGCTTCACATCAAACACATTCTATTAGCTCACCTACTATATAAATCATGATATAAATCATAATAAAAACATCAATAACACTATACTATAGTGGGTCGATTGTGCCGGAGGCTGCTTGTATTTTTATAAATCGCTAATACAACCAGTTGGTCAAAACACTAACATTATCACCTGGTATGATTATGTTTTGACCATTTCTTCAATCTCATTAAGTCTTAATTTCATCTCAGTTTTTCATCCTTTTTAATATTCCTTTAGTTCTGCCCCATGGCTCATCCCCGCCTACATCTCACATTTATCCTTCTCCATCCATTTCATTTTATAGTTCATCCTCCTATAACGTCATTTAGATTTGGTCACCCGTGTATTGTACTATAACTTAATCATAACAATTTGAAGATAGCATGAGGGTTGGACATTTGAAGAAATGAACATGAGTGGGTTGAGATTTCGCGTCTCCATTGCATCAAAAGAGTAAACTTTCTTTGGGGCCGACAAGTTTGCAGCCTTGGAGGAGGCTAGTGAATTTGCCAAAATAAACATGAGTGGGTTGAGATTTCGCATCTCCATTGCATCAAAAGAATAAACTTTCTTTGGGGCCGACAAGTTTGCAGCCTTGGAGGAGGCTAGTGAATTTGCCAAAATAAACCGACGAATGGCAATACAAAAATGTGGCAGTCGAAACTTGTTTCGTGGCTAGGATATTAGGATTGGCCAACCTTGAGGCATGAGAAGATATCTTCGATCCAGATTGAGGAATTCTATTTTTTGAATTTGTACATAAAATTTAGGTTGAGCAAGAATTTTTTAAGTGAAGATGTAGAGAAGACGTTTTGGAAAATCAACATGTTAATCATGCGTTGTCAATTGTAAAGGGATCTGGGGGCCCTGTTGTGATAACTTACACAACAAATATCTACTGTGGGAAATGATGTTTTAGAAAAGTTCACAGAATGACAATCAGATATTTGTTGTGGAAAACGACGTTTCAGAACAATTGACAAAATAACTGTTAGAGAAACTTGTGACGCATATTTGACATCAAATGCAAATTTGGATTTTTGGAGGAACTAATGTTCGAAAGACATTTTAGATTTGAAATTGCAGTTTGGTTGGACTCTTTACTTTACCTCACCTTTAGTGTTTATCGCTTGGATGAGACATTAGAACTTTCGTTCTTCACCACCTCATAACAAAAATAATAAAACCGAACACCTTTACCTTCGCAATCGTCATAAGAGTCGAGTAGCTCGCGAGCTCTCAAATCAAAGCTCGACTCGAGCTCGAGCAGATCGAGTCCACTGTCGACCTTATCTCAAACCCTATTTTTGTTAACATCGATCGGCTTGTAAAGCGGCTTGATATACACATGAATTTACATAAATAACCCTAGTGCATAGTTGTCTTGTCTATTATTGGAGGTGTATTTGGTCATTTCATAATAAATAATTTCTTTACCACATTTTTCAATCTAATTTCATTGCAAAAAACCGAGACCATAATCCACATTTGCATTCATCAATTCTTCAGCATGTTTGTGAGCCTGCCAACAATTCTTCAGCATGTTTGCGAGTCTGCCATCAATTCTTCAGCATGTTTGCGTCTCCGTCTGTACTCTTCGCCAGTCATCATCGGTGCTCAAACCGATAAATTCGTCGGTGGTGTTTAGCCTCGTTACTACCGAAAAAATCCTCGCAACTGGTGCTCAGCTCTGCAACTCCACGCCGCATCTCTTCGTTCCAGAAGCAGCTCACAATCGGTGAGACGAACTTCTCACTGTGAAAGCTCCATGGATGTAAGTTTCCGCGTCTTTCTATTAAAATTCTTAGATTCGTGATTTGGGTTTGATAGGAAACTTGTCTGTAACTGTTATACATAAGTCAAAATCGAATGTTGTACACGAGGTGTTTGGTAGAATGACTAAATAAAAATGTGGTTATTTAAAGTCAAGCTTTGTTTATTCTTATTATTCGATATGAACTGAATGGCCTGGACAAGCTATGACTTATGATATTTCTATTGAGAATGAAATGCAATTAAGGGGAAAATGGTTCAATAAGTTTATTGTTGTTTAGTTCATCAAGCGAACATAAAAAGTTGCTCATGGTTTTGATTGCTAAGATCTTATTGTTTTACTTTTAATTGATGAAAAAAAAACATCTCAAGCTTATTTACTTTTTGTATGTGGCTACAGAGTACAATCTACATAAAGTATAATATGACGACTTCGCCTCCCCAAGAAATATCTTCACAAAGCATTACATCGACTGGATATTCTGCTAGCCCAGTGGATATCAACAATGCAGTTGAAATTGAGAATGACGCAAAAAAAATTGTCTTCTCTTAGAGATGAAGAGCTATGAAGTGCAAGTGCGGCCGAGTCCGCGGAGCTTGAGGAAGACCCGAATGAAATGGATGAACACATTGACAATTTAGATGAATTCAAGAAAAAAAAGGAAAGGGCAAAAAATCTAAAGCATGTGTTGATTTTGACGAAGTAGATGTTGGTATCGGTACTTACTGTCAGTGCAAACATTGCTCTGTCAAATTGAAACCAAGAGGAGCACAACAACTAGCATGTTGAGGCTGTAAAGCCATGCACTATTGAACCAACCACAACAAAAGATTATTTTTCTATCAACCGACTCAAGCACACTATATCCATATCTTCATACTGGTAAATTTGAACATGGCCGTCGTGAGAGAATTTGCACCCGAATGGGTACTCATGCATGAGCATCCCTTTTAATTTTTCGAGGAAGAATGATTCAACTTGATGTTGAAAAATGGAATACTGGACCGACACAAGATCAGCCAAACCATAAACAAAAATAATTGCAAAGCGATATACGAGAGAGAGCAGTCCAAATTGAATTTTTTTTTTCAAGAAAATCAGCTTGACCACATATTTTTGGAGGTCAAAAAATCATAAGACTAAATATATGGTGATAATTGGGCATTGGATCTATAGCTAGTGGAGATTGGAGAAATGAGTCATCAACATTGTGCATATTCCCCCTTCACGCCGCGGTGTTCAAATTGCAGATTCTATATTCAAGTGCTTGAAAGAGTGAAGCATTTAGAGTAAAATTTATACGATGTTGGTGGATGATGCCTCAAACAATGACACTGCATTGAGAGACTGGAAGGATGACCGCACATCACAACGCGATAAATTAGAATTTATGTTTTTTCTCAACTAACCTCTACTAACTAGAAGCAGTAGCGAGTAAAGGAGTGTGAATCAAAAAAGAACTTTATCGTATTAATTAAGATTATAAAAGCAATAAAAGAGGAGGGTTGTGATTAATAACTAAACTAATTAAAATCTTAAAAATCTAACGAAAGGAAATAAAAATGAAATAAAATAATATAATAGAAAATTCTAGTTCACGGTTCCGTCTACACTCTCGCTCGACTAGTCTATCAATTGTGACATCAAGTTTCACCATTTTCCGAAATTACTAGCACTAGGTAACAACGTGCTCAACCCGAATTTTTTCTTACTATTTATTTAGCCGAGAAATGCTCTTCGATTAAACCTGACTTACTGGACAGTCTAGAAATCTCTAGATTTAATGTAATAGCCGCTTTAAGGATCTAGAAAAATAGACTAGGCTAAGTAGCAAACACAACCGCGCGGTTCACTTAATTAGGTCGTGTTATCCCCGACAGTGACTAGCTTTCGGTTGCTACGTACGAATTAAACTCAACAACATTTAAGGATTGCAAGTCCAATTCTAGCATTAGATATGAAAAATCTTATATAGGTGATCAATCTAAATAAAACCAAACACATCATGGTTGATCAAAAAAAAAATAACACAAGCAATTTCATAAAAATAACAAAATGATCAGTCATCGTAATTAATTAAACATAGCCAAATATGTAGGGTTCGACATCACCAGAACAAGAAATAATATCTACTATATCATAATAATACTAAATAAAAGAGAAGAATAAAATTATCCTTCTAGCGTGCGGGTGCGGCCTCCCTCCGCGATCGGTTGGGTCCTCTCATATCCTGTTTCGTTTAGACATTGCTTTCTTCTTTCTTTTCCTCTGGTTGCGTGGTTAATACTTATGGCCTGCGTGTACGGTCTCCAGGAAAATAAATATATTCCATAATTTGTTCCAATAGTCCTGAAGTAAGCCATTCATGAAAATATTTGGGCCTCACCTTATATATCTCACATTTCCCCATCGTGTTATACAATGGTCATTTAATGACCTATTGCTTCTAATTTTCAGCAACAATTAATTGGCCTTGATTCAACCTCTTTCACAATTGGGCTCTATCAAATCTATAAATCTTGGGCCCAAATGTACTGGTATTGGGACGAGTATGGGCTTCCCCGTACTGCTTGCTTCAATCTTCCTTCGACGTCTTATCATCCATAAAAATACTCCAATATCCTAAAATAAACTATAAAAATATCAAAGCACTAGAATCCATTTAAAGAAATAAATAAGACGAAAAATATGTAAGTGCGATAAAATTAATCATATAAAAGTACGCCAATAAATATATAAAATGCACACTTTTTTCGATCAATCAAAGGAGATCTATTCGAGAAACAAGTGTCTATTGGCAAAAGGGGGTTTACTTCATGCACGATGTTATGTGCATATTATCAAATTAATGGTCGAAGATGGAATTGGTGAAATAAAGGTTATTGTGGATGTGATAAGAAGTAGTGTGGATTTCATAAACAAAACAGATAGGCGGTGTCTCCACTTTGTTGAAATTATCCAGCAGCTGCAATTACCAGGAAGGTGACAATATGAAATTCAACCTTTCAAATGTTGGCTTGTGCACTCAAGTATCGAGAAGTTTTCCCTCGATTCCAATATAGAGAGGCGCATTTCGAACCATGTCCAACCGCTGGGGATTGGGATAAAGTGAAGAAGGTTTGTAATATTTTGCAAGTTTTTGGAAAACTACACGTGTGATATCACGTAGTAACTATCCTACAGTCATTTTATAGTTAAATGAAGTTTGTCGGATAAAAGGGATACTTGATGGTAAAGTCGATGATAAAGATACTTTTGCTAAGTCAATGGTGTGAAAAATAAAAATAAAGTTTGAAAAATATTAGGGTGAGTGCAATTTGTTAATGTCCATAGCAACAATCATGCATCGGAGGTGGAAAATGAAGATCATAAATTATGGTTTTCCACTTATTTATCCTTATTATGAAGTGGAACTCAACATAAGTAAGGTTCAACAAGCATTATATGGGTTATATGATGAATATGTCAAGATGTATAATTTGGGTTCAAGCGTTTAAAATGTTACCCAAAATCCTCCCAGCAAGAACACTGGTCCATTAGTAGCACATTTTTTCCGGCATGAGTGAATTTCTCACTCATGTTTCAACCGTTGAGAGTGTTCGTCCATAAAAGAATGAATTGAATTTGTACTTTCAGGATGACCTGCTTGCTGACGCAATGGATTCAAGTGTAGATGTGTGAATTTAGATGCGCTCGAGTGGCGGAAAGACACAACAAAGTACAAGATTTTGCCAAAGATGGCTGCTAATATTTTAACCATCTCTATCAGCACGGTTGCTCAGAAGCTATATTCAGTGTCAGAACTAGAGTGATTGATCTCTATCGTTCCTCTTTGGCACCGATAACTGTCGAGATTTTGATTTGCGCTGGTGGTTGGTGTCGTAAGCTACATGGCATCAAGAAAAAAGACAAGGTAAGCACACTAAAATTTGAAGAACATAATTCCATATCAATAATGATTAAATGTTCTTTTTTTTCTGTTTTATTTTTATGGGAAATTTTCATATCTCCTACTTGATTTATAGATATTTACAACTCTATTATACAAATATAATTAATTATGTCTTTACTTAAAAGACCACATTTAATTACATCAATGCCTAAAAGAAGTTACCATATCCATTACAACCTCAATCCCTTGATTTCTGTTGTTTAAGACCATATTTGACTACATTAATGCTAAAAAAGGTAGTTACTATATCCATTTCAACCTAAAAAAAATGGATTCATTTTTTTATTTTATATTTTTTTTTTATCTTTGATAATTCATTAAATGGGTTCTCCATATTTTTAAGGGTATATATACAATTTTTTAATGGTATATATATAGTTTATTTTAATCGTTTTTTAATGATATATATATATATATATATCGTTTTTTTTTAAAAAAAAATATTGCACTTTTGAGAATATACCGAAAATATACTGAAAATATACTAACTATAAACCATGAATAACCATACAAAATATACTGAAAATATACTAACCATCAAAAAATATTGGTGTATGTGTTGTACATATTTCAATGATTATAATAAATATAAAGCATAATCATGGTATATATAATGAATATATAAAATATAATGTCGGTATATATACTTACAATACAAACTGTAATGATGGTATATGTATTGTATATGTTTTCCATGATTTTACTAAATATAAACCATACATATAGCGAAGATATACATAATATAAACCATATATATAACAGGGGGAAACGATACAAACACGATAACAATATGAGGGGATAAAAGATATACCGAAAATATACTAAAAATAAACCATACAAAACTGCAAAGTTCCAATTACAGGGTGAAAGAAAACAATTTATGGACACTTTGCTCTTTTGTGCAAAGATTTGCCTCCCAAATAAATGTCTTCCAGTCCATAATTCCTCACGCCCCTAAATGAGATTTAGTAGAATCATGACAAAATTTTGCAATATCAAACCATACTTGAAATCCCAAATTGATCCACAACAGATCAAATCAAAATTTCATTAACCCAACAAGCATCAATCCACAGTTCTAACATCATAATAAGTTCAACTGACAGATCAATCAATCGTGCAAAGTGCCCAAGATATCCTCGTCCATGTACAAATGGTACCTGCAAACCACCCAAACATCAAGATAATTTCAAGCAAAATGATAAAAATAATGAGAAAAAAAAAAAAAAAAATCTGTTTTAAACAATTTTTTTTTTTTAAAAAAAAAATTGTAACTACTTACTCTATGCAAACACTACAATTGCTCTTTTGTTCTCACCTCGACGGGTGATTTTATAAATATTTTGTAATATTTTGTAGATCTTTAGGCAATTTTATAAATAAAAATAAAAGGGTAACAAAAGTGTTATATAAATTAAATAGGATAGTACGGGATGTAAATTCCTCTTTATTTTAATGTTCAATTTGTAATCTTTTAGATTCTTTTCTGATTTGGATAAACTGGTGTTATCCTTGATTTACATTTTTTATGGAATGTCTTGAGTGTTTGTAGGTGCTGGCACTTTTTTTTTTTTTTTTTTTTTTTTTTTTTTTT
>CACSLK010027837.1:8962312-8982715 GCA_902706635.1 Striga hermonthica | reverse complement strand
TTTTTTTTTAATGTGACTGTCTAAAATCTTTTATTTTTACTCTTATAACCAAAAACCCCAAAAATTTCTTAAAAAAATCTAAACATTTTTAACTCAACCACTTTTTTAACTCAACTTTAACTCAACCCACTATCATTAATATTATCAATATAATTAAATAATATCAATCAATCATTCTTATACACAATATCAACCTTAATTTACTATTCATCTACTCACATAAATTTAACTAACTATCACATCACATTTTCTCTCTTACTTTTACATCAATTTAATTTTAATTATTTTATTTTAAATATTATTTTATTATATCCACTAACAACTAACCATACCTACTTTTTCAAATTTAACCAACCCAAATCAAAACAAAAACAAATTTATATCCAAGCATGCTCTATAAATCTTTGTTTTTAATATTAATTTGATTACGGCTGTGCACGCACAATCGTGCCCAATTTAGTCTATTATAGAAGGTTTATTTGAATAATTTGAGTGATGTAGATCTCTAAATTTGTGAGATAGTGTGTGCGACAAAAGGATGTAGAAGGTTTACTTGGTGCACACAAAATATGTATAACTTGTGAGATAAAGGGATATAGAAGGTTTACTTCCACTTATAATTTGTGAGATAGTGTGTGCCGATCCAAGGTTTACTTTATAATTTGGTGCACAGTAACTCTTAAAATAAAGCAAAAAATATTGAAAAAATATATAAAGGTAAATCTGTTCCAAGAGTTGATAAATATTTTGATTTATGCAATCAAATAAGAACGCTTTTAAAAAAATACTAACTATTGTCTAGATCATCTTTCTAAATAATTTGGAACGTTGATTAGATGAGTTACAAACTCAATTAAAAAAGGAATTAAATTGGTTTTCTCTGCACGACGGACATCAGAAGAGAGTTCCCGAGATTGATGCTCATTTGTTGCTTGTCGAACAAGCTTAGCGATCGTTCGTACAACCATACCATGGACTGCAACTCCATGACCTTCTTCCCGACTTACAAAGAGGCTTCTCAATTCTCCTACCTCACACAGAAAACTATATATAGCCATTAACAGGACCTACACAAACATATTGATGATGATAATTATCAATACATATATATATATATATATATATATAAATCAGTTGGATAATAATTATCAATACATATATATGTAAATCAGTTGGATAACACTATTTCACAATGCCTATAATGATAAATCAAATAACCACATATGACCATAATGAAATTCAGAGAATTAGTGGTTACTATTCCAAGCCCTGGAACTAACTAACAATAGGAAACGAGACGCAGTGAATCAACTTACATTCGCCAAGCCCTGGAACTAACTAACAATAGGAAACCAGACGCAGTGAATCAACTTACATTCGCCAAGCCCTGGAACTAACTAACAATAGGAAACCAGACGCAGTGAATCAACTTACATTCGCTACACAATGGGACCACATTTAGCAAATTGAATCCCTATTTCTATAACATCTACCACTCTTCCTGCATGAAATATTAAAAAAACAATCACTGACATGAAAAAATATGACTACCAACCACAACATTAAAAAAAAGGCTTTGGATTGAACAAGTTCCAGTTACAACTGCTGAAATTCAACGAAATCCTCAAATTAATAATATATTTATTTCGGGAACACAAATTAATTAAGATGAAGTCACGGGTGATTTATCAACCTTTTTCTCAATTTCAATCAATCTACAAACCAAATGAGTCACTACCGAAAGTTAGTTAAGAAAACTGCTACAACCATATTCACCCTTAGACACCCATCTCAGCGTAGTATTTCCCACTTTTAGATTAGTATGCATGACCACAACTTCAGTTGGTTGATAATAATCATGAACATATTTGTCAGCATACACACCAGGGTTGTAAGAAAAATGCATCTGAAACGTTGAAGGTTTTCCAGACATAAAATTAAGGAAAAGTCAGAAGGAAAATAGTCTATTGTCAATACAACTTCATGTCAAAGCAATGAATTGATTTACTCATTTCCTTGTGCAAAACCCAAATCCAAAATAAAATTCCACGTACTTGGTTGATAAGAACTACAGTAGGAACCATCATACAACAATGTATTTTAACAACTTTCTAATGATGTGTGCATAACTTCTTAGAAGCATGATTTCCATTAGAGTCTTGTCAGTTCCATTTGCTAAGAAGACAATAGTGTATATACTGTTTCAGTGCTTTTTCCAATGCTTCTTAACTTCAATTATAAAGATAAAAGGGGAAATGAATAAACATTATATCAATCGACAACAAAAAAATTACTATTCAATGTTCGATGGGATTTCATTTTTCCTCCTGCGTGAATAAAGTAAATATATGAATAACACATTACAAGAGCATATACACAATCATAACAAACATTTTTTTTATTTTTATAAATTAAACAAGAAATACCATCCTTCTGTTGATAACACGACAACATAGATATTGATTACCTTTAGAAAACATGAACAGAATCCGCATAAACCTGTTTGTTTCCTCTATTTCGTATTACATTAGTAGTCTTCATCCATTCTCCTTGCTCGAAACCTCAGACCAAAAGGGATGAGTACCTTCAAGTTAGAATGGGTATGCGTCAACAACAAAATCATAAAGATGCAACCTTTATTACATGAATTTCAATAGCAAGTATTGATAAAATGTTCGAGTGAATCAATTATGCTGCTATGCCACCAAAGTGTCAATAGTAACATCAACCTAAGCATTAAGGCAGAAAACTACATTTAATCGAAAATGGACCTACAAATTTGGTGATATTCCTTATTGGAATTTACAACTTAAGTTTGTGCACCAACACGAATATCTTATTTTTTTTTTCCAATTACATGACAACCAAAACATAAATGTCACTTTATTCACTTGGCTGGACAAAAGGGGGAATTCGAACAAGAACAAGCTCTTATTTTTAATCATACAAGTATAATAATCGAACATTAGATAGTTCTACATTATAAAAATAAAATAAAAAGGTGAACAATTAATATTAAATAGTATGTTATCATCTTTAAATGATATTAAAAGGTTCTTATGAGCTTGGGCAGCTTAGAGATGGAGGGCTCCCTTGGAAGCATGTGATGGATTGTTCAACTCACAGTTTGAGCTATCGAGCATAACAAAGGGATTCTGAGGTACTGCAGCAAATTGCTGCCATTGTTTACCTGGCTGGAGGCATTTGACACCATTACGGCCAATAATCAAATGTCCATCGTTCGCATGGGTCCCTGAAAGAGAGAATATTGAGACAGGAGCCCCATCATCCTATCAAAGTTAAAATAAATGAAATTAGAGGCCCTGTCCATAACCACTAAGAAAAAGTTGGCAGAAAAGCAAAAAAATAAATAAA
The DNA here is from genome assembly GCA_902706635.1 of Striga hermonthica. Classification (NCBI taxonomy): domain Eukaryota; kingdom Viridiplantae; phylum Streptophyta; class Magnoliopsida; order Lamiales; family Orobanchaceae; genus Striga; species Striga hermonthica. The sequence continues at coordinate 8,979,340 of CACSLK010027837.1, read as the reverse complement.
AGAGAACAAAACAAAAAGAAGACGATTAAACTTCAAAATAATGGTTAGTTAAAAGCAATTCAAGTACAAACTTCCAGAGCATATATTAATCATATCCAACCTAGATAGTGTACTTGTGAATTATAAAAAAAATGACGAACGCATGGTAATCACCAAAATGAAAATGTTAGTTTGTCAAAGTAAATTATCATCAATTACCTCTCGTCCACTCTGTTCTTTCACAAATTTTAGTTTAGTCCATTATGTTTTTCCTTGAGAAATGTAACCCGCAAACATTGTGCTTCGGATTTAACCATGTACCAATAGTTCTCATATAAGATATATTGAAAGGGACCGTCAGCCCCAAAGAAACTGATATGAATATATCACAACACACACATATAGCAATACCATAAAAAGGCCTTCACCAAAACATCTTCAGCTTATCTGTTTTCTACTTTGAGCTTTCCCAATTTCTATGACAAGACTAAAAAAAAAAAAACATTTGCATAAAACACCACATCATAACAGAAAAAAATCACAACATTAGGCTTCTACAACAAAAACATTCAAAATTTTGAAAAAAATGAACACCAAAATTTCGAAAACATTCAGATGGATACTTGGATAGACCAAAACCTAAAAAAAAAAAAGAAATTAGGTGCTCAAGAAAAAAGTAACACATCAACCTGAAGCTGAAATTTTCTTTGATTATGCCAAATAGTATTGATTTGCATCGAAGCACGAATCCTTCACGCGGACCCTCCCAGCCAATGCCCTCTCGTTGATCCTTTCCACTATCTCCGCCACCGACTCCTGTGATTGGTCACCCGTCTGCTGCCACTTGGCTCATCTTCGCCATCTTCGAGCAACAAAAGAACTCCCTCTCACCTTACATCTCCAAGATCCTCTCTGCCATGGCCCGCTACCTCTGCAACACCGACTCAGCTTCCAATCCGCATCTCTTTCTATGCTGAAGTTGTCGTTGCTCAAGTTCACGTCCCGGCGATGTCGAATGGTCTACACCGCTCTTGTAGTAGCCCTTGAAAATCCTACCGCCATCCAAGGAAAAAAATTAAATTGAGTTGATATTTTTTATTAATTAAGAAAGTTAAACAATCGGATGCCTAGAGGTGCTTCGGAGGTTACTGTGGGTACGACGAACACTTGATCGGCTTTTGGCCTTCCTTCCTCCATGAGTAATCGCCCGGTGGGATATCGACGACTTTTGAGATGATTGTCGGCACTCGATAGCTCTTTCAACTTATTTTGCCTCTGAACAGTTATTTCTTGCAGCGACGACGACTGAGGCAGCGGCTTTGAAGCTTGGCGGCGAGTGGGAGTGAAGGTTAGGGTTTGATTTGTGAAGCCCTGTTTAGGGCAGAAGGTATAATTAATTAGATAACACGCCGACCTTCGATCAGGATATATGGAAAGAAGCAGATATGGAAGCTCGCAAGAAAAGAGGGCTGAATGTTATTAGGTGAAGACTGGACAAATGAGAGAGGATTTTTGGGCTTCTTCTCTTTTACTTTTGCTTTTGCGTGTGAGGATGGAAAAGTGTAATTGTTTTAAATCTTATGCACTAAGCAAAAGAAATGTGCACGAGACCCTAACCAAGCGGCGTCGTTTTCTAATGAAATGCTGCATCCACAAGGCACCACGTGGCGAGCAACAAAAGCCTCTCATTTTTTCTTATAAGAATATAGAGAGAAATTTGGTATGCTTCTCACTTACTCCATTTTATCATCACACTTCTATATATTAAATAATAATTCACTATAAAATTGTATTTATTATTTTTAAAAATGAGGTATTTATTATTTTTATTACTTTTATGAATTAAGTACTATTATTATTATTATTATTATTATTATTATTATTATTATTATTATTATTATTATTATTATTATTATTATTATTATTATGTCTAGTAAATATTTTATATGTACTTATATAAATCCAAATAAAAAAATAATAAAGGGAAATTTAATTGCACATAAAGCTTACAAAATTACAAAATATAAATTTATCAAAATACTACTCTTAACAATTAGGTTCATTCCAGATATGTCAACAGATTGTGTCTAAGTTGATGATGCACTTTCTAACTTTACATATGAAATTTGTAACTATAATTTTTTATTAATATTAAATGAAGGACTAAATTTTTTAATAAGTTTAATTTATATTAAATATAAAAATTTATGGATCATTGGAACTGCTAGAATACATAATATTGTCATCAGGACATTAAATATTTAAGGACTAAGGTCCGTTGGCCCAACTATTGGGTCACCAGCAAAATAACAAAAATACTAATAATAAAATAAAAATAATAATAAGAAAAAATATGTGACCCAGATCACAATGTGACCTTTGGTCAGAACTGGTTGAAAAGAGAGAAATGAAACACTTGTCCAATTCTTATTGAACAAATGTATTTTTTAAATAATATAAAAAAATAATTTACCGCTTATTCGGCTGGACGAGTCATCTACAGCAAAGGACCCGCCCCGCCCACAAGCATCGTGCTGCTAGGCAAAGCAACGTGAATGATGCACCCCGAAATTTTTGGGGGTTAATTTATATTAAAATATATATTTTTGAATTCTCTATAAATAGCGGCCACATTATATTTTGCAACACAAGTGCAAATTTTATATTTTGTAATTGTGATTGATGTGTAATTTTATTTGAAGTGCTTGTAACTTGTTTAATTAATTTTAATATTTTATTTCAGTTTTTATAATATAAATTTTTAATTGAGATTGTAAGTTTTTTAATTATAGAGTAAAATATAAATTTTTTTAAAATCACTACGACTTTAATTATAATATTTTTAATTAATTTTAACAACTAAAATAATAACACAAATCAATTGATACTTAAAAAATAAATAAATAAAAATATTTTAGGTTGAGTTGGGTTGGTTGGGGATAAAGATAAGTTAGGTTGTAAAAATGAGTTGTGCAAGTGGAGAAGAGACTCAAAAATAATTGTTAGGTTGGGTTAGATTGGGTTGTGGATAAATATGGTCTAAGGCTATTTATTCATGATTTATCGAAAATTATTTGTTTGATTGGAAGAAAATAAACAACAAAATAGAAATGCCAAACTAGAAAAAAAGAAACGTGTACTTTTTCTAGCCCTAAATCTCGCCTCTGCTCAGCAATATTCCCGTTTTTTAGCCTTCTTCAGCGGCGATCGATCTTCACCGGCGGTCGCCCCTGGCCGTCGGGCCCCTATCCCGATGTCGCGCTTCCTCTTGTCGTCCAACACCGGTGGTTGCATATCTACAGTGGTAGGGTAGGCATTCTGTGCAGATCTCGGATATGGCTTCAGATCGGCGGTTGTCTCGGTGCTTCAGCGGTGTTGGAAGGGTGGTGTGGTGGATGGGATCATGCTCAGCTCTGGTGGCTCGTGGCCTCCATGCCGGAGGAGCTGGGGCTGAGGAAACACTGAGCCGCTACCACCATCTTGATCCTCTTTGGTGCTGGGGACGGGGAAGGTTCCAGTGAATTTGCGTTCGGCTAGTGGTGTTAGACGAGTTCGGGTTGTACTGGTGTCGGTAGTCAGTTGGTTGTTCCACCGCTTGGGGACGGATCAATTTTGGGTTTGGTTCGGGGCTCGGGTTTGGCTTCTATATAGACGGCTCGGCAGTTTCGGTAGCAGTTCATCAGGATTAGGATCTCAGTTCGGAGTAGGCTGTTTCTTTATTGGTTTCGATTTGGTTGATCTGTTGTGGAAGGCCCCTATTAATTTTAGTTGTTTGTTTTGGTTTAGTTTGTTTGTTTGTTTGTGTTTTTTTTTTTTTTTTTTTTTTTTTTTTTTTTTTTTGTTGCTCAGTTAGGAATCGTGTTCTTGGTTTCTGCTCTCAGCCCCCATGAGCCCGAGTGTGAGCGAATATTACTCAATTTTAGTCTCTTGTTTGGGAGTTAGTTGTAGTTTTTGTAGTTCTTTGTGTTGTGTCGTTGTGATTTTCTTTTCTAGTGTTGCTAGGATGACTCTAGGCGGTCTTCTGACTTGTCCTCCCAGCTGTTGGATGTTCTATTCAGCTAGGGGCTATGTGACTTGCACATTTTGTGCGTTCTGATTTATTATATTCTCTATCGTTTCGAAAAAAAAAAAGAAAAAGGAAAATAGAAACGTAAATAACAATGAGAGGAACAAATATGTCAAGTGTGCGCCTTCTCTTTCACGCTCCTTTGTTGCGTGCTACACACGACATGACAATTTCAAAACATATAGGCCTCGTTTATGCACATAAAACACGAGCATGCATGATGTACCAAAAGTACATCATTTCACTTATATATCAACACATTGCACTTTATAAAACATCACGTTGCACTTTACACAATACCACGCTGCACTTTATCACGACTATCGGATTGCACAATAGATATCCCAATCACCGAACACAAATTGTCGCTTCAAAAATTTATATTTTTGTTCGATTATCATCACTTGTAAATCTCGAGCATTTCAGTTTGATGTCGACTTAATTTTTAAATAATCAAAAATCGAAAGGCCGAACAATATGAAAAAATATTATTATTTTTATAAGTTTTATGTAACGCGATTGCACATTATGGTTATATGAATTGCACCTTAATATCTATTAAATTGCACAATATTGATCGAAGACGACCGAACTAAAATTTTCAATTCGAACTTTTATAATTGAATTGAATTGTCTTGTTTTACTTTTAAAAGCTCGATTATTTAAATTCGATATCGAATTTTTTAGTTAAATAACTGAAATAAATGGACGACTAAATTATATAAAATTTATTATTATGTTTTATATTTTTTATTTGTCGTATTATTTATCCAGCCAAAACAATATAGGAATAATACATAGTAAATAAAAATATTGAAATATTATGTGTAGTTTGATTAATTATAAAATTTACCATTAAACTAAATTGTAATATATTAATATGATTAAAAAATACAAATAAGACCCTATTATATATCAAATTTCCAAAAGTGAGCCCATAAAAATATGCAAAAAGTTTCCACGCACATCCTAGACTCTCGGCCATCTTTTCAAACCGCCGCAGTCATCCTTGCCTCTAAGATCGACGAAAATTTCACCATTCTCGCAAATACTGGCGACGAGATCAAGCTGCCTAAACTTAACCTCTTCCCGATCAATAATTGAGTTCATGTCTCCTGCGCGCCGACGACGTGGTGGCTTTCGCCGTGAAGACCACCGTCGCCCTCGACTGGCTGGTGGCAGTGTTAGCAGAGGTGTCGTCTAGATTGTGGACTGGACGACGCTCGATGATGAGCTGTGGCTGGGAAGTTCGTTGCGACAATCGACTTGACGGCGTCAGCGGTGGACTATGGTGGTGGCAGGATTATAACGACTAGACTGGTCGTGCTGTGGTGGCGTCGGGACTAGTTGGGCGGTGGCTGCGACTGTCTGCAACTTCAGGCGAGTCCGACGGAGGTAGGTGTATGCGTCGGTGGTCCCGCGTGGGTTGACGGCAAGCGGAAGATGGCGTCGGCACTCGACGGTGGGCAGCGGTACTCAGCGGCGGGAGGCAGCGGACGAGCGGTGCAGCTGGGGTGGTCGCCGGCACAAATCCGTGACGTGTGTATGAGTAGGTGAGTGAGAAGTGAAAGTTTGGTAGGGGTGGTAGTGGGTCCAACATGTGATGTGTGTTATTAGGTAATTACCACTTTACCCTTAGTTAATGGTTAAATATGTAGATTTGACAAAGGGATATACACTTATGGCATTCCACCCCTCCTTCTCCTTTCAGCTCAACCATACAAACGAAGCGAAGTGAAGTTCAGTCAAATGTGTTTCATTACGATTTCTCTAGGAAGTATGGATCGAGGATTACACTTACAACATTGCCATCGCATGTTTGACTACCATATTTAATATTTGACTTGATCATGACCAGTGATGTGTTGGATCCAATGGTTTTCACTGTCTATCATTCTCATATGATCATTTCTCTCTCTCTCTCTCCTTCTCTCTCTCTCTCTCTATATATATATATATATATATATATATATATTTTATTGAACATGATTACTGCAAGGAAATAATGAAATTCCAATGGAAAATTTCAACGGTAGCATATTCCAATAGAATTCCAACGACAATTCTAATAAATATTCCAATGTTATTATTTCCGTTGGAATTTTTCAATAGATTCCAACATAAATTCCAACAAAAATATTACAATGGAATGAATTTTCCATTAGAATTTCAGTTAAATTTTGACAATTCTAACGGTTGATTTCCAACGGCTAAAAATTCCAATAGAAATTGCATGTTCCTATGAAAATTCCTACGGTAAAAAACTATTGGAAAAATAGTCGTTGGAATCATCAAATTCCACTGGAATATATTATTGAAGGATTTTTAATTAGAATATAACAATTTTTTTATAGTGGATAAATTGTTATTAAACTTAAAATGTGAGTTATTGATCGTCTTAATGTGTCTTTATTGATAAGATAAACCAAATTAATAGTAATCTATATATCTATATATATATATAATTGTTGGCATATAGCATTTAATAAAACATTTAATAAAACCTCCATTCATTTTCCCGCTCATTTTTTCAATTAATGTAAAATCGTTACATTTTACATTAATAAAGTGTAATAATAGTTTGAATATAATTTATTCACTACTAACAATAATTGATTACAACTTTACATTAAATAGTATGTGGAAGTTACATACTTATAAAAAATTGTATTGCAATTTTTTTTTTTCAAAATACTTTTTCTAAGATGAAATATTTTTTGTTCTTTTTAAGCGATTTTTATCTAATATTAGTTAATTGGCATGAATGTCATAATTAAACATCTTAAAATCACATAAACAAATGCTATAACAATGATAAAAATAATTTTAATATTTTTCTAACTAATTAATTGTATGATCCCTTTAAATTACTAAATTGTATTAGCCATTAAAATTTATGGCGTCAATATAAAGATTCATACATAAGTTAAATAAATTATATTTACATTACACATTTGCATGTAGTCATAATTTAAAATGTAATACATCAATTAACTAATATAAAATTTTTATATATTATATACATAAATAATATATAAACTTCTACTTTTATTTGTGCATGTGCACAGGATGAATACTAGTATATATATTATTGTTGGCATATAGCTTTTAATAAAATCTAATTAATAAAATCTCTATTCATTTTCCCGCTCATTTTTTCAATTAATGTATAACTGTTACATTTTATTTTCCCGCTCGTTTTCTCAATTAATGTAGAACCGTTACATTTTACATTAATAAAGTGTAATAATAATTTTAAACTAATTTATTCACTACTAACACTAGTTGATTACAACTTTACATTAAATAGTATGTGGAGGTTACATACTTATAAAAAGTATATTGCAATTTTTTTTCTTTAAAATACTTTTTTTAAATTAAAATATTTTTGTCTTTTTAAGCGATTTTTATATAATATTAGTTAATTGGCATGACTGTCATAACTAAACACCTTAAAATCACATAAACAGTTCCTATAACAATGATAAAAATAATTGTAATATTTTTCTAACTAATTAATTGTATGCTCCCTAAATTACTAAATTATGTTTTCTATTAAATCAATATAAAGATTCATACGTAAGTTAAATAATTTATATTTACAGTACACATTTTTATATAGTCAAAATTTTAAATGTAATACATCAATTATCTAATATAAAATTTTATATAGTATACATATATACAATATATAAATTTTTATTTTTCTTTGTGCATGTGCACAAGATGAATACAATTGGAGACTGGAAACACCTGATATTTTGTAATAGAATATCTACACTAATCAAAATAATAATAATAAAAAAAAAAAAAAAAAAAAAAAAAAAAAACAGTCAAAATGAATATTTCTTTGGTATCCCACATGGGACTTTAGAGAAAAATCTACATTTGAGCGCTATTAATGCCGATTTTGAATTACGCCTAAAGTACAAATTAGAGGAAATAAACAAATAAAGACACTCTATTCGCACAGAGATTAATATAAAATATAATCCGCTGTCCCTACTTGACAGTTGCACCGTATTTTACTAATTAAGTATATTAAAATTATGATTAATGGTTTTTTCGGTAGAAATTAATCTAAGTTCTTAAAAATTCATCGGGTCAATTAAGAGATATGCCAGCTCAGATATTAATAGTATTATTTTAAGGAAGATGTTACAGCCCGTTATTGAATCATTCTGTCTTGTTTGTAATCGTTAGATCATTATGTAATCATTTGAGATAGTTGATCTAACAATAATAAATACTGACGGAATAATTCCGAGACCTTAGAATTTCCATTATTTTAATTGCTTCACTTAAAATTCTTTCAAATAATAAAGTCCAATGGTTGGGCTTTGCTCATCAGTCACCACAAGGTCAAAAAATTTCACTTTACTTTTTTTTTTTATTTTTATTTTTTGGTCTATGTTTGACGAAATGGGAAAAATGATGAAGTGTTGTACTTTTACGTACAAATACATCATCATTAGTCAGTAGTAATTAGTCATCTCATTATTTCTTTAATCATTATATAAGTATTGAAAAACCACCTTCCAAGTGGATTGGCTATTCTTTCCCGTGTACGTTTATTAAGACATATATCAACAATTCAAAGTCTATATTTAAAAAGGAAAGGAGGTTGTTATACTTAGGGCTCGTTCACTAGCAGTGATAGGATATGATAAGGTTGATTAACCAACCTTATCATTTGTTTACCAGGCTGGATGGGGATTAGGTTTATGCAGATGTGGCGCGTGGGTCCCGCTTCCAAAATCTGACGTGCGCGGCTTAATTAGTCCGCCCATTTTGGGCGGACAGAATAATCCAAGTTTCATCCTTCCCATACCTTGCTGTAGCACGTGAAAAGTCTATTTTGCCCCTTAATTTCGTCCAAATTATAGATATAGAAAATATATATATTTTTTGCTCTTGTCCGAAGAACTCCATCGACTAGTTTGGTTCTTCGCTTTCTCGTGAGCTCCGTCGTAACCCTAATTTCCTTCTTCTTCGTTTATCTTTTATGTTTTTTTTTTTTCGTTATGCTGCTGCACAGCTTGTGTCTAACATAAACATACACTCGCAGGTGTTTAGGGTTCGCGGTGCACGACGGTTCGACTAATGTTCCTCGTTAATCGATTTGTTCTTCCTTTTTTTGTTTTCATTTTTTTATTTTCACCTTTGCGACTGATTCTTATTCTGCAGGTCACAATTTCTTTGTGTTCGTCGAGCAATTCAGACTTAACCTCCTCCTACCCCACGATTTAAGCTACTTGGTATGAATTTAGAAATTAATTTCTGTTTCTTATTGTTTTCCATTTTATTCGATTCATATATACGAACTATATGGGATGTTAAATGTAGTTTTTTTGTTAAGTTGTTGCGAAATAATTATTAAGGTGTTCTCTAATTTGACATAAATAGGGCATATTTGGGTGTTTCGTATGATGTTCATGTTAGTGTTAGTTTTAAATGAATAGGTTTAAACTCATGAGGTTTAAACTACATTGGTATCGAGTGATTCCATTTGATTGCTGTGATTATTTGGTTTCTGTGAATGCTTGCGTGTTATTCAATAAATAAGGCTCTCTGTCGTAGATGGATTTAGATTTTGCATCTATTATGTCGAGTATGGGTGAGGTTAAGAGGTTTCGATGTTGAACAGGTCCTCTTGTGGCTGCCTTTGTTCAGCACTATATTATATTTGTGTCTTTCTGCTGTTCAATATGCTTTATATTGTGATACATTAATGTGTAAGTTAGCAAATTGTATAGGATGTTATAGTACTTATTTTTTGTTGTGCCATGCACGTGTTTCTTGTTTTGTATAAGAACATGCTCATGTTAACTGTACTTCTTCCTCTTCTCATGTTAAGCACAACTCAATAATTTACCTATTTCTACCTACCTAAATCCATAATCGTTTCTTTCTATAGATTGCACCTGAAATCCAACTCTACAAACTAATGTTATTTCAATGCTATGCATGTGTTTATTTTTTTGTATAAGAACAAGGTCATCATTATTTTTGAAGTCAATGAAGAATTATTATCTTAGATATGATAAATCGCGAACGTTTACTATATTTCGTGAGGAAGATGTACACATTGGATAAACATAATGAACATAATGAGTTTGAGGCCACATGGACAATATAATGATTTCCTGAGAATGAAAAGTGCACCCTCATTATTCTGTATTACATACTTAAATCATGTGTTGAGTCTGTGCTTGCCTGTCATGTCTTGCCATTATTACTTCTTTTCCATCCTGTGTTAAGTACATCATATGTCTTGCCTGCATTTCATTTAAACATGTCATTTGCTTCTTTTTTGTTGGGTTAAAGTGAGAGTGGAGTATCTATGATACAATATTTGGTCCATGGGCTACTGTGTTTTATGTTGGCCAGACATTTTCTTTAAAGCTGAATGTCTTTCTGCTGTTCAAATGTTTATTAACATCAACATTTTATTTTGTTGTCTGCTGATTGGTCTATGTTTCCCCCGTTTGTTATTGATCCTTGGGAACCATGGTCTTAACAATTTGTATTTGGTTTGTGAGTATCTTTTCATATTTTCGTGTAAGTACAGAAAATATAAGTTGTAGTTGAATTTTGTTTGTCCACCCTCGTCATTGCCTCATTCACTCTGCAGCTTTGAGATTACTTGTATGTGCTTTTTTGTGTCAGAATTTTTCACCTATTTCTGTTAGGCAATCTAACATGTATGCCGCCTTCTTTTCATATTGCAGGTTTCTTTCTGTAATTCCCTGCCCAATCACAAAAGGTATGTATATGCTAACAAGAAATCATCTTATACATATTTTTCTGTCATTCTCTGCCAAATCGCAAAAGCCTATAATGATCTTGTTTAATGCTGTTGTTAAAAGAGTGTCGGAACATCTCATGCTAACGCAACAAGTTATAAGATGCTCATTAATTTCTATTGAATCGAAGCGTTCTTACTCATCAATGGAATGTATGTGCTAGTTTACCATGTATTTGTTGGTCTGTTTTAACTGTTTGTGGTGCTCTCACTTGATGATGTGCTCATTCTTTTGGTCTGTTGTTGAGATTAAATTCTAATGTCTAAACTCCAATTTCTACCTTCATGGTTTGTTTGTGTAATTATTGTGTCAATTTGGTTTTTTTCCATCCACATATGTAGATGGATTCTTTTGGTGAAGAATTAGCGGTTGTTACTATATTGGAAGAAGTCATGAGTAGTGTTTAAATTTTTTTGCTACTTGCTATTTATTACTATATCAAATTCATCATCCCTCGGCAAAAACGACGACGTTCGGGCAATAACTACATCCCGTTGTTTCGAGTTAGCGATAGACTCCCCGATCAGCTCAATTACATGCGAAGGTTGGTTGACGTGAGTGACACAACTTGTGTCGAGAACCTCCGTATAGATCGTAACACCTTTGGCCGTCTATGTCATCTTCTCGAAAGTCGTGAGGGACTTACTCAATCTAGAAATGTTCCCCCAAGCGAACAAGTTGCTATTTTCCTGTCAGTCCTAGCACATCATAAGAAGAATGTCACCTTAAAGCTTGATTTTGTTAGATCCAGTCGAACCATAAGCAAATACTTTAACCGTGTTCTTGACGCTGTTATCCGAATTCACAAAACCCTATTTGTGCAACCAACTACGGTTGAGGTGGGTTGTGTTGATGAAAGGTAGAGATGGTTCAAGGTAACCTTTAACCCATTTCTGAACTTCTTCCGAACTTGTTAGTTCAATCATTTCGAAGTAATACCTTTATCGTATTTATTCATCTTTAGGGATGTCTAGGAGCACTAGATGGAACCTATATTGACGTTCGAGTCCCTTCGATTGACAAGCCACGATATAGAAACCATAAGGGTAGTATCTCTGTAAATGTACTTGGGGTTTGTGATACAAATATGAACTACGTGTACATGCTATGTGGATGGGAGGGGTCAGCTGCAGATAGTCGAGTCCTGCGTGATGCGGTTATTAGGACACATAGACTGCATGTTCCAACTGGTAATAGAATGATTCTATTCCACTTCGGATACCTTAAAATAAGTAAAAATGTTTAACTTACACATAACATGAGGTTGTTTACTTCCTTAAAATATGAATGCACAGGGAAATATTATTTGGTGGATGGTGGTTATATGAACGGTCCCGGATTTTTAGCGCCATATAAGGGTGTGCGATATCACTTACAAGAATGGGGTACAGGAAACCGTAGGCCACAAAACTTTAGAAAATTGTACAACCTTCGTCACGCTAAGGCTAGAAATGTGATTGAACGTGCGTTTGGCATTTTGAAGATACAATGGGCAATTCTTAGGAGTTGCTCGTATTATTCAATTCGAACACAAAATCACATTATCATGGCATGCGCGATCTGTTAGTGTTATATACCGAAAGCTTGGCTTTGGATGATATTACACTTTTACCCTTTATGAATGAAAGACATATTAGATTAAACAAGTTCTACGTTCTGTTGTTTTGCATTAGATAGTGTGGGTCGTCATCGGGCGAACCGAAGATCATGCTATTAGTTACTCGCGAAAAAAGAATAAGTGGTTCACAACCCAGATGGACATGAACACCCCATCGTGAACGGTTGTAGTGTTAACTGTACAGTTTGTCTTGACTGATTAGGTGCACTAGTACATTTATGTATTGAACATGATCCCAGAGAGGAACAATTCGTTTTATACTGATCGTCGTAAACGAACTAGGCCTCGATTAATTACTGCATACTCTTAACCCGTAAGATAATAAACAGATATATATGTGTAGTATTTATTACTTTGATTCACATGGGTGAGGCTTAGTGAACTGGGCCAATAGACCCGCTGTCTTGGGTAATATTGCTACATGTAGGATGTGCTGTTAGGATATTTACGGTCACCATGTGGATTAGTTTGGTGATGTCCCCGGAGTGAGTTCATGAAGGATTATTATGCTAAACCCTGCAGGTGGATTAAATTCTGACATAGTAATAATGTGATAAACGAGCGCTAGCTTCGGTGAAATAATAATAAATTAATTAATTCTTTATTGTCAGTAATCGAATTAATTAATGGACATTATATCTTAAACATGAGGGGAGATAAATCGAGTAATTATTATTGGAGTCTCAATTGTAAATTGGGCTAGGAAAAGAGAGTGCAATAATATTATGTTGGTAGTCCATTTAATATTATTTAATTAATTAAAATAAGTGGCTTGGTCCACAAGTATTTTAATTAATTAAGGAGCACTAATCCTAATCTCCTAAGGATCCCTACTGTAGCTCTATATATACATCATTAAGCTCATGGGAAGAGGAGAGAATTCCACATCTTGGAAATCACGCTCCACGCCTCTTTTCTCTCTCTCTCTCTCTCTCTCTCTCAGTTCCCATTCGAGCTTTATCTTCTCTTTGTTGTTCCACTGGTACAAGATTAAGAGGTGTTTGAGATATATAGTAGAAGATCTTTGGGGTAAAGTGAGACGATATATATTTGGTCGTACAGAACTAACCGGAGGTCCGATCAAGACGTGCAGCATACCCAGACGACCACGCGCCCGCACGCGCCGCCGCAAGGTCCCAGGACTGCAACTTGTCTTCATCCGTTTTGCACTCGTTTGATCCAGTTTTCGATCCGATCTTGTTCGTGCAATCCTAGGACGCGATTTACAGTCAACAAATCATTGGTGTGCTGTGTACGGCCATCCAGAAGATCAGCCAGATCGACATAAATTTTAAGGCGTAAGTTCTCTACGCAAACCTTTAGATCCACTGCGCATAGGTTTACGTTTTGCTATTGAATTCATGATTTATGCATAACAAGATCTTTATTGATCCCAACAAGTGGTATCAGAGCTTGGTTTAACTCTTTGTGTACAAGTTCGAATTTTACAGCTTTATTTGTCAAGATGTGTTCAAACACAGCCATACATTGGATTATATTCGCATAACTTGGTTTTGCAGGAATTAGTTTAATCCATTATTATGGTCGATTATGTGTTTGATGAATGTTGATGAATGTGATGTATGGTTTTAAATTTATTTTTAAAGCCTCGAACATGTCGTGGAATTTGATGGATGAACGTTTGTAATAATTATTCGCCCGGGGGTTGACCGAATAGATTTAATTATTTTGTTTAGAAAATATGTACACCCATTCATTGGATCTAGGATCAGATTATGTAATTTTGTAAATTATATTTTTCGTGTTGTGATCGTGGATTTATTGCCGGGAGATCACAACAGATCAACGAGCCTCGAAAGACCAACCGAGACGAAGCCCGGGGGCGCATATGGACACGCGAGAAGAAAAAAATATTTTCCGAGCACCGGCGGCGGCGACGGCGGTGGAGAGGTTTACTTGGTGTCCAAGCAGTACAAGATCTACAAGGATTCTACTACAGTGGGAGTTCCAGTTGAACAGGGAAAGAATATACAAGGTTTCCTTGTTTATGGGAACTCAATATTTAATGGCCATAATAGTGGATTTATTTATTTATTTAAATTCATTATGTCATTATTTATTTATTTATTTATTTATGCATGTTAATTAATTATTGTACTTGCATGAGATTAATTTAGAACTGCATATTTAATTATGCATGTTAATTAATTATTGCATTTACATAGAATTAATTTAGAATTGCATAAATATTTAATAAGTAAAATCCCCATTTAAATTATACTAAGTTTGAGAAAAGATTTTAAATTAAAGTTAATTGTAAAATTGCTAAGGCCTCCATTTCTAATTTGTCGGTAATTAATTAATTGCGGTTATGGGCTCTCCCTCGGGTGACATCGCTAAAATTAATTGTAGAAAATTACCAGGACGAATTTCTAATTAGACGATTGAAAAGAGGGAGTCTTATGAGAGAGTACGGGCTTCCCCTCGGATGACGTATAATCGAATTCGTATGCACTCAGGATCGAGAAATGGGATTCACTTAGAATGCGATTTATTTATAACTCCCCTCGGGGTCCCTGAATTTATTGCATGGCCAAATGGAGACCGACTATTAATTTCATTCGTCATGAATTTGGTTTTGACTTATGGAAATTAATGGGCCTTTGAAAGTCCTTCTCTTGCGAATGTTGAGTTGTGTAGAGTTGCCCTCGAATCATGCATTAACTCTCGGTGTTTTGAGATGTCGGTGAATTTAAGTTAGTATTGTTTTGAGCATATCAATATTAGTAGTTAAATTCAAATGTGTTTAATCTGTAAAATTATTTTCGTGTTTCTCAGATATTCATCATGTCGTTTAATCCGTTATCTGTCATTCTAAAACAAAATCAACTTATTGGTCCTAATTACATTGATTGGAAGAGGAACTTAGACATTGTGTTGACTACTGAGGGTTATAAGTTTGCGATTACTGAGGCTTGCCCGGCAGAGCCTGCAGCAGATGCTCCTGAGCAGGGAAAGGGGAGTATGCCTGGTGGAAAAGGACTTATGAGATGGCGAAGTGTTACATTTTGGCATCTATGTCAAATGTTCTTCAACATCAGCATCAGTCTATGAACACTGCGACAGATATACTTCTCAATCTCAGGAATCTGTTCAGACACCAGTCTAGGGCTGCTAGGCAAGAGGCTATGAGTGCTCTGATGTCTACGCACATGGCAGAGGGCAAACCCGTAAGGGAGCATGCTCTCAAGGTTATGGCGCTACTCAATGAGCTTGAGGTTATGGGAGGTTTTATCGACGGGGAAACCCATGTTGATATCATGCTCCAATCTCTGCCGAATAGTTTTGATCAGTTCCGGTTGAACTACAACATGCACAAGATGCAAATGGCTCTTCCAGAACTGTTAGCAGAGCTTCAGTCGGCGGAGGCCTTAT
The DNA here is from genome assembly GCA_902706635.1 of Striga hermonthica. Lineage (NCBI taxonomy): Eukaryota > Viridiplantae > Streptophyta > Magnoliopsida > Lamiales > Orobanchaceae > Striga > Striga hermonthica. Next base: position 8,963,475 of record CACSLK010027837.1, on the reverse strand, counting down.
TCACTCAGGCGTCTCACGCACTGGTTTCCGAGCAGGCTGGACCTTCCAGGCCACACAAGGGCAGGAAGAGAAAGAAGTCTGCAGGAAAGGCAAAGGTGCAGGATGCCCCGGTGGTACAGTGACCGCCCCCTCAGTCTATGGCAAAGAAGCCAAAAGGTAGATGCCACAAGTGAAACAAGTCTGGACACTAGAAGGTCGACTGCCCTCTCCTCAAGAAAGGTAACTCTCTCGTTAATGTCGTAGAAACATGTTTAGCGGTTGTATCTACCAGAACCTGGTGTGTAGATACCGGAGCCACTGATCATGTCTGCAATTCGTTGCAGGGGTTCCAAGAAACCAGACGGCTTAGGGAGGGAGAGATCACCGTCTACATGGGTGATGCTACGAAAGTAGCAGCTGTTGCAGTGGGAGACGTTACTTTATTTTTTGATAGTAGTATTTGGTTTTGAGACATTGCCTTTATGTTCCTAGTTTTAGAAAGAATCTTGTTTCAGTTTATAAACTTGTTTCAGATGGATTTTCGTTTACGTTTGATGACATGTTTGTTATTCGTTATGGAAAGCGTTTCATTTGTTCTGGTTCATTAGTTGACAATTTATATGTTCTCAAACCAAACTCTCCTACACTGCAACAAACTGAATTGAATAATGTCACGACTAAATCTAATAAGAGGAAGGAATCTTCGAGTATGAATCAAGCATATCTATGGCACCTTAGACTTGGGCACATCAACCTAAGGAGGATTCAAAATTTAGTGGCCAGTGGACTTCTCGGTCCATTGAAAGAGCACTATCCAACTTGCGAATCATGCCTAGAAGGTAAGATGGCCAAGAGGCCGTTTACGGCAAAGGGGTATAGGTGTCAAGAAGTGCTAGGATTGATTCATTCTGATTTATGTGGTCCTATGTCGATCCAAGCTAGAGGAGGTTTCGAGTACTTTGTCTCTTTTATAGATGATTACTCGAGATTTGGGTACATTTATCTGTTGCACCGCAAGTCCGAATGCTTTGAAAGATTCAAGGAGTATCGGGCAGTTGTGGAGAAGCTACATGGTAAAAGTATCAAGTATCTTCGATCTGATCGAGGTGACGAATACCTCTTTTGGAGAGTTCAGGACATATTTATCAGAAGTTGGGATTGAATCCCAATTGACTGCACCCGGC
>CACSLK010027837.1:8946245-8961872 GCA_902706635.1 Striga hermonthica | reverse complement strand
CAGTGCAGACAATACCTCGTCGTAGTGGGAGGGTTTCTCAATTATCCGACCGATGGATAGGTCTTGGAGAGTCCAAGGGCTCAGTTCCAGGAAACCTAGAATCGAACCCAGAAACCTACAATGAGGCACTCCAAGATAAAGATGCAGAATCATGGAATGTTGCAATGAATGCTGAAATGGGGTCGATGGACTCTAATCAGGTATGAGATCTTGTAGAACCACCCAATGGGGTATGACCCATTAGATGTAAGTGGATCTACAAGAGAAAGAGATGATCAGATGGAGAGGTGCAAAACTTCAAAGCTAGGCTTGTTGCGAAAGGCTATACCCAGATTGAGGGTATAGACTATGATGAGACCTTTTCGCCAGTAGCTATGCTTAATCTATTCAGATTCTCTTGGCTGTCGCCGCTCATATGGATTATGAGGTATGGCAGATGGATGTGAAGACGGCTTTCCTTAACGAAAACCTTCAAGAGGACATCTATATGCAGCAACCAGAGGGATTCATTGCAAAAGAACGTGAGCATCTAGTGTGTAAGCTTAATCGGTCCATTTATAGATTGAAGCAAGATTCGAGATCTTGGAATATTCGGTTCGATGTGGTGATCCAGTCGTACGGGTTCACTCAATGTCCGGATGAGCACTGTGTGTACAAGAAAATTAGTGGGAGCATGGTGGTGTTTCTTGTGTTGTACGTGGATGACATACTTCTTATTGGAAACAGTAAGAAGGAGTTGTCAGACATAAAGGTGTGGTTGTCTAAGCAGTTTGATATGAAGGTCTTAGGAGGAGCAGGACACATTCTTGGTATGAGGGTCGTACGAGACCGTAAGAAGAGAATGTTGTGCTTATCCCAGTCATCATACATAGATACTGTCTTGGCTAGGTTCAGCATGCATGATTCCAAGAAAGGTACCTTCCCTTTCAGGAAAGGAATCCTTCTCTCTAAGGAGATGTCTCCTAAGATGCCTTAAGAGATTGAGGACATGAAGACAGTTCCTTATGCATCTGCAGTAGGAAGTCTTATGTATGCTATGCTTTGTACCAGGCCAGATATCAGCTACGCCGTTGGCTTAGTAGCCAGATATCAAGGTAATCCGGGTAGGGAACATTGGTCTGCGGTGAAGCATACACTCAAGTACTTGAGAAAGACAAAGGAGTACATGTTAGTTTACTGTGCAGACAGCTTGTTAAATCTGGGTTATAGTGATTCTGATTTCCAGTCAGATAGGAACGAGAGTAAGTCAACCTCTGGTTATGTGTTTACCTTTGGAGGTGGAGTCATTTCATGGATGAGTGCTAAGCAGAAACGCGTGGTAGACTTCACCATGGAAGCCGAGTACATAGCAACCTCAGAGGCAGCGAAAGAGGCAGCTTGGCTCAGAAACTTCTTGGTGGACTTAGAGGTGATTCTGAGTTTGCCACGTGGTATCACCATGTACTGTGATAACAGTGGACAGTAGCAAACTCAAGGGAACCACGAGCCTACAGAGCAAGTAAACACATAGAGTGCAAGTACCATCTGATCCGAGAGATAGTTGGTAGAGGAGACGTTGATGTTGCGAAGATTGCATCTGAGAACAACCTAGCTGATCCTTTCACGAAGAGTTTGCCAGAGAAGGTCTTCGTCAAACACGTGACAGGAAAGGGAGTCAAGTGCATGGCGATAGGATCGACATAGGTTTTTTAGAATAACGGATTGATAAGAATATACATGTAAAAGCGGAAGCTTTAAGTATAAGTGGGAGATTGTTAGTGTTATATACTTAAAGCTTGGCTTTGGATGATATTACACTTTTACCCTTTATGAATGAGAAACATGTTAGATTAAACAAGTTCTACGTTCTGTTGTTTTGTATTAGATAGTGTGGGTCGTCATCGGGCGAACCGAAGATCATGCTATCAGTTACTCGCGAAACAAGAATAAGTGGTTCACAACCCAGATGGACATGAACACCCCATCGTGAACGGTTGTAGTGTCAACTGTACAGTTTTTCTTGACTGATTAGTTGCACTAGTACATTTATGTATTGAACAGGATCCCAGAGAGGAGGAGTTCGTTTTATACTGGTCGTCGTAAACGAACTAGGCCTCGGTTAATTACTGCGTACTCTTAACCCGTAAGATATTAAACAGACATATATGTGTAGTATTTATTACTTTGATTCACATGGGTGAGGCTTAGTGAACTGGGCCAATAGACCCGCTGTCTTGGATAATATTGCTACATGTAGGATGTGTTGTTAGGATATTTACGGGCACCATGTGCGTTAGTTTGATGATGTCCCCGGAGTGAGTTCATGAAGGATTATTATGCTAAACCCTGCAGGTGGATTAAATTCCGGCATAGTAATAGTATGATGAACGAGTGCTAGCTTCGGTGAAATAATAGTAAATTAATTAATTTTTGATTGTCAGTAATCAAATTAATTAATGGATATTATATCTTAAACGTAGGGAGATAAATCGAGTAATTATTATTGGAGTCTCAATTGTAAATTGGGCTAGGAAAAGGGAGTACAATAATATTATGTTGGTGGCCCATTTAATATTATTTAATTAATTAAAATAAGTGGCTTGGTCCACAAGTATTTTAATTAATTAAGGAGCACTAATCCTAATCTCCTAAGGATCCCTACTGTAGCTCTATATATACATCATTAAACTCATGGGAAGAGTAGAGAATTCCACATCTTGGAAATCACGCGCCTCTCTTCTCTCTTTCAGTTCCCATTCAAGCTTTATCTTCTTCTTGTTGTTCCACTGGTACAAGATTAAGAGGTGTTTGAGATATACAGTAGAAGATCTTTGGGTAAAGTAAGACGGAATATATTTGGTCATACAGAACTAATCGGAGGTCCGATCAAGACGTGCAACATACCCAAACGACCATCTCGACGAGAGCTCTCCAACGCTGCCGAGATCGCAGCCGTCCGACCACCCACGCGCCCGCACGCACCGCCACAAGGTTCTAGGACTGCAACTTGTCTTCATCCGTTTTGCACTCGTTTGATCCGGTTTTTGATCCGATCTTGTTCGTGCAATCCTAGGACACGATTTGCAGTCAACAATTCATTGGTGTGCTGTGTATGGCCATCCAGAAGATCAACCAGATCACCATAAATTTTAAGCCGTAAGTTCTCTACGCAAACCTTTAGATCCGCTGCGCATAGGTTTACGTTTTGCTATTGAATTCGTGATTTGTGCATAACGAGATCTTCATTAATCCCAACACGATCCTCCACAATTTTATACGTTCATCAATGACCACTGATCCCATGGAAGCACTGGTTCCTGAGATACCAGCTGATAGATTGTCCACACATACGATTGAAGATGACTTGGTAGACCAAGTGGAGGCTTCCCCTGAATGGACACAATTCCGTGACCGATTGGCACATGATATGTTTAATGATTGGGATCATAATATGTGTTAGTTTTAAGACCATGGCTTTGTTAAGACCATTTATCATGTCTTTTTTTTTATTCAATTCAGAATACTTCTTAAAGGGTGTTTAACCTTTATTTCCCAAATGTCGTTGTTGTTTTTTATGCACTATGTTATCTTATAAATCCAATACAAATCTTTTTGGCAAAGCTATTGTCAAGACATGTACTACAATGGATTATTCATGTACCCAAGAAAGTGGACGAGCTTCATCACACCAATCAACAAGATGCCGTGTTTGGAGTCTGGCTGAAGAGAATGCCTTAGTGGATATATTGAAAGACATGGTGAATGAGGGTTGGAGGGCAGATAACGGGTTTAGGCAGGGATATAATTTCAAAATTGAAAGAAGATTGAAGTTGAAGTTTCCAAATTGTAGCCTGCGTGCAGACCCTCACATAAGCTCAAAAATACATGTGTTGACGTAGAACTACGTGAGTGTATCACTCATCAAAGGTAAATCAGGGTTTGGGTGGAACGAGATCACAAAAACATTTTCGTGCGAGGATGATGTATGGATAGCGTGGTCAAAGGTATGAGTAAACTGAATGTTGACTGTTTGTCCCATTTTTGTTACATTTTTCGTTGTCTTTTTGTCTTTCTTTTTCCCCCATATTGAGTCTTTTCGTTGGGTTTTATTCATTTTCGTAGTTTATTGCGTGATTTGATCTTTTTCGGTTTTTCTTGTGTTTTCCATATGTTTTTCTAGTTTTTCTTTGCTTTTGGTGTGTAGGTTAGAAACCTCGGGAGGACCGAATTTTATGCAAAAATTATTCGGACAAGAGTAAGTAAATAGAGGAGCTCGCTGAGAACGCACAACAAAAAGCAGAATCGAGTTCCGATACCGGACGAGCCCAAACCGTGAATTCATGCAGAGCTGCCCAGGATAGCGCTGCTATGGCCATAGCGCCGCTATGGCCAACCCAGATAGTGGCGCTACACAGTAAAGCGATGGGCAGAGGCTCGAGCATCTCCACCCTTAGCGGCGCTATGGCCATAGCGGCGCTATGCCCTGATTTGTAACAGTCGCGATTTTCGTGGATTTTGAATTGGAATAGCTTTTACTTCGAACTGAGGGCATAATGGGAGGTGACCAAACTTTGTATTTGGGGAGATTGCTCTAAAGAAAACACAACTCTCGACCGGGGTGCAAACCCTAGGTCCCGAGAAAGCAAAAACTCTCTTCCTCTTTTCCCCTTCCTTCTTCTTCTTCTTCTCCATCGTTTTTCCTCTTCCTTTAATCTTTCTTCTCCAATTCTCTTCTTCTTTTCATTAAATTAAGCTTTGTATTATTGTATTCAACATTTAAATTGCGATTAATTGTAAGTCTTCTCTTTATTTTTAATTCATGTGAATGATTGAATTGAGAGAGATGATGAATTGTGTTAAATTCATGTTGCTTAGCTAATTCCTATTGCTAGGGATAGGGGTTGAATATTCTTGTTTGAATTGTATCTCTCGGGCTTGAATCGTTCATACTTGTGTGAGTTGATTTAATTTAGAATTGATGAAATTGTGCTTGATAGTTCGATATAATCAAAGGGTGACACTTCGATCTTGTGATTGGAAATGATTAGATATTGAATTGTTGAGTTTGGTTCTGTTGATTCTATATGACTAGTTGATTAAACACCTTCTAGTTAAATTAGTGACTTTTTGAACTGAAAGGGGAAAAGTCGTAGACCTAGGCTTACATGAGATAGATAATTTCGTAACTAAATCATCTATGGGTTTGGATTGAAATACATGCTTGTCGGTGTCTTATCCCCTGTTACGAAAAGTTATTGGGATTGGATAATTGACTTTTGTTGTGTGCTCGAACTTGCTCGTCTATGTTCAATCCCTTGTTACGAAGAGTTATTGGGAGCGAACTGCTAGATGTTTAGGCGAGAGTGTCAATTCCGAACCGAATGATCAATTGCCCCGTTGTGCTAAGAACTTGAATTAATTATCCCCGACTCCCTAGCTTCTCTATCTTCGTTTCATTTTTATTCTTAGGTAAATTATTGCTTTCATTATTTATTAGTTGGTAATTGCTCATTCCTCCTATTGGATTAGAGTGTTTAGGATTTCTTTTTCTTTTGTGTGCTATCAATATCAAAGCTAAATTCCAAACAGCCTTCCTCGAGAGATCGACCTGGGGAACGAATCGTTCGATTCGGTACTCGGTAAAAAAGAATAATTTGTACACAACAAATTTGGCGCCGTTGCCGGGGAAGGCAAGTAAGATATTTGGTCTTGGTATTTATTTTATTTTCTGTGTTTCTCTTTATTTTTGCATTTTTAGTGTTTTTGTTCTTTTTCTGCATTTTTATTTTTCTATTTTGTGTATTTTCTTCTTCACTTTTTCGTGGCTACGTTGGGTTGTTTTGTTCTGTTGTGCAGGGATATGAATTTCAATCACGAGTATTCCTCCCTGCACTACCCGTCTTGGAACAGTGAGTCGAGTTATTGTGTCGGGTACAACACCCAATCGCACCCATACTCTTCCGAGCAGTGCTGGAACCAATTTCCGGTCGAGCAGAGGCATGAGTCCAACAAGTTTAACGAGAAGCTCGACCAGATTCTTGATTTTATAGAATCCAAAGCAGCTCGTGAAAAAGAGGCCGCCTACAATAAAAAACTTGATCGGGCTCTCGCTCTTTTGCAATCTCAGACAGCCCGTAGGAGCAATCTTGAGGGCGAGGTTGCGAACTTAGTGGAGCACATTCAAGTTATAGAGGACCGATTTTTCTCTCCTGAGTCCATCATGCAAGATGAGTTTACATATACGGGTGGACTCCGAGAGGATACCTTGACGAGCGATGAAAAACTTGACCTCATCCTTGCTCGTGTGGCAGCCCAAGCAACTCGACTAGAGAATATTGAGGGTGGATGTACCCGATTGAGGACCGACTCGATGGAATAATGGATCACATTCAATCCGTCAAGCCACGAGTCAATGAGACCTTGAGCATTAACTATCAGATTTACGAGGGCAAGACGGAAGAAGAAGAGGATGTTCTTCCAGCAGATGAGGGTTATATTTTGATGGAGGTAACTTCTGAACCCGAATTCGAGAGTCCCTCATTTGAGCCGTCATGCAACATCGAGAAGGCCCAAGTGGTCCTGATATGCTCCAAAGATATTCTTATCCTTCCATTGGTTAACAATGGAGTTTCGGTGAAGAGAGCTCTAGGCCACTTCGTTACCCCACCTAGCTCCCATGCTCAGTTCCAGAAGAATATTGCTACCCGAGCCACTCGTGCCTGCCTTCTGGCCTTAGTGCCAGTGCTGTCACTTCTCGAGAATACAAAGGTGTGGCACGACCGTCATCTCTTTCCAGATCCCAGTTGAGTTCCCCTCAGGTTTCGTCAAGCTAATGATGTTAAACAAGCGCTTCTTGGGAGGCAACCCAAGGAATTTACTGCTCTCGTAGGATATTTATCATTGTGTCTTTTATTTTATCTTTTTAATAATTGGAGTTTGGAATTCTTTTGTGTCTATCTTGGCAGGTACTGATTGCGAGCTCGAGCAAGAGAATATCGAGGTTCTGGGCTGAGCATAGGCGAGCGGCTTGCACGTGGATGCTTATCCTCCTCGAGACACTTCCGTTTGCACACCCTTTTTCCTTTTTTTTTAATCTTTCTTGAGCTATTCTTTCCCTTGTCTTTTCTTTTGTGTTCTAGTGGTAGTTGGTGGGATTGGTTCATTATATGGGATTGCTGGGTCCTTTTATATGACTTCCTGTTTTGTGTTGAAACAATGAGGTCATTGCCTCATTTAAAGTGTGAGGGAGTTTATTTGGATTTTCCATTCCTATGTGGTGGACCGGTCTAGTGTTAGGTTTTTGTTTTGTTGAGCATGGTATTGGTGAATTATATGATCTGATGATGAATGTTTGATGAAATGAGAAAGTTTTGATAACGGACGTGTGGTCATTGCCTCGGTATTTGCTTGATTACTTTGAATGACATCTATCTGCCTTGTGAGGTTTTGAGCCTTACTTTTTCTTCTTGAGAGATTTTGGTCATATTCTTGCATGATTAGAACTTGCCTTGAGTTTGTTTGAAATGAATCAATTAGAGTTTGAAATTGCGAATATGATTGAGGCGTTTTGTTTCATTAGCTCTCTTTAACCTTGTTCTTTAATCCTAAACGTTATTTTCTCTAGTAGCTCATTTGAGCTTTGAGCCTTTTTCTTGTCACCCTACATGAAATGTATTTTGTTGACTGATTCGGTGATGATTGGTGAAAATGGTGTTTTTGTTGAATGATGTGAATTGGAGTAGATTCTATTGCTTGACCTATTAACAAAAAAAAACCAAAAAAACAAAAAAAAAATAATAAAAAAAACATGAGAGCTCACAGGACGAATCGAATGAATTCTGCTCCTCTTACTAGTCGACTCATGTTGACGGGTAATGAGCATGGGAAACTACTGTAGGACACTTAGATGACCTCCAATGTTCACACCTACAGAATGTTGTCCTTTTGATTCGATCTTGTTCGGAAAAAGTTACTCTCTAAATAAAAAAAATGAAGAAAAAAAAAGAACAAAAGAAAAAAAAAAATTGGGTCAAGTGATGTTGTAGTTCGATGAGAGCATTTAGGTGTTGCTTGTGGAATTTTTTTGGTTGGATGGTGAATGTGCTATATTGTTTATTCCGGATCAGTATCGGAGAACTCGAGTAATCTATTTACTCGAGGATGGTGATTGTGTATGTGTGCTAGCTAGTTGGTTTGGATGAGTAGCTGACATTCGGGTAGTCTATTACTCGAAAAACTTGGATTGGTTATTTGAGCTTCATATTTATATATATTTGTACCTTTACCTTAGCCCACATTACAACCCGTGAAGTCCTCTTGATTCACAAGTTTTTGAGCTTTGATTATTTTCGAGTAACTTAAGCGATTGACAAGCATATGTTGAAACTTGAATATTGACCAATTTTGAGCGTTCCTATCACTAATTCATGCAAGAAAATGAGTGAGGCATACATGATAATCTACGTTTTGAGAGTTTGTCATTTCATGGCCAAGTCGATATTTGAGGCATATGGTCGTATATTTGTTGGAATTTGACTTGATTGAGTTGGGCATTTTGAAGCTCTTCTAATTTGAAACCGTATCCATGCTCGTGTCTCATTTTGTTTTCTATTTGTATGGGACGAACAAAGGATTAAGTGTGGGGGAGTTGTTTGTCCCATTTTTGTTGCATTTTACGTTGTCTTTTTGTCTTTCTTTTTCCACATATTGAGTCTTTTTGTTGGGTTTTATTCATTTTCGTAGTTTATTGCGTGATTTGATCTTTTTCGATTTTTCTTGTGTTTTCCGTATGTTTTTCTGGTTTTCCTTTGCTTTTGGTGTGTAGGTTGGAAGCCTCGAGAGGACCGAATTTTATGCAAAAATTATTCGGAAAAGAGTAAGTAAATAGAGGAGCTCGCTGGGAACGCACAGCAAAAAGCGGAATCGAATTCCGATACCGGACGAGCCCGAACGAGCCCAAACCATGAATTCATGCAGAGCTGCCCAGGATAGCACCGCTATGGCCAACCCAGCTACCGGCGCTACACAACAAAGCGATGGGCAGAGGCTCGAGCATCTCCACCCTTAGCGGCGCTATGGCCATAGCGGCCCTATGCCCTGATTTGTAACAGTCGCGATTTTTTGTGGATTTTGAATTGGAATAGCTTTTACTTCGAACTGAGGGCATAATGGGAGGTGACAAGACTTTGTATTTTGGGAGATTGCTCTGGAGAAAACACAACTCTCGACCGGGGTGCAAACCCTAGGTCCCGAGAAAGCACGAACTCTCTTTCTCTTTTCCCCTTCCTTCTTCTTCTTCTTCTCCATCGTTTTTCCTCTTCCTTTAATCTTTCTTCTCCAATTCTCTTCTTCTTTTCATTGGATTAAGCTTTGTATTATTGGATTCAACATTGCAATTGAGATTAATTGTAAGTCTTCTCTTTATTTTTAATTCATGTGAATGATTGAATTGAGAGAGATGATGAATTGTGTTAAATTCATGTTGCTTAGCTAATTCCTATTGCTAGGGATAGGGGATGAATATTCTTGTTTGAATTGTATCTATCGGGCTTGAATCGTTCATACTTGTGTGAGTTGAATTAATTTAGAATTGATGAAATTGTGCTTGATAGTTCGATATAATCGAAGGGTGACACTTCGATCTTGTGATTAGAAATGATTAGATATTGAATTGTTGAGTTTGGTTCTGTTGATTCTATATGACTAGTTGATTAAACACCTTCTAGTTAAATTAGCGACTTTTTGAACCGAAAGGGGAAAAGTCGTAGACCTAGGCTTACATGAGATAGATAATTCCGTAACTAAATCATCTATGGGTTTGGATTGAAATACATGCTTGTCGGTGTCTTATTCCTTGTTACGAAAAGTTATTGGGATTTTATAATTGACTTGTGTTGTGTACTCGAACTTGCTCGTCTATGTTCAATCCCTTGTTACGAAGAGTTATTGGGAGCGAACCGCTAGATGTTTAGGCGCGAGTGTCAATTCCGAACCGAATGATCAATTGCCCCGTTGTGCTAAGAACTTGAATTAATTATCCCCGACTCCCTAGCTTCTCCATCTTCGTTTCATTTTTATTCTTAGGTAAATTATTTCTTTCATTATTTATTAGTTGGTAATTGTTCATTCCTCCTATTGGATTAGAGTGTTTAGGATTTCTTTTTCTTTTGTGTGCTATCAATATCAAAGCTAAATTCTGAACAACCTTCCTCGAGAGATCAAATTGGAGAACGAATCATTCGATTCGGTACTCGGTAAAAAAGAATAATATGTACACAACATTGACCTTTACGATTGAGATTAATAATACAAAAAATAAAATAAAAATATGGTCGCCTAAACACTTGTGTCACATTCTATGAATATCGAAACTGTAGGTAGATCCAAATGCGAAATCCCTCCGGAACAAGTCTTTCCCATTCATCCATGATTGGGCTAAAATTTTTGAGAAAGATAGGGCAATCGTTGAAAGTGCACAATCATTTGAGGTTGCTGCTAATGATGTCCCGGTGCAAGAAGTGCAGAACACCCAAGAGTCCGATCACGAGCAGGTTCCGTTAGGGCAAAACAACTTTGATGGAAGCCCAGGCCCTGGCGTTGGCATGAGTACCACCTCTGGTACCCAATCTGAGTCGAGTATGAGGGGAGGTAAGAGGAAGAAAGGCAGCAAACGGAAGGGAGAGGCCAAGTGAGAGGAACGTTTTATAGATGTAATGGAATCTTTTTCTCAGAAGACAACAAACAGCTTGAATGTAGTTGCAAGTCGGCTTGGGTTTGAGCATGATGCGGATAAGAAAAGGGCTGAAGTTTTTGATTCATTGTCTAGTATGCATTTCCTCTCAACTGAGGATAAAATGGTTGTCACAGTGCGGTTATGTAAGAACCCACAGGAGCTGTTCATGCTTTTCAGCCTCACTCTGGAGAATAAAGTTGTGATGGTGAAAATGATGCATGACGGACGATTGTAGTTTGGTGCTTTTGTGGCCTTGAACATTGTAGGAAAAGTGGTTTTGTTTAGAAAACATGTTGGCTTTCATGTGGCTTGTTAAGACTTGAACTTGATGTGTCTGTTTTTGTTTTTTGCTTTTGACGACTTCCTTATCTATCTGGATTGTTTCATTTTGGCTTTTGAAGCTAGTAGGTTTATCTTTCATCTTTTGGATTGTAAGACTGGAACTTGATGTGTCTGTATTTGGCTTGTTAAGACTTGAACTAGTAGGTTTATGTTTTCATTTGGCTTGTTAAGACTTGAACTTGATGTGTCTGTATTTGTTTTTTGCTTTTGACGAATTCTTTAGCTATCTGCATTTTTTCATTTTGGCTTTTGAAGCTAGTAGGTTTATTTGTTTCATCTTTTGGATTTTTTCATTATTTCTTATTGACCGGACAAGCATGGACTACATGGATGTTGGTTGGCAATAGTGGTAGTCCTTGCTTTTTCAAGGCGGTTATGGAGCGTACGCTCCATACCATGGTAAGTATGTGTATTCAATTTTTTCCTTCTTATTTATTTATGTCAACGTACACAGTAAAAAAAAAAAGAAAAAAAAAAACGTGTGATATTATTTCTTGTAGGCCTTTTCCCCTTCTATGACTCAACATTACCGTGGTGTCGTGACACCACGTAAGTGCATCATTGAGACAGTGGAGGGCCGCAAATATGAGACAACATTGACTAAGGTCAATAATTGCCCAACATTAACGGACGGGTGGAGAGAGTTCATTCTTACCGAGGACATAGCCATAGGAAACATCTTGGTTTTCCGTCCAGAAGTAATTTGGACTTGAAAGTGTGGGTGATGGAGCGTAACGGTTGTGAGAGGCTATCGTATTACACGTTTAGTCTCGAAATGAAGCCTACTCATGTGGAGCGTGCACGTCTGGTATGTAGTTTGGTTCATTATTAATTGAATTTACTGCCATATTAATGTTAAAAAATAAATGTGGTTTTAATGTATTTTTGGCTCACATTTTACATCCTATTTTTCAACATTGAATTAGGCGATCCCAATGCCGTTTTGGAGGCTCACATCGAAGGCAAATATGTGAACTACAACACGGCTCTCCTGCAGTTTGGTGACAACCTTTACGAGGTGGAAATTATTCATGGACATGGCAAAAAACTCATACAAAATGGTCGTGCACGCCAATTCCTTGACAACAACAACATTGGTGTAGGTGATGTTTGCACGTTCTTTCTCATCCCACATGATGGTGTGATTAAATTCAAGGTGAAAATGTAGAGGATGTCTTGGACCGTGTGCACTTGTTTTGTGGATTTTATGACTTTTTTTCGTGACCTTGCAAACTTTGGGGATTTTGTTAAGCTTTATAGGAATGATGTTGGACATGAATGTTGGTTAGGTCTTCTAAACACTTTGTTGGCATTGTACTAAATTATGGTTGTCATTTTGTTCTGTTTTTTACAAACGACGTATCCGTTTTTAAAACATGTTCAGAAATTGAGGACCATCGTAAATAAAGTACTTAAAACTTCATAGTATTTAATACATGGAAAACATAGAAGACAGAAAACAAGGACTTCGTAATCCTAAACTAACACTAGAGACGCAAATGCAAAACATAATAGAAGTGAACCTCCAACAGAATTAAAATAGGACGACATTAACTACCACACAAATACAGAAGTAAAAAGAAAATGCTTTGTTGAGGGATTTAGTTCCAAGGCCAATCGAAACTTGTTTCCATAGGTGTGGTGGAACATGCAGTGGACACCGAATTTGTGTATGCTTCATTGGGACGACTCTTGGAGGAGGTGTACTTTATTGGTTGAGTGATAGACCCATCAGTCGACCCAGTCTGGCTGGTTATGGAATCCTTCTTTTTAGCTGCTCTCGAACTGCAACCCATATAAAATCCCGGACGCAGTGGTTGTTTTTTACGTGGAATGTCTTTCCGAACAGGGTTTGGTACTAACCTACTTCCTGGCGCAGACTTTGGAATGTAGTCCTCCACATCTATAATTTCAGTCGCTTTGTCGTTAACATTTGTTGCATTTATATTTTCTTCGGTGTCAGACAAAATATGATACTCGAAAGGAGGTACGTAAGGCGGCTCCACGTAAAACAACTCCACAATTTTGTCATGTTGCGGATCACCTTCCTTCATGTAGGCTATCGAAAAATCATCCCACTAAAGAAGAAAGACGTGAATTTATACTACTTTTCAACCGAAATATATGTGTACTGAACCAAAACATAAATCATTAAAAAAACTTACCGCAAACAGCTGATACCATTTCTTGTCGGAAGCATGGTAAACGTTGTTCGACGCATCATAATGAACATCATCAGTTTTCTTAAGCTTTGTAAAAATGTTGTGTCTCTTAACTAAAACATCAATACGTAAGCTTATATAGTCCTCTGTGAAACTTTGTCCAAACCACGCATTTGTAGCCCTCGTAGCATGACCGATCCCACCCTTATAACTTTCATGAAGAACAAAAATTCCAACAAGTTTATCTTCAAGCAAAGAATCGATTAGTAACTCATCAAGCTTTGGGGTCCAGTGCATGTCATAAAGATAATCGACCTGCACTACACCAAAGTCCGAAGCCATTGGAAGGTGTATGGGTGAAAATTATGTTCTTTTTTTTCCTGGATTTTAACAAGCCTAATCTTTCTATCCCTCTCTCTCTTTGTAGTGGATTTGGGAGTGTGAAGTGAGGGCTTTAAATAGCAGAAATACCAATTTCAGGTTCATTAGTGCGTCAGACATAGAAGCAAAAAGTAGTGTGGTCAAGTTGCTTTGCAGAAAACCTTATGCCTAGGAATAGACAAGGTTTGAGTTGTCATGGCCTGTACAAGTTGCTTTTCCTGTGTAGTCACTTCAAATCATCTTTGCAGAAAGCAAAAGGCTAAAACTAGCTCATTCAAATGCATGGGCATGAATATGATAGGATTGAGTAGGCTTCCATACTTCTGTCATACTTTTGAGAATTCAATTCCAAATTTTTTAACCATTCAGAACAATAATATTCATTAAACATAACTAGATTATCTAGGTTCATGTGGCAAGTATCAATTACAAAAGGATAACATAAAAAAAGGAACAAGTTCATGCATTACAAAAGTGGTTTTTTTTTTCTTTTAATATCTACACCAGCATCAACAATGGTACTGCGAATCGAAGCATTTACCACATCTGGGTGGACTGTTTCCTTGTCTACCTCACCAAAAATTTTCTGCAATTTCGACCATTGCGGGTCTTCCATAGTTTTGTAGGCCAGACTAATAGGTTCATCCTGCAAGAAAAAAATGTAAAATTACATAAGGATAACATACTTGAAATACAAGAAAGTATTTGAATGTGATCAACCACGTTACGTACAATAAATACACTCTTCCATGCTTCTCTTGAACCACACATGAGACCAGTCTCGCAGTAGTAGTTAATTCCATAGTTTGAAATCATCTCCCGCATCACCCTATGCCTTCCCCTAAATTCCTTAAACTTGTCCTCACACTCTATTGAAGTAAAAGATTTACCAAACTCAATAGTCAAGCTATCCGCGCTTAAGGTAAACAATGAGTACTCATCCTTTTTATTGCCTTCAAGTAACAACAGGAAATGGGGTTGTGCTGATACCAACAACAATGCGAAGGACTCGTCAACCTCGACTGTCCATTTATCGTTAAACAAATATTATTTTTGCTCGGGCGGGATATGGCACTCTATAGCTGTTTCGTGTTGCAAGTTCGTAACCGTCACAAACAGTTTCAAATAAGCATGCGTAACAGACGAAGCATTTTATATACAACATATTATAACTATACATGAGTAAACATATAATAATTATCCAATGTCAGGCTCTTATTTCTTTTCCCAACAATTATAACTAATAAACAACTTAAATTTATCCAACAATTCGACAAATCAACTGATATAAACCCTACTAGGGAGTTAAAATGACATCAAAACTCTTTTTTTTTTTTTTTTTTTTTTTTTTTTTTTTTTTATTTAGCGAAACATCATCAAATTTCACAAAACGAAAAATCATAAAGTACATAGGCATAGCCAACTAGCTACAAATTGCACACCTATTTTGACAAACCAGAAAAGGGTCAACCCGAGGGACTTAACCATGAACCCCCTAAATAACCAACTAGGCCAAAGGGATACAAAAAAACAACAAAAACCAACATAAACTAAAAGATTAAAATTCAAACTGAATCAAATACATCAACAAAAGACCAATCAGGGAAGCATGAGAGCAAACTGAAAATTTCATATCCTCTGTCCATATCCCTTGCAGTTTGAGTTCTGAGTCATGAGCCTACATCATTAATTTGGACATCAGAACTCTCAAACATCATACTTAACATCAGAACTCTCAAACATCATACGATTCGACAAATCAACTTAAATTTTTTTTTCTACCCTACTAGCACCATATTTAACATCACAACTCCCAAACATCAGAATCCATCACACATACACTCTAGCAAGTTGAAATGACATCATAAGTGGATTTAACATAAAAAGATGTTTCTTTTTTATATTCATTCAACCTCAAATATGAAAAATGGTGGGTGTAACCAAGGAAACAATTACTACAAATATGATGTCCTAAAAACAGTTCATGATATCATGTTCCACAACACTCCAATTACAGCCTAATCAAAAAAA
>CACSLK010027837.1:8916329-8929298 GCA_902706635.1 Striga hermonthica | reverse complement strand
TATATATATATAACCTTCGCTACTGCTTTCAGACACACCGACCCATTGGGAAAGGAAAAGTCACCATGCATCTCCTGCGGGCGTAATTTATATTTAGCACACATAACCCGAACCCACAACATATGTGGCTTAGTTAGCATAGTCCATCCTAGCTTCATCAAAAGAGCCTCATTCATAAGCCTTGCTTGCTTAAGCCCGAGACCCCCACATTCTCGCGGTCGGCAAATGTCTACCCACGACACCAAGTGAGGCATGCGATGCTCCAAAGAACTGCCCCAAATGAAAGAGCGGCCACACTGATCAAGCCTATTACAAATAGTCGTTGGTAAAGCCACGGTCTGCATGGCATAATAAGGTAGCGCAGAGATGACCGACCGGGTCAAGGTTAAACGTCCGGCCGCAGATAAAGCCTTTGTCTTCCACCCCGCCAGCCGATTTTCCGATTTCTCTAAAATCCCTGCATACGTAGCCGTAGTGACACGCTTGTGTATCAATGGCATTCCCAAGTACGTGCCCAAATCCTCGACCATCGTATAGCCCAATTTCGTAGAGATTTCCCAGCGTCGAACGGTCTCCACGGAAGAAGAGAAAAATAACTGCGTTTTAGAAGCGCTCACCCTCAAACCCGACGACATGCAGAATTTCTCCAACACTCCCTGCAAAACCTCGACTTGGGCTAGAGAGGCCTCCAAAAATAATAGGAGATCGTCTGCGAACATTGTATATTAACAGCCCCTCGTCCCACTGATATCGGCCTCCACTCCTTACGGTCCACAGTAAGTTGTATTTGCTGAGCAAGGCGTTCCATGCAAAGAACAAATAAGTACGGAGAAATCGGGTCACCCTGCCGGATCCCTCGGGTCGGAGAGAAAGACTCGCCCTCCTCTCCATTCCAAAGTAAACTCATCGAGCTGGAACTCACACAGGCCATGATAGCCCGTACTAATTTTCCGAGGAAACCTGCGAAAAGAAGGGTCTCAAGGATAAAGTCCCATCGCAAGAAGTCATACACGCCTTCTCTAAGTCCACCTTAATGACCATGTGGCCCTTTCCAGTCCTTTTCGTCCTCATAGAATGAATGAGCTCCTGGGCTACTATAATGTTGTCCGTGATGTGGCATCCGAGCACAAATGAGGCTTGAGCTGGATGGATAATATCGGGAAGAACTGACTTCATTCTATTTACCAAAACCTTGGTGAACAACTTGTAAGCCACATTAAGCAGACTAATTGGTCTGAATTGTTTAATCGTGGACGGAGCCACCGCCTTGGGAATGAGAACTAACAAGGATCAATTCAAGCCAGTAGGTAGGAGGTCACCAGCCCATATGCGATGCAATTATTTTCATTTCATTCAGTAGTGGTGTAAACTGGCCTAGAATTATTAACGTGGAGGCTATGGTGGTTTGATCTATGCTGCCAAGTCACTACCCAACCAAAACAACCAAAAGAATAATGATCCCAACCATTTTCCCTTGATTATTTTCCACTTCCAGAACAACTTGAGCCTCAAGATGCCCTCAATGAATCTCTTTCATAATGTGGTTCCATCCAAAAAGTCAGTTTTCGTGCTGCGTGATACTCCAGAAAATGAACGATGAGTAGTCAAAATCTTCTTGCCAGTTTGGAAGCTTTCATCAACAAAATGTGGATGTTTACGATTAACAAAACAAAACAGAATTGTGTTTTAACCAACGTATTGAAACGACATATCAGTGAGCTCTAATATGAACAAGATATACATAAGAATTATGTTCTTTCTCCGTCCCGCTTTCTAACAGTACCTTTTTTTTTGTCCAAGACGCTAGCCAAAACAAATGCGATTAGAAAATATAGAATGGAATTACACTTATATTTAGATGTGATAACAAAAGCGGTACCCGACTTCATTATGGATTACATTGATGCCATTTTTACTCTACATTTCACATAACATGCAAAAAATGATTTCATCGTCAGCCCGTGAAAAATCTGCATGAGGACTTGGTGAAGTGGTCTATAAAACCCTTCATTTCCTTTTTGTCAGCGTCTTCTTCAAACCCTTAAGAATCTTCCAGAACCACCACATGTTCATGATAGCAAGGGTCAATGGCACAAAAAACACCAAAAAAAATCCAACGGTGTGCATCTGCATGACCTGCAGACGATTTGTAACCTCCATAAAATATCTACCATTGTTGTTTGTGCTATTGATATGTGGTCCTCTAACTTTATTTATTTATTTATTTATTTGGGTATCCCAGAAGAACAGAATCGACTAGTTAAGAAGTTTGCTTAAAACCATCTGAAAACCACCTACCGTATAATCATGGTAAGGATACTCATAAGTGGAATACCAATGAGCAATGATGGGGGGATGTCACAGAAACAAAATTAAAAAAATAAAACAAAAAGAAAAGAAACATACGTGCCCCCATAAAATCCAATGTGAAAAGACATGAACAATGAGACCATAATAAAAATCTATGAGAATACAATGTCATGAATGTGCAGATTACCTGAGAATGGTGAAGGTATAGATGGTAAAACATGTAAACAAACAAAAGAATTCTTGCCACCTGCATTTGATAAATTAACTTTAGTAAGCTTTAAGGACAACGTGTAATAGTCAAAAACCAAAACGAGGTCCCACTACATTGGGATATCATGTAACTTACAAAATTCATGTATTATGCTCCAAACCAATAAATCTTAACCTTATGTTATATATCAAGTATGAATCCATACAAGGACATAGAATGCAGATTACGCACCAACCAACCAAAAAATATCACGACACCATTGATCAGATATGCATTGGATCTCTTCAATCCAGATATGTCAAGATACCTGTACAATTACAGATATATTCAGCAATTCAAACAATTTGTAACGAGTACTATTTTTCAGTCCACATTATGGAATCATACCATCTCATATTGATCTCTGGGGTGGTCACTTCAGATATCAAGACCATGAAAGTGTAAAGCTGACCCTCCCCAGTTAACAGGGAGTATGCAACTGCAATTGCTGAAAGAGAGTGATGGACAATCTGAAAATCCAAAATGAAAGGAACTGTAACAAATAAGGGAATGGAAATGGCTAATGTACAATTCAATAGGACAGCAGACAACACCAAGCACCTCCCTAGAGAGATTTAGGATCATAGGATCAAGACAAAGAGAAATATACACAATCTTTTGCAGTCGACTTACATACTCAACTCCACCCAAAGAAGGATATAACCAACAAATCATTCCAAGGTCTGCAATGAAGTAGCCAACCGACAGCTGCAAAAAACCAGAAGATCATAAAAGAAGGTCAATACCACGAGCATCCATCACCATATATAATGAAATGTGTTATGCATTGAAACAAAATTACATATAAGAACTTGACACAAGATAATCAAAATTGAGCCAGTTATGCTGAGGTGCCTCACTTAACATCTTGCATCTTGTTATACAATATAGTGCATGCGTACATGATTAAGATCATAAAGATCTTAGAAAATCTGATAGACAGGACAAGAAACAAGAATATTGGAAAGAAATGCACTACTCCTTGATCGCAGCTGACAACATGATTAATTCTTGGATACTTCCATTCTATGATTAGGAAAACAATGCATAGTTATTGATCACATATTTTTTTCAAAATGAACACTATGATCTTCAATTAGAATAAGGAAACCAGCAACAGTAGTATTGCATGTTTTTGGTTGCTACCTGGAGAAAGTTGAGATACAAAAGTAAATCAGAAAAATTAGAAGTAATCAAACAAAAATATGGCCCTTTCAATAGCATGCTCAAAACACCCAATCTTCTTAGATACAAAAGTTCAGGGACCTTTGTCGCAGAAGGTATCACAGAAACTTACCCCTAGTGCAAACGTTGAGAGAGATGAATATCTGAACGTAATTAGGCCAGCAGAATTGTTATCAGAGAAAAGTTCAGACCAGAACACAAAGTACAAGGACATTGCTGAAATAAAAACTGCATGAAGAGTGGAAACGCCACTGCAGAAAGTTCATTGAAAGTGTCAGCATAGCATAATATACTGAAAATGAATGTAAAAAACTTAACAGCGAGATGTTCACCGATTGTTCCACTCTATTCTTTGAATTTTGGTGAGGCCGTTGTAACTTTGGAAATAAAACGTGCTGACGAGCTGAGTCATATCATAGAGCTGCCATGTGCCAAACAATGACTAACATTCAATGAAGTCTCAGAATAAGACAGCAGGAGAAAAAGATCAGTGGCCAAAGCATGTGTGGATTCTTAAATATTGAGGGTCACTACTGTTATATTGTAATACAAAAACAATACTTGATGTATGCATTTCGGAAATATAAAATAGATGACTGTTGATGGATCATCAAGTAACACAAAATGGTGAGAAAGTACACAAGTCTGATTACTATGACTTAAGCATTTATCAATATAATAATTCTGAAACTCACAAACCAATGACAATGGCACCCCAACATACCAATTTGCATGTGAACATTCCACTGAGGACAGAAGTGTATGGTATATAAGGATCTGCAAGAACATAGTTTCTGACCAGCACACCGGCCTTGTTTTGATAGGATTTAATTGCCAACACATTTCTTATAGAACGCGTCATTATTTTGAGCTACTGCACCATGTACATAAAGTTCTTCTAGAACATGATAATTCCCAGGTTCCTGGAAAAAAATCACAAACACTGAGGAGAAAAAGAAAGATAACACGAAGAGGAAGCGTGATAAGAGCCAAGACAATGTAGCAGAGACACAAGATGTAGTTAGTTGCACATACTCATAACCTTTCTAAACCATAAAACTACGTGGGTCATTGATGGACTATATATCAGAGTACTTTCTGTTCATACCACTAAAAAGCATGCTGCAGAAATCTACTAGATAATCAGCACAACACATAAATGTAATAGAAGAAATTAAAGCTCCCTTTGGTCAATCACATACTTTGCCTGATAAAACACGGATGAAAATATTGAAACTGTCATAAGAAAAATTCAAAACAATCCAAGACTGACTTCATCTATGTGAACTTAATCCATTTTGTTAACATAGAACCAAAGATGTGCAGCAGGGACGTGATAGCACGTATGTCAATGCTCTAGGTTAACCAGTGAAGCAGCACCTAATGAGGCAGTCATTAGTCATCCGGAGAAAGAAAATAAAAAAGTTAAAAATGTGATGTGATCCCTTAATGCAGATATAAGCATGATGATTAAGCAATAATTAATGAATATATCAAGTCAATTTAAGGTTGGTTCCACATGCACAGTCAGAGAATAAAATTGAAACAACATAGAGCCACCACGCCATGTCCGTCTAAAGATTACACAATGATGCTACAATAGTACAAAACTGCGCCCACAAGGAGAGTTGACGAGTTCAAGTTGAATATTACATTAAACATACTGGACGATAAAATACGTTACAATCAGTTGAAGGGTTTCAATTCTGCAAATAATGCTGTTAAGACCTGAGTCTAAAACAGCAACAATAATTATGAAAGTAGAATTACATTACAACTATCGATTATATTCATGATTATATAACACCTATGTTCATGCAAATTAATAACATACCCCACCCTCAGCATAGAAAAAGCTGGACAATAACAGCATATCCAGTTCATATCAAGGGTTAACAGCACTAAATAGCTTGGCAACCACTCAATAAACAAAAACTTACTGAAATTATTGAACGATCCTGAACAGGAAAACATTCAACCACAACACGAAAATCCCAGTAACACAAGGTCATTCAGTTGAAAAAAAAAAAAAAATCCAAATCTAGACCAACTTCAAGCTTGAAGCCAGCAATGTACCCAATCAATAGCGAGACACACAAACCTTATTTGCATCATATCGACCTCGTGTAGCCCCTTTGCCATAAAAAAAAATCAATTAACATACCCAAACCCAAAAGCTTTCCAAATGCACGTAAAGTTAATGGCATTAGTCACCCATATATGACAGCCATTAAATATGGAAACAAACCGTAACAAAACACGCAAAGATTCATCAAGATTATCACCAAACATGCACAGAATTTGTTCGGCATACCTAATTAACAAAATCGGGGGAAGCCACGAGCGCGTCTGAGTCACAATCTTGGCCACAGCAAGAAAAAATTAGGTCATTTTTCCATTCCCTCTTACAAAGGGATTGCAGAGGATAGCACAAAGCTCCCGTCCAAGTAAATCAGGAGAAAGAAAAAAAGATGAACAGGTGAACAAGAAAATCAATCAAATATATCAAGAATTCAAATCAAGGCATTGTTGTGTGAATCGAGTTTAATATTTCCATTTTCGTTATTTTTTTCTTTCTTTTTTTCTCGGTGGTTGCTCTGTTGTTTCGAATCTCCAACCGAAAACAATAAATGAGAGAGATGAGATAATTATTATAAAATAATAATTTAATCCTTTTTTTTTTGTGTAGTCAGTCACGGTTTTCGAAGTTATACTTCGACTAATTCGTTGGTCGATTCAGGTCGCACACTTGGTAGTGGTGGATGAGTCTCCTAATGAGGGTTTTTTGTATCCACAAAAACTCGAATCCGAGACTTTGCTTAAGCGATATCAAACTGCTTATCACTCGAGTCAACCTTGTTGTATTTAATTCCATTTTTCGACTGTTGAGAAATGGGAATTGCTTTAAAATTACTAAAATCACGTCTGGTGTATGGTTGGTTCGAGAGAAAATACGTTACGTGTTGGGATCTTATTGGCTGTTGTATTACGCGTTTTGGGGTGGCATTTTACTATTATCAAAACCCAAATTTATTTATTTTAGTCCACCGATGAGCATGTGAAGGATGATAACCGCAAGGTCCCATCAGAAATCATAATAATAACACTGTTATAAATGTCCTAATCTTACTTCAATCTGTATATATATAGTATATAGTAGATATAATTAGAGGAGAGCATGCTTGCTTAATAATTTTCCACTCATATCTGATCTGATTATTTATTATGACATCGACATATAAATCTGTATATATATAAAAAGATTTATTATTTTTAAAAAATGGCAGGTCAACTCTTTGGTCAAATTCAAAAACCATTAATTAGTTTCTATTAATGGCAATATTTTTTTAAATATTTTTTTTTTTGGGCAAAAAATTGAAATTTTTGGATAGGATTTAAACAAACTAATAATCCCTAATATGAAAGGATTTACTATCCAAAATACACCTTCCTTTTCCAACCATATATTCCTCAATAAACTAATTTTCTTGCATATGCAAAATAATTAATGATTTGTTTGAATTTCCTGTCAAATTTTAGTTTGATATTGGTCAAATGTTAGCATATATACATATATAAGTAAATTTATATGCAATCTTTTAAAAATTAATATATATATATTGTAATTATTGAATTATTTTACTTTTTTTTTCTTTTCCTTTTTGTTATTTACATTGTTATTGGTTCAAACTTACACATATTTTGATTCATTTGTTCTACATATAGTCTGGAAGCCTTCTTAATTTATTATTGCTTCTTTTTTTTCTAAATCAAAACCAAGTTGTTGATCGTAAATAGTATATGTGTACAAAGAACTTCTTCTAACAAAATCAAAGCCGTATCCATAAATCCATATAATATCACCACATATACATACCGATTTTGACTTATTAATAAAAGAAATATTTTGAAAGCATATGATAATATAACCATCTAACCATATGCACATACCCGATTTTAGTTAAAATTGTACTATATTTTTTTACAATAATTCGTATAAGATTTTTTGGTATAAAGATTTGGTAGTAAATATGGAATATATACGCTTAGATTTTCGCCCAAAAAAATGTAACAAAATTTGATATTCTTATCACTTAGAAACAATAATATTATGAATTCTTATCACATACCCGAGCCTTTATTTTCTGTTTCAAGTTGAATTGAAAATTCTAGCTTTTTTACCATGTTAAGATCGTCGTTTGAATTTAAGGGCGTTGAACTTATTTCGTAAATCCGACGTTAGTCGTGCCTTGAGTTGTTGTTTCATTTTCCGAGCCAAATCCCTGTTTTTTTTTTTTTTTGTTTGGTAAATTCCAGAGCCTCTGAAAAATTATATTTTTCGTAATTATGTCGAGTTTTGAATCTCAGTTGCCGAGTAGTTGAACATCGTCAAAACGGCCATCGACACTGAAATCTCGAATGATATATTAGAGCAAGCTCCTTGCTTGCGGAAATTTATGATAGCCTATTCATAAACAATTGAAAAAAAAAACAAAAAACAAAAAAAACAAACCAATTTTGTGTTGAACTTGAAACATTGCAATTATTATTTTAAAAAAAAATATATAGAAATTATTAAGGAAAGTTTACGTTTATTTACAGTCTTATGTTGATTTATTTGATGGTCACCTTAATAATTGTTGTATTTAATTTTTGTTTTATTTGGTAAAAATTGTGTAATACTATGGAATGTGAAAAAGGAAGAGGGGAGAGAAATAATTTATAATATAGTTAAAAATTATAAAAGTTGTCCAAGCGTGGAGGTAATTTTTTTGGCGGCAACAATCAGCATCCGCAACTCAAGGGAGAAGCCCAGCAAGGGAGCCCAGTTGAGTGAGGCCCAATTTCCGCAGCCCTTTGTGCAACCCGCGTCCGGCCCGAGTCGGTATGTGCTCCTCACAACGAATTACCCAATAATCAAACTCATAATGTTGTGTACAAAATATTTTTAATAATATAAGATTTTTTAGTGACGAACATTTTATGATAAATAATGTTCGTATGTATTAAACTCTCATATATCCTAATGCATGTCAAATTATAATATTCTCCAAATTTATATACTCGTGCATCGCACGAGATACGCACTAGTTTATAGTATATATATAGAGAGAGTTAGGATTATGTGAGAATGGTATATAATAAAAGAAATAAAAATAATTATGATTCATTGAATACTAGTAAAGTGCCCGTGCGATGCACAGAGCTTTATTATTTCTTTCCATTTTAAAAGACAAATGTATATTCAAATTAAAATTGTATAATAAAGGAGCGATCATGACATTATTAAATATAATGAAAATGAAATATCTATATTATTGAACACTTCTTTATATACACAATTATTAGATACAATGATAGAAAAATATATGAATATATAATGCTAAGACTCTAAATCCATAATTGAGAAGACGATCATTTTGGTTGGAACTCCCTTGACAGTCTTCATTTGAATATATATAGGTTGTATGGAAACAACCAATCCAATAATATCTACAAAAATATAAGACAATTCTATCATATTAAAATGCCACAATCGACTTTATTATTGGTTTTAGTAAATATATAAAATTTTAAACTACGTAAAAAATTAGAACGTACCAAACAATATGTCTTCATCAACATTTCAACATCCATTAAATTTGTAAAGTTCCTAAAGTTGGAAAGGATACATAGTGAAATCGCC
This sequence comes from Striga hermonthica, assembly GCA_902706635.1. Classification (NCBI taxonomy): domain Eukaryota; kingdom Viridiplantae; phylum Streptophyta; class Magnoliopsida; order Lamiales; family Orobanchaceae; genus Striga; species Striga hermonthica. The sequence continues at coordinate 8,919,867 of CACSLK010027837.1, read as the reverse complement.
CCTCCACTTGTGAATCTTTGTTTGGCCGTTTATAATGATCCTCCAAGTGCATATCGTCGATTTGTATATGCCAATATTGTTTTCACTTAGTAGTTTTTCAATATATAAGCCCACATTCTTCAATTTCGCCGATGAATTTTAGAATATTGACGGGTCGAATTATGTTAGTAATTCGTTCTCTCTAAGATAGCATATTCATTATTTCAATAAACAGTTAATAAATAATGTAGCATAAAACAATGAATATAAATAATAATGTAAGAACAAATTACCTCAGAATCGTGAAAGATAATATCAAGGATGTTTCGATAATTGCGCTCGTCTTCAACTCGTTGGAACATTCTAATGATGCGTAGCTCGGTAATTGGCCTATAAGTTATTTTGATATCTTTGATTTTTCCAAAAAACTAAAGTCATTTTGAATGATGATGGAAAAGCTGATTCAAAAAATTGTTACGTGGGATGTATTATTTGCTGTCGAATTTTTGTTCAATGTTGGTGATGTTTATATAGTGATTATGTATGTGTCATCTACCTATAAAGTCGAATTTAATATATATATATATATATATATATATATATATATATATATATATAATCGAATTCTTGAATATTTGGTAATTTGATAAAGGTTTCACATTAAATTGATTCAATTTTATTTTTAAAATTAATTAGATAATGATGGACACAAAGTTTAGAATCTAATAGATATTGTTAGAAAATAAAAAAAGAATGATAGAAAATCTAAATTGATTTGAGTTCTCATTACCTAAAAATCTCTAAATTTTTATGGGATACCAATTGATTACTCGAAAGAGTTGCATTGGGTATATAACTATTAGTTGGAAAAAAAAACCATAGCATATAGGCACAGAATATACATTCCAATATTAATTGATTGATTTGATTTTTTAAAAAGCAAAATGTCGAATTTTTGAAATTAACACGGATTTTGTTAGGAAACTCAAAGAGGATGATTTTATGGAAGATAATTTTTTGTTGACATTTTTTAATGTGTATCAAGATTTACTTGAAAGTGTTGTATTGGAAGTATACCACTATTACTTGACATAAATGAATGACCAAATTTTAAATGATTTGCATTCGGATTTTAAGTTGATTTGAATTTATTTAATTAAATAATTTGATTATGATTGATGTCAACAAAATATTTATCCAATTTTATTAAAAAAATGGATATGAAACATGTTGTTTATTTTGTTCGAAATACTAAAAGCTTGAAATTATGTTATGTTATTTTTTAAACATCAATAAGATAATAAATTAGTTAAAACAAAAGTAAAAGAAAAAAGGATTCAAAATATGCGTGAGGATGACATATGGATTAAAAATTATTTCACCACATCAACTTGACTTTATTTTTACCAAAAATAATGGATTTTATTATCATCAAATTAGGTAAGACATTTGGATTAATTAAAAACTCAAATTTTCAAAAGCATTCATCAAGGCGATTTTTACAAAATAATATCAATTCGGTTATACTAAAGATAATTATTTGAAAAGATGTATGTAAGAATTTTTAAAGCTTACGCATTAATCAGGACGTTTTTTTTTACAAAATATTATCAATTTTGTTACTAAAGATAAGGATTTGAAAAGATGTATGTAAGATTTTTTAAAGCTTAGATAATTATTAAAGTAGTTAAAATAAAAATAAAAAAATTCAAACAGATAAGGTTGTTACAAAAAAAAGGCTAAAAAATTCAAAATTGTTACCCATAAAATAGGATTCATATTTTTTTTTACTAAAGATTCAAATGTTTTTTTTTTTTTTAACTTTCCATTAGTAGTAAGTCAAACATTATATTTATTTGGTCAAACTTTCTATTAATGTATTTTTCCAATAATCTTTTTATATAGATATAGATATAGATACCAAAAAAATAATCATGATCCAATCAAAATTTAATAATAATAGTTAAATATGAGTGGCAGTATAATAAATAAATGTGCAAATCCTAGTTTTTTTTTTGGTGCATACAAATCATAGTTAAATGTATGGATTTTACCACTCAAGAGGGGTATACTAGTCATTATACTCTCATCAATTAATCAGTAGGCCCCACCACTAATCCTTTCCCTCCCCCCTCTCTCTCACACACGCAAATACACACACAAATCTGATTTTTTATCGCACAAGTACATTTCACACACACACACAGAGACGGCGGCGCCCCAACCCACAGCCACCGCCTGTCGCCGCCGACCTCACCCAGCACTCCCACGCAATCGCCGGATCCCGCCACCCACCGCCGGCCGCATTCCGTACGTCACCCGCCACCGTAGCCTTCCGTCTGCCACACCACGTCGTTGAAGAAAAGGTGCTTGTAGACGACGACGCCGTGGCCAACACCGATAGCCTGGTGCAGCGTCGCGCCGCCACTGGTGATCTGCTTGCCGGCGAGCTCACGCTTTCGACTTCGGGCGATTAGATGGTTGATGTAATCGAGGTGGCCGCGGACGGAGCTCACGTCGTAATGTTGGGAGCGGCGGACTGACGGTGGTCAGCGGCAGTCCGGTGGCCGGAGAGCGAGTATGATGGCGGTGGTGTTATGGTTGTTAAGATCCGATTTCTGATGCGTGAATTGTGCAAAAGGGTCTGTTTTTGTAAATTTGACAAGTCAAGTGAGTTTAATTACAATTTCACTTAGTTGAATTTATTACAATTGAGTTCAGAATTTTGTAATTAACCAAACTATAATTAATATCTTAATATTTCCATATATTATTTAATAGTTCTAATATTTTTGGCTGAAAATAAATATTACTTTTACCTAAGACTATCTTTATCAACAACTCAATCCAATCTAATAATTAAAAATTATTTATCTCTCTTCCACCTATTCAACCTAACATTTCAACTCACATTATCTTTATCCTCAACTCAACCCAACCTAAAATATTTATTTAATTTGATTTATTTAAAAATTATAATTTTATTTCAAAATATATCAAGTGTGGTCTCTATTTGTAGAGCATGAAAAAATACGAATTTTGGTATTTTTTTATTATTTTTTGACAAAAAAAAATACACTTGTCCAATAGAAATGAGACATGTGTCCTTTTTTTTTCGGCAACCGGTTCGCGACCCAAGGACACATTGTGACCTGGTGACCTTGGGTCGCCATATTTAATAACTTTTTCCTTTTTTTTTTGTTTTTATCTCTGTGACCCAACTGTTGGGGTCACGGATAAACATAGCCTAAAAAAATTAGTGCATATGTAATCGAAAATATACAGTGCAACCTAATAATTAGTAAGGTGCAATTCGTACAACACAACGATGCAACGTGTCGGCTTGTATTTTGCAGATCGAACCAACTGAACTTTTGTCCCAAAGCAAATCGAATCTGGACATAATTAATTGGTTTATTCGGTCGGTTAACCGAATTATCATAAATAATCGAAATAATTTTTTATTTATATTTAAATTATATTTTATATGTTAATAATTTTATTTATTAATTGTATATTATTTTTGGTTTAAAAAAAATGTGTTCGGTCGGGTTTGTTC
>CACSLK010027837.1:8844523-8855216 GCA_902706635.1 Striga hermonthica | reverse complement strand
AGAGAGAGAGAGAGAGAGAGAGAGAGAGAGAGAGAGAGAGAGAGAGAGAGAGAGAGAGAGAGAGGCGCACGATTTAATATATCACACGTAGGAGAATTTTGATCTCTTTTTCTCTTTTCCATGAGCCTAATGGTGTATATAGAGCTACAGTAGGGACCCTTAGGAGATTAAGAATAGGGCTCCTTAATTAAATAGACTAAATGTTGGCTAAGTCCAATCCTCTAATTAGCTAATTAATATTATAGGTCACTAACATAATATTATTGCACTCCCTTTTCTTTGCCCAATTTACAATTGAGACTCCAATAATAATTACCCGAATTACCTCCCAATGTTTAAGTTATAATGTCCATTAATTAATTCGATTACTAATAATGAAGAATTAATTAATATATTAATATTTCACCAAAGCTAGCGCTCGTTCATCACATTATTACTATGTCGGAATTTAATTCACCTGCAGGGTTTAGCATAATAATCCTTCATGAACTCACTTCGGGGACATCATAAAACTAAACGTACTTTGTGACTGTAAATATTCTAATAGCACATCATATATACAATAATATTACCCAAGACAGTCAAGACATATTGTATTGTTGACACTACAACTATTCGGATGGGGTGTTCATTTCCATCTAGATTGTGAACCACGATTTTTGTTTCACAAGTAACTGATAGAATGATCTTCGGTTTGACCGATGACGACCCATTCTATCTAAGTGTAAAACAACAGAACATAGAACATGTTTAATGTAACATAATTCTCATTCATAATGGGTAAAAGTATAATATCATTCAAAGTCAAGCTTTCAGTATATAACACTAACACTCTGATCTATCGAGTTCTTCCGTAAGAATTACTTTTGAATTTTTTACCTCGTTTTTTTAAATTTCTCTTTCTAATTAAAGAATGGCAAGTTTATCTTCGTTAGCGAATGAAAGCGTGGATCTGACTTTGGTTAGGGTTTCCCAAGTTCAAGCGAAAGTTCAACATGATGCTGAATTAGGGCCATTGATATTCGTCCCGTGAGTTGTTACACCGGGCCCTGACCGCGGTCGAGTCGAGCCGTACCTAGCCATTGAGCAACGACCGGTTTCAAGCGAACCGCCTGTCCAGTTTAGCCGAACCGGTCTCGGCTAGCCCGAACGGTTCATGAATTTTCGGTCCGAGTTCTGAGCAAGTCAGAACTTAAGCATTTTTCGAGCCGAGTCAGTCCAATTTTAAATCAGATAAATTAGTTCCAGACTTAGAGATTTTTTTCGAGAACCCTAGAAAGCCTCGAGACATATATTGTTTAACTTAGCTCGTAAATTTTATTAAGTCAGCAAGCCAATAGAGTTAAACCAGATAATGAGTTTTAAATGAGTTTAAACCCGAGTGAGCGAACCTAGTAAGATCAATTATAAAAGAATCGAGTTTTTCATGTTGAGCTGAATACTTAGAATATATTCGCTTAAATATTTTGTAGCTTAAGGAGAGTCGCGCCGCCGCTAGCTACACATCATTTCAGTTCCAGCATTTGCATTCAGTTATCAGGTGCGGACCTCGTACTGGGTATTTCATTGCTTATAATCGTTTACCATGTCTGATGTATCTAAGGTTTTGGCCAATTGCAACGACCTAGAAGTAGGTCCTGGCGACTACTAATCGCCTGAGTTGGGAGGCACAAGGCCACCATCCAGGTTCCGGGGCGACATGATGCCACCCGTAGTGTGCACATGAGTTCCCGAACAAGTTCAGATGTTAGTAGTTTGCATCAGTATTAGATTCAGATTCAATACCAGAACAACTAGATGTGTATATATGTTTATTTCATGATGGATTACTATTTGTGATGTATATTCAGTGTCGGTTTCTGGGAGCATAGTGGTTATGCGGAACATACTGGTTTTGCTCACGCCCCCAGCGTGGCGCGTGAGCTAGCTCGTGGTGGTGGTCATAAGCATGAGGATATTTTTGAGAAAACATATCATGTAGTATATATATTTGAACATGTTTGAACTAGTATGTTTGATGTTGATTTCGACTATGTCAGCCTCCTCATTTTCAGACTTAAATTCAGAATATGAGACATTAAACTATGCATGCTTAATTCCAGTATTTTCATGGCACCTTATTCTAGAGTGAATTTGACGGTTGCACATGTGAATGTCAAATGTCTTAAAATAAAGAAAGAGATAAAGAGATAAAGCTAGTAAGTTAGAGAGTAGCATCCCGCAAGATAAAGATTAAGTGTTTTCAAAAATAAAGCTAGAGTTTTTCAAAATTAATTAAGTGCTTTTTATGAATTAAAAGTAAAAAAATTACTCTGATTTTAGTAATAGTAGGCGTCGTGTTACACACCGAGTCATATGTTACAAGTATACGACCCTAAATCGGGCCGGTTGAAATCCGGGCACAGGTCCAGACCCGTGGTCAACGACTCTGACCGGGCCAGGTTGGTGTCGGTTCCAGGCAGGGTGACCCGTGGTCATGCCTAATTGGGTGGGTTCCTAGAGAATATAGGTTGGTGACTATTACCTAAAACCATAAATAAGTAAAAAAATATCGACTAGTTGGAAGCTAATGTTGGAATCAAGATTGTACATATATGTGAATTCCAAAGAAATAATTGTACCAAGTCAAATTACAAACGGTTAGATATTGATACCTAAACTCATACACATTTTGAAATTATCTATATATACAATAGGATAACAATAATTCATGGAGTATCTTCCCTTTTTGGCTTTGGAAACAAGGTTGGCTAATAATTCAAATGATATCTAGTAAATGATGAGAAAGCTTAATCAGGACTTTGACTCTTTGGTGCATAGGGAATTAATTATCAAACTTTCATCAGATTGAAAAAATTATTAAACTATGTTATTACCTTAAGGGGAAAAAAAAAACAAAAAACAAAAGAAGGTGATCAAATCAAATGGAAAAAAATGTCACGTGGGGATGAGCTGTTGGTATATGTTTTTTTTTTTTCTTTTAATAGTGTTGACATAAATGCGTAGGATTTGAAAACTAATGCTCGACGGTTCATGGGCTGGTGGAACCCATTCTTTTTGTTCGTTCTTACTTTCGTTCATTGTTTTATTGGGGGGGTTTGGTCTATCTCTAGTCTAGTGTTTTCACATTGTGCTCAAAGAGTTCTTGGCATTCTTCGTCTTGTCTTATCAAACACAAATATAGTTTGGGTGAAACTTTTTCTTAGAGAAAATTGCATGCTCTACTGTTATGCTTAAAATATTTAACATTTTTGCACTTTCTTTATTTTTTTTTTAAATCACCTAAACCACATAAAAGATTTTTAATTATACCTAAAAACGTGATTAACCTAGTTACATGTATTTAATTGGGATTAAAACCCCTCAGCAACATCCTAATTCCACGCAACAGATATTGATATCATCAGATTCCCCGCAGACCCTAAAACGTAAACTTTCTCCTCGTTCTTTTTTTCTCTCTCGCATCGCGCACCAGCAACAATCATCAGTCTCTCAATCGCACCATCACCAAGTTTGCAGCACCTCCACGAAGCTTCCCGGCGGTTCCTCAGTCACCATCGTCGCCTCTATTCAAGAGATACCAGGCCCGTGACCGAATTTCGATCGCCCTCCGCCCGCGAACAGCCACCCCGACGCGACCCTCCTCCGGCGATTCCTAGTTCGCGCAGTACCGACGAGTTTACCCTCCTGCTTGAGTGGATGAAAAGAAGAATTCGTCTCGTGTTCCCTAGAAATTTTTCCCTTATTTTCTTTCCTTTTTTTTTCTTGTATGATTTGATTATAATTCGAAGGTATATTTATAAAACCGAGTTGGGTATATGTTGGGTATATCCGAGTATATCCGAAGTAACTTTTCTCTGGTTATCTGTTTATTAATTCCTTTTTTTCTTGTGTTATATTTGGGTATATCCGAAGTAACTTTTTCTCGGGTTATCTGGTGGGTATATCCGAGGTAACTTTTCTCTCTATCCGAAGTGTCTTTTCTCTTTCTATGCTATACACTTTTGTCACTGGCTTTCTGCACCTGTTACACATTTTTAGTTTATTTGAAGTATATTTTTGGTGTACGTCAGGTAATAATTCTCCCCCAAAATTTCAGAATTTTTGGTGTTTTTTATACTTTTATGTATAAAAGTAAACAAAAAAAAAAGATATAATTTTTTTGTGGAAGACTTGTTTTTTATTGCACATATACTGAATATGTACTAACATAAACTCAAAATATACCACCTGGCGGCTGCGTGAATTATAATATTGCAACATACACTGAATATATACTAACATAAACTCAAAATATACTACCTGACGGCTGTTTGAACTACAATGTACAAGTTGCGTGAATTAAAGAAGTAATAAATGAATCATTTATTATTTTTCTTTTCTCTCTCTTAATCAAGTCCACAAAAAGAGGGATGGAAGTTGAATATATATGGTAACTGCTATTGATGCAATCTCATAAATAAACTAGCTTCATTAGGTATAATTGAAAATACTTTCATATGAAGGTAAATTTGAAAATATTTGTATATCTTATAGAAGGACTAAAAATTTTTCTTTTTTTATACCACCATTGGTTTGTCCTATGCTCTCAATTAATTAAATTCAACTATGGTAAAATTGATGGTAGGAATGCATACTTTTTGTGTAATAATGTGGGAAAATATATGATTTAGTAATCACAAAGTATGCACATGTATATAAAGACAAAAAAATGGGCTTATGTTGGGCCGTAAGTTAACCAAACCCTTCAATACATAATACAACTATTTTATAACTAACACCCAACTGATCAAACTCAATGTGGTATAGTGAAGATCAACTTGAGTTTGCTAAGAAGTAAACAAAAGCGACAGAGAATGAGAGACTTTGTGAAAAGATCCGCTGGTTGATCCGTAGAGGAGATGGAAACAAGTTTCACAGTCACATGTGCAACATGTTGTCGAATGAAGTGACAATCAATATCAATATGCTTGGTGCGCTTATGAAAAGGTATCATTATAAGACATCTTTATAGCACTCTAACTATCACAATGTCGAGCAGTAGACGACGACTGAGGTGCACCGAGATCAACAAGTAGCCAACGTAACCTTTATAGCTCGGAGGTGAAATCAGCAAGAGCACGGTACTTAGACTTAGCACTCGATTTGGAAAACTAAAGGTTTTCTTCTTACTACGCCAAGAGACGAGTGAACCACCCAGAAAAAAACAGTACCCGGTAATGAAAAATATATGATGTAAGAATGCATTTTATACTCTCAATATTATACTTTCAATATTGCAATGTTATACTCTAAATATATGATGGAAAATGACAAGGTTATACTCTCAATATTAAAGAAGAAAAACTGACATTTTATAGCATAACAGTGCATTTTCGTTTAAAAAGTATGATGAAACAATTTGCCTAATCATTAATAGTGTGCTTGTTTACAATCTAATCCATTCAAAATAAGTTTTTTTCTTAACCATGGATAATTTTAAAAAATGTAGTATGGTTAGTTATTGATACGACTTTGAGTTTATATTAAAATAATATTTAAAATAAAATAACAAAGTTGATTTGATGTAAACGTAAGAGAGATGATGTGAAGTGATCGTTAGTTAAAATGTGAGTAGATGAATAGTAAATTAAAGTTGATGCGATGTGTAAAATAGATTAGTTTATATTATTTAATTATATGAATAATATTAAAGATAAGAGATAAGTTAAAGTTATGTTAAATTTTGAGTATGAATTAAATGTGAGTGAATTATTTAATAAACAAGCACCCCCTAAATGTTTGTACAAACATTTGTGAAGGTTATTTGTGTGAGAGGACGAATATCAAACTATGGTTGAGTATTTTTCTGGCTAATTTTTCTCTTTGAAAGAATGATTTGGATCGAAGTATCAGATTGGTGTGTGCATACAACATAAAATGGCATAAATTGTATTTTAGGATTTGAAAGAAAAAAGGTTATTGGTGTGTTTGGTAAACATCACAAACTAGTTTATAGCTTATTTAGTTAGTTTATAAACTTCATCTATCTAAATAAGTTTGGTTTGGTCGGACAATTTTTTTTAAAAAAAAAAATTTCGAACATATTTAAATTGTATTTTAGGATTTGAAAGAAAGAAGGTTATTGGTGTGTTTGGTAAACATCACAAACTAGTTTATAGCTTATTTAGTTAGTTTATAAACTTCATCTATCTAAATAAGTTTGGTTTGGTCGGACGATTTTTTTTAAAAAAAAAAATCGAACTTATTTCATAAGCTTTCTTGGGTTTCTTGGGCGGTTTTCCAAATAAGCCCGATGAAATTTTTATTTCAACTAGTTTATCATCTAATTTTACTAAACATTTTAATCAAATAAGCTAGTTTTTCAGTCATAAGTCATAAGATATTAGATATAGGCTGTGTTTAGAAAACATATAAGCTAGCTTATATACTTTCTGCATTCAAATAAGCTTGGTTTGGCAAGACAAGTTTTTTTAAGAAGCTCAAGTTTATCTCGTAAGCTTCATTAGTAGTTTTTTAAATAAACTCATTAAAATTTTTATTCCAGCTAGTTTGTCAGCTAATTTTACTAAATATTTTTATCATATAAGCTAGTTTTTATACATATGTCATAAGATATCAGCTATAAGTTCGAAATTAGCTTTTTGTTCAAAATTCGCTAAAAAGTTATAAGCAAGTTTATCAACTTGATTTACCAAACATAAGCATAAACTCAAAATTCACTTATAAACCATCTTATCAGTTGTCAACTAAATTTACCAACATAACCTTCATTCAAATTAGTAGAAGTTGTTTCTTTTCGTAGCTCTTTAACTATAGGCCTAGTAAATTACGTTAGCCGCCGAACCACAATTTTGGGCTCCATAAACTGGTCAGACGTTTTATTCAGCCCATCGGAGTTTTTTTAGTTGGGCTGCTGGGTTGGCATCCTCAAGATAAATGAAACGTGTTTGTCTTGATTAGGGCCCAACTGTAACTTGTTTTAGCTATTGTTTTTTCATATCTTTGGGCTTGCTAAGTTATGATATCCGTCTAGGCTTTTCTTCCAATTTAAAGGCTTTTGGTTGAATAATTTATAAATACACCGTCAAAATCAATTTTATATGTACTATTCATAATTTTTATTTAATTATACCACTACCTTAATTTTTATTCGGAATTATACCAACATTTTTTAAATAACACATTAAATATATCAACTCGAGAAATCGTTACCTCCTACCGTCATTGAAAGCGAGAGGTTGGAGCTCACGATTTGGGTGTCGAGGTCGGAAAGTGTATGTTCGGAATTCAAGAATAAGGACCATATAGTTATTAATTTCTCAATTTGTACCAACAAACATCCATCAAATAAATGAAATAAGTTTGTTCACTTTATACCATATATTTATAAATTTATTTGCCATATAGACAACCATCATTGCCAAAAATAAAATCGCTCATTTGATACCATATATTGATTAATTTATTTTTAATAAAAGCAACCATCCAATACCAAATATAAAAACGCTCACTTTATATCATATATTAATTAATTTATTTTCCATAAAAATAGTAATCCAATATTAAAAATAAATTCGTCTTTTATACCATATATTGATTAATTTATTTCCATGTATGGTAAATATGATTTTTTGATACTATTTTTAAAAATAATAGATAGAGAGAGAGAGAGAGAGAGAGAGAGAGAGAGAGAGTTAGGATCATATGGATTGTAGATAGTAAAACAAATAATAATAAATATATACCATTAGATTCAATATAATAATGATCATGATCAAGTCAAATTTTAAATATCAGTCAAACCTATTGTGGCAACTTCGTAAATAGGTGTATATTTTGTGGTCAAATATAAACATTTGACCACTAAATAAGGGCAATGTGGTAATTACTCACTCACACACTCATCCATATACCACAAGTGGGACCCAACACTACCACCACAATTAACCCTTACTTTCTCTTTCACATACACACACTTAATATGCACTTATATCACTCCGTTGAGTTCCCACGGAAATGCAGCCCTCCACCACCTGATGCCACCCGTCGTCGCCTACTATAATTGTCACCCGCTATCACCGCCACATCTCTCTCCCACCATCTGTCGATTTTCTCTCGCCACGACCCATCTCAGCTATAAATTTTGGCTTCCACTCTATTTCTTCACCCGACATCAGTCGCGTCTTTCTTTCGCCGGCGAGCATCGATGATATCACGACGAACGTCAATGTCGAGCCACACCTCGTTCATCGTCTAAAAAATCCCCTCTCGCCGGCCACAAGCCCAGCCATCCGCCACCGCGCCTCTAGCTTCTGATCCATAATGTATGCCCTCTCTATCCCCTCATCCTCGATTGGATCTGCTCACACTCCTCCCGCCCACCGCCTTAGTCCGACGTGTTCCTTGGGTGGATACACCACCTCGCCGCCGAGCTAGGTATCCGCCGCTACGCATTCTTCCCAATCGGCGCCTCCACCGTCCCCTTCATCAACGCCCTCTCACGCAAGATGTTGCGGCGCAAGAATCCCATGACGACGTTGAGCTTGTCTGTGTCTGACGGCCAGAATTTCCCTATATTCTTTGGTGGCACTAAGACGACAACGGTCAGGCCGATTCGGGAGTCGCCGAGGACAGCGACACTGTCATAGTTTGTCCTCTATGTGTGTGTGTGTCTGTGTGTGTGTGTGTGTGTCAGGCCTACGTATGTTTGTGTGTATATTGTGTGTGTTGGGGGTGAGCATGGTGCGGTTCGGTAAAAAACCGAACCGCACCGCAAAAAAACCAAAAACTGAATTTTTGATATTTCTTGATCGCACCGCATCGCAAGAGAAAAAAAACTGAACCAAACCGAACCGAAATGTTCAGTTCGATGTGGTGCAGTTTTTCGTTTAACCGCAAATATAAAATTATTGCTACAAATTTCCTGTTGGTGAATCATCCGCCATCACCTCAGCTTCAGGTCCTCAATAACAAATTTCTGAACGAAAACAAACAGTAAGAACAACATACCACATTTGCACCAAAAATATTATACATACAAAACGAATTTCGAAATTGGGGCTGAAATGAATTAGGGCAAAAAAATATAATTATTTGATGATTTACATCCAATTCTCAGAAATTAAGAAAAACTAAAGAAATTAAGCATCCAATAAAAACTTTTTGAATCTCAGGCCTCAACAAAAACTGAAAAAAGACCGAAGAATCGAAATGAGAGAAGGAAAAAAAACTTTTGATTCTCAGGCCTCAACAAAAAGTGAAGAAAGAGAACGAATCGAAATGAGAGAAGGAAAAAAATCGAGAGAATGAGTGAGAGCTACCTAAACTGACAAAATCGGGGCCGGTGGAAGCACAGCGAGCCGACGGTGCGAGACTGAGAGCGAGGTCAAGACTCGAGAACTCCGGAGGGTGAGAGTGAGGGGTTCAGAGCGGCGGAGCTTGAGGGTGAAAACTAGGGAGAGACGAAGCCTGTGGGGTTGAGAGAGGTAGAGCTCGAGACTTGAGAGAGAGAGAGAGAGAGAGAGAGAGAGAGAGAGACGAATGACGATAATGAAAATTAGTTCTTTTAATTTTTTAGTTTTAACTTTTAATGTGTAAAAGTGTTTTATTTCAGTATTTGTATAGTTGTATGTATTATATGTAAAAGTGTAAAAAGTAAATGCCACTTTATGACTTGCGGTGCGGTTCGGTTAAAACCTCACCTTTCAGACAGAAAAACGAACCGCACCGAACTTTTTGCGGTTTTCTAAAATCCAAACCGCACCATTAATCGAGCTTATAAAAAACCGCACCGAACCGCACCGAATTGCTCGGTTCAGTTTTTCGGTTTTGGCTCGATTTTGCTCACCCCTAGTTGGGCCTGCGTGTGTTTTCTGTTGAGAGAGAGTGTGTTTGTGTATGTTTTGTGTGTGTAAGAGGGTGGTTGGTGATGTGTGGTGAGGCCCACGTATACTTATGGGATGGGTTGGTAGTTGGTGATTCTAGTGGGATCCTTTGGTATTGATAGGAAAACGTCCAATATTTTTTATTTTTTAGGTTTGGTTCACTATTGTGCAGTCTCATATTCCTTAGTGTGCAATATTTCTGCATTGCACTCACAAGACATAAAAACATAAGAAAATAATAATAATAATAATAATTATAATAATAATAATTATAATAATAATATTATTATTATTATTATAATTATTATTATTATTATTAATATTATTATTATTATATTTTGATATAGTTCAGGCAAGTCGGGTATTTTGATTATATCCGAAAATAAAGCTGATAATGAATTAAATTAACTGATACTTTAAAAGAAAAAATTAAATAATCAAACCAAAAAATTTTGTTTGTCCGGGTTATGTTACTATTGTGCAATATGCTATTTATTTAATGTGCAATTCGTCTAATACAGTATCGTGCACATTCTCGGTAGATATTGTGCAACCTCACTTGCTCAACTTTTATCCCCACCTAAATTAAAACTAAAACTAATTAAATGGTTTATTCGATCGGTTAGTCGAACAAATCAAAGAACTGAAATAATATATTATTTATATTAAAAAATTATATTTAGTTTATTAATATTGTTTAGCTAAAGATAATATTTTTATATATAAACATAACAAAAGAGAATATTTTTTTTCATATAGTTCGGTCGAATCAATTTTTTCAATTGTTTTAAAATATAAAGCAGACA
>CACSLK010027837.1:8825503-8843662 GCA_902706635.1 Striga hermonthica | reverse complement strand
CACTTGCTCAACTTTTATCCCCACCTAAATTAAAACTAAAACTAATTAAATGGTTTATCCGATCGGTTAGTCGAACAAATAAAATAACTGAAATAATATATTATTTATATTATAAAATTATATTTAGTATATTAATATTGCTTAGCTAAAGATAATGATTTAATATATAAACATAACAAAAGAGAATATTTTTTTTCATATAGTTCGGTCGAATCAATTATTTCAATTGTTTTAAAATATAAAGCAGGCATCGAACTGAAATAACTGAGATATAAAAAGTAAAAATAAATATCGAATCAAATGTAATATTTTGAACCATAAATGTTAGTTCGGTCTTTTTCGGCCACTGTTATGTCATTTGATAGTCATTAACGTGCAATCCGTATAACATTATTGTGCATTTGCCCATCAGATATTTTTTATGGCTTTTTTTTTTTCAAAAACCTAACTAAAATCGAACTGAAATCATCAGTTTATTTGATCGGTTAATCAAATTATTCTAAATGATTGAATCGATTTATTATTTATACAAATATATTTACTATTTTAGTATTTTTATTCAATATTTTATATTTTTTTTGGTTGAAAATACAAAACATGCATATAAAATATAAATATAACTATATAATATTTTATATAAATTGAAGATTTGAATCATGGACTAAATTAAAATATAATAATTTTTTATTTTCACATGGTGTCAGTGCACGAATATACAAGGAACTGCATTTTCATAGACATTGTAATCCGTATAATAATATTGTGCAATCCATATACCCATATTGTGCAAATCACTTTTTATTAATGCACATTTATTATACTTTTATAAATTATGAATTTGACCTAATAACTTAATTGTTATAAATTTTTAAAAAAAAATGAAATTGCAAATAACTCATTGAGAGTTAATTTTTAAAAACATACCGTGCCCTAAATCAACACGTCATCGCCACGCCAGCAAGGAGGCTTCAGCCATCCGCCACATCAACAGTCCAGTCACTTGCCCGGTCAGTGGTCCCAGTCAGCTGCCACGTCATCGAAAAAAATAAAATAAAATAAAAAAAAACCTCCCCCCATTTTCGACTGTTTCGGACGCAACGGTGCTGTCTATTTTTCAAAATTCAGCTCTGATTTGTCCCAAACAGATAATTAAAGGTGTAAAATGGCCATGGAAGAGTCAACTTCATCTTCTGGAGCTATGATTATGCTCACGGCTACCAACTATACACTGTGGAAACCTCGGATGGAAGATTTCCTCAGCTATAAGAGCTCTTTGACCCAATAGAGCTGAAGGGTATTAACCCCGATCCGTCCAAGGCACTAGAATGGAAGAAAATCAATAGAAAAACTATTGGTCAAATCCAACAATGGATTGATCATAGTGTCTTCCATCATGTTGCATAAGAAACCGACGCATATGTCCTTTGGAGGAAGCTAGAGGACATGTACTAGGCCAAGACTGCTCGGAATAAGGCCTTATTGACGAGGCGCTTAGTCAATATGAAGTTGAAAAGTGGAACTTCTATTGCCTAGCATACCAGTGAGTTCCAGAGCCTGGTATATCAAATATCTTGTGTGGAGATGCCGCTTGGAGATGAATTGCAATCTCTGCTACTTCTTAGTTTCCCTTCCTGATAGCTGGGAAACACTCGTAGTTACTCTCAACAATTCAGCCTCAAACGGTAAACTTTCTATGTCCCTTGACAATGATGCCTTATTCAATGAAGAGGCAAGAAGGAAAGACATGAGCACAGATCAGACTCATGCCCTTGTGATGGAGAATCGAGGAAGACTACAAGGCAAGCAACAAAGAAGCGGTAGAGGGAAGAGCAGGGATAGAATAAAGGGAAGGCAATCATATGATTGGAGATCACATGTGTGCTATCATTGTGGTCTAGAAGGTCATATGAAGAAGAATTGCTATAAATGGCTCGAGGAGCAGGGCAAAAGCAATTCTCAGTCAAAGAATAGTTCTCAGCAGAAGAACAAGGGCAAAGGTGGTGAAACTCTTGTCACTGTCTCAGGTGATGTAGCATATTGCTTTAACCATGGTGAGACATGTCTTCATGTCTCAAGAGAAGACATGGAATGGGTGGTAGATACTGCAGCGTCCTATCACGTTACTCCCAACAGGAAATACTTCACAACATACCATGCTGAAAACTTTGGATCGGTGAAGATGGGAAATTCCAGTTCCTCTGAAATTGCTGGAATTGGTGATATCCAGGCAACGACAGAAACCGGGAGTACAATCATGTTGAAGGATGTCAGACATGTGCCGAATTTTAGGCTGAATCTTTTGTCAGTGGTGGCTCTTGACAAAGAAGGATATGAAAATCACTTTGGCGCATGCACATGGAAGTTGTCAAAGGGTGTTTTGAAAATGGCCCGAGGACATGTTTGTGGGACGCTGTACAAAATACACTTGAAGATCAGTACAGAAAGCCTCAATGTTGCAGAGGAGGTTTCTCAGGATCTATGGCACCAGAGACTTGGCCATATGATTGAGAAAGGGTTGACTACCCTAATGAAGAAGGATCTTATCAAGGTTGATAAGAGTGCAGCGATGGGTTCTTGCAGTCATTGCCTGTTCGGCAAGCAGCATAGAGTCTCATTCAATGCCAGTCAACAAAGAAATCAGATTTGTTAAGCTTGGTACACTCTGATGTTTGCGGTCCCATGGAGATTGAATCACTAGGTGGAAGCAGATATTTTCTGACTTTCATTGATGATGCTTCTCGAAAGGTGTGGGTATATTTCCTGGATACGAAGGACCAGGTGTTTGAGTACTTCAAGTCATTTCATGTCATGGTAGAACGTGAAACAAGAAATAAGCTGAAATGTCTCCGATCTGGTAATAGAGGAGAGTATACTTCCAAGGAGTTCAATGCATATTGCACGACATATGGCATTCGACATGAGAAGTCAGTACCACGTACCCCTCAGCACAACGACGTTGCTCAAAGAATGAATCGGACTATCATGGAGCGTGTCCGAAGCATGATGAATATGGCTAAATTACCAAAGCTATTTTGGGGAGAAGCTGTCAAGACCGCATGTTATCTAATCAACCAATCACTATCAGTTCCATTAAATTTTGAAGTTTTAGATAGAATATGGACTGGTAAGGATCCAACATACTCACATCTCAGAGTATTTGGTTGTGTAGCATATGCACATGTATCCAAAGAGCTCATAAAGAAGCTCGATGCGAGGTACATCCCATGCATTTTCATTGTTTATGGAGATGAAGAGTTTGGATACAGATTTTGGGATCCAAAGGAGAAAAAAGGTGATCAGAAGTAGGGACGTTGTGTTCTAAGAAAATTTGACAATAGAAGATATCGAAAAGCCCAAGATATCTCAAAAGTCAAATGTGGGTGCTCAAGTTTCAGATGAAGCATCAGAGTTATTCTGGAGAAACAAGGAAGATGATGTACTAGAAGAAGAGGAGGAGACAGAAAAGAGTGCAGAGCAAGGGGAGCAACAACTCATCTTGCCAGAGCAAGGGGAAGCACAACCTATTTTGCTAGTCACCAATGTTGGAACTTATTCTCAGATGGTTCTACCCTCTCGTAGATCTGAACGGGGTCATATACCATCAAAAAGGTACTCATCATCTGAATACCTTCTATTGACAGAAGAAGGAGAACCAAAGAGTTTTCAACAAGCCATATCTCATAAGGATAAAGAAAAATGGATGGTTGCGATGCAGGAAGAGTTAGATTCTCTGTAGAAAAATTAAACTTATGAGATAGTTAAACTTCCAGAAGGGAAAAAGGCTTTGAAAAACAAATTAGTGTTCAAGCTGAAGAAAGATACAAATGGACAAGTGGTGAAACACAAAGCTCGATTGGTAGTCAAAGGCTTTCAGCAGAAGAAAGAATTGATTTTGACGAGATCTTTGCACCAGTTGTCAAAATGACCTCAATTCGAGTCATACTTGGCTTCGCAGCAAGTATGAATTTGCAGCTTGAACAGATGGATGTGAAGACAGCTTTTCTTCACGGTTTTGAGGTATCAAGTGAGAACCTTGTGTGCAAGCTATCTAAAAGCTTGTATGGTCTGAAGCAAGCACCAAGACAGTGGAATAAGAAGTTTGACTCATGCATGCAGAGTCAAGGTTACAAGAAGACCACTGCAGATGAGTGTGTTTACATCAAGAGATACTCAAACGAGGCTTTCATAGTCCTTCTACTGCACATCGATGACATGTTGATTGTTGGGAATGATACAGAGAAGATAAGCCAACTGAAGAAAGAACTTTCCAAGTCTTTTGATATGAAAGATTTAGGAAATGCTCAACAGATTCTTGGGATGCGGATTACTCGAGACCGAGAGAACGGCAAGTTATGGCTATCTCAAGAGAAGTACATTGAACGAGTACTTGAAAGATTCAATATGAGTGATGTCAAACCAGTGAGTATTCCACTTGCGAATCATTTCAAGTTGAGCAAGAGATCATGTCTCACATCCAAGGAAGAGATATGGGAGATGTCTGCAGCGCCATACTCTTCAGCAGTTAGAAGTTTGATGTATGCAATGGTATGTACCAGGCCAGATATTGCTCATGTCGTGGGTGTAGTGAGTCGTTTTGTTTCTAACCCCGGGAAGGAGCATTGGGAGGCAGTCAAATGGATTCTCAGATACTTGAAGGGTACTTCTAAATTATGTCTTTCTTACGGGGGAACTGATCCAATCTTGGAAAGATATACTAATGCTGATATGGCCGGAGATATTGATTGTCGAAAGTCTACTTCGGGTTATATCTATACTTTTGCAGGGGGGCTATTTCTTGGCAATCAAGATTGCAGAAATGTGTTGCTTTATCCACAACAGAAGCTGAATATATTGTTGCCGTTGAAGCTGATAAAGAAATGTTGTGGCTAAAGCGGTATCTCAATGAACTTGGGATCAAGCAGAAAGAGTACAAGGTATATTGTGATAGTCAAAGTGCTATTTACTTGAGCAAGAACTCTATGTACCATGCCCGCACAAAGCATATCGATGTTCGGTATCACTGGTGAAGTGAATAAGATTCACCCGGGCTCCTTCAACTCGAACCGGCCTTCGTACCTGCAGAACCCAACGCCGGGGGTGGCCCCGGCGTCGGGCCTCCGATGCTTAAGTCAGTGCTCAGATCAAGAGAGAGATAAAGTGTAGTAATGTAATGAGGAGAGGATAATGTGTGAATGAGGTACCTTGGCCCCCCTTTTATAGGGGGAGTGTACCTTTGTAGGCTCAATATGAGCTTGGCCCATAATGTTGGGCTTGGACGTCTTAGTGGGCTTATCTTCCTATATGTATCCGCTTTATCCATTAAACCGGGTCCAGTATAATATCCTATATCATATACGTGAGAAGATTGATCAACAGCTGTTGAAACTAGTGAAGATCAATACGAAGGAGAATCCATCAGATATGTTGACAAAAGTGGTTACACGGGATAAGCTTAAACTATGCAGAGACGTAGTAGGAATGCTTGTTCAGAACTTGCATGGAAAGGGGAGAATTGAAAATTCCATGCATGTATGTTGTAGCCATCTTCATCCACCAAACATTCAATGGCACACCAATGGGGAATTCATCAATGGTGTGCCATCCACCACCTTCTTCATTCACACCATTTTGTCAATGGTGGTGTGCTAATTCATATATATAAATAGAATGCTTATTTCATTCATTCAAATCATCCAAGAGTGTGATCAATCAACGTTGAGAGTGTTGAAACACAACCAAGAAAGAGTTGTGGAGAGTTTGAGAGTTTTTTGTTTAGAGTTTGTAAATCTCTTGTTTTTATTCTTGTGAGTAAAAACTTGTTTTTCTCTCAATTATGTTTATGATCTTGGGATGATACCACGACACGTTCCACTTCTACTCTCACCTCTCCATCCTCTTCAGCGTCGAGAACGTTGTCAATCTCCCCGCATCCGGCTTCCGATCCATCATGTTCGTCCTCTCCTCCCTCTGTCGCCACATCGAGTTGTTCCGCTCCCACCCTTCCTTGCCCACAACCCTACTCTCCGACATGTTCATCGTTGGATCCATCACCTCGCCGCCGAACTAGACATTCGTTGTCTCCTTCATCAACGCAATCTTGCACGAGATGTCGCAGTGTGTGTGTGTGTGCATGTGTTTATAGTGTGTGTATGTAGTGTGTGTGTATGTATGTGTGTACGTGTTCACAGTGTGTGTATGTGTGTGTACAGTGTGTGTAGGCATACATGATGCGACGTAGGCGGGGGCGGGGGAGGAAGAATGACGACGGTGGTGGGAGGAGGGGCACATGGAGCTTGGTGGTGGCATATATGGAGACGTGAGACATGAGATAGATGTGTGGGAGGGATGGTGGGAGTAAGAGAGAGAATGTGTGGATATGAGTGAGAATGTCAGTGGTCTGGTCTACTTAATGTGAATGAAATAGATAATGTCTAATATACCCTTATCGTTATCGGTACATAATTTGTTCATTTTTTTCTCTACCGTTGGATTATCAGATCTAATGGATATGATATATTCTTATTTCTTTCACTAAAAAACATTCTCACATGAGCGCAACTGATTGGTCGAAAAAGTGTGTATTTCATATATTTATTAGCGTATTTTTATATGCTTAATTTTATCGCACTTATACATTTTTCGACTTATTTAATCTTTGATGGATTCTAGCGCTTTGATATATTTATGATTCATTTTCATGATATTGGAGTATTTTTATTGCCGCGTGTCACCGAACGAGAATTGAGTAGTCCAGTACGAGGTGCGCATATCAGCCCAATATGAGTCTATGGAAATTTAAACCAATATGGCCCATATAAATGGTTAGGAATTAATTTGGGGAGCTCATGAATTAATAGGCAACTTTCAAATAATAATTGGAGAGATTTTTCATTCTTGGAATCTGATGGAAAGAATAAATACTCACGCAGGGGTAATTGTTTAACACCACTCATCATATTTTGGAGGAATTAAATTTGAACAGCCCTTACACACGCCACGAACAGAAAATTATTTGCGAGAGCATTACGAACGCAACAACATAAAGAAAAAGAATCCACGCAGCCAGATTAAGATTAAGGATTTCGGGTTATTTTAATTGTTTTTAAAATTAGATAAGGGCTTATTTGCAAATTTAGTAATTTTGATTTTAGTTCATAAGCAAAAATCTGTAATTTATAAAAGTATATATATATTTAAAATGTTATATTTTTTAATACACATTTACATATTATTTCTTAACAAAAATATAATATAAAAATATATAAAAAATAATAAAATACTAAGTATACTTTTATAATAATAAAAAATAAAATATTTCAATTATTTAGGTTATTGCGGTACACAATTATATATACTAAATCTCGTTTCCGAATATACATAATTTATCTCATATCATATAAAGTAGGCACTTTATATATCAGTACACTGTACTTTATAGAATAATACATTGCATTATATAATCCTGAATTAACGTCGTTTCTTCCACCAAAATACCACACATCTTAAAACCAAAAAAATATATCTACATAATAATTTAACATCCATCGCATCATCCGTACACGAAAAACACAAGCATGCTAACATACTCGAATTGCAGTAGTGCACTTTATAGAATAACATATTGTACTTTATAAATAAAAAAAAATGCACTTTATAATATCACGACTGTAACACCCCGCCTACTATTACTAAAACCATAGTAAATTTTTTGCATTCTGTAATTTGAAAACACATTTAATTTTCGAAAAACGCTAGCTTTATTTTCGAAAACACTATATCTTTATCTTGCGGGATGCTACTCACTAACTTATTAGCTTTATCTCTTTTAGGGCTGAGCATGGGACTCGGAGAATTCCGAACCGTTTCGAAAACCGAACCAAAATCACTCCGAACCGAAAAATAATCGCTGACCGTTTGACTTTCTCCGAACCGAATCGAACCGAAAAAATAATTGGTACGGTTCTGGAGATTTCACAAATATCCGTACCGAGAACCAAACTGAACCGTCTCGTACAGTACCGAACCGAAGAACAAAAATTAAGAACCGAATTATAACATTAGATGTGTTATTAATATATTTTATGTCAACTTAGAATCTACATAATTTAGTAATAAATATTAACCTTCACTTAAGTTTCATGCTTAGTAATATTTGATCTACATTTGATTTTTTTTCTATTATAAAATAATTATTTAAAATAATATGAAAGTTTAAATAATATCTTTTTAAGAAAAAAACTAATCCGTACCCCGTGGGATGCACGGGACAAAAATATTAAATGAGTTATTTTCACAACCTTCTGTTTAAGTTTTAAAAATAAAAGGGTTATTATCTATTTTCTACCTCTTTTAATCAACGTTAAATTTAAAAAACAATAGGGTTATATGTTTTTTTCCACATCTTTTAACCAACATTGTTTTTTTAGCCAGAGCATGTTTTTTTAATCACATCGATTAGTTTATTAGTTTCGATTGCATCTCTATTTCATTTTATTTCGTTTAACAGCTCAATCAAATCCATATTCTTATAAGCTAATAATTCATTTTTTTTTTAAACTATTGGCCTACAGTTATTACACACTCTCACACACTAAAGTCAGCTTTTATCATAATATATTGAACATAAGCAACAAAAAAGAAAAAAAGTCATAGCAAATCCTATAGCTAATTGTACTTGGAAATACAAGCAAGAGTAACACCAAAATTACAAACTCAGCCTCAAAATTATTCAAACAAAATTGATCCAATACGGAAAATAGATTTGCAAGGTCGATTTTGTATAAGGAAAATAGATTCACAAGATTTTAAACCTAAAATCTGATTTTTAATCACAATAAAAAATTATGGTAAGTTGTATTTAAAAGGTGTTATGGGATAAAATAATTAAATAAAATACTTAATCGAAATAGAATGCATTAATTACCTTTGACTTTTCTTACTACTAATTATAATAAATAGAATGACTTTTTATATAAGTATAGATATTATATTTTATTTGAATTTTAATTCTCAATATTAGTTGCACAAATTTAGTTATAATTAAAATTTAGAGTTACTTATAAAGTTGATTTCAAAATAAAATCTTTAAGTGAGTAAGTACTGATGAATGTTGGTTTTATTAAAGCATATAAAAATTAAATAACTAAAATTTAGTGTTACTTCAAGAATTGATTTCAAAATAAAATCTTCTTTTTTTTTTTGGAAACGATAGGGGAACTATTATAAATCAAAACGCACAAAGTGCGAATAAAAGTACAAAGCTCCCAACGGGAGAATAAAATGGGAGGACAGGTCTGACGACCGCCTAGAATCCCAATACTAGCAACGCTAGAAACCAAAAAAAAACACCGACCCCAAAAGGGTAATAATAAAAAACACAAACAACACAACACAAAGACCCCAACAGGGTAATACCCGAGTGTCGGACCCCAACAGGGTAATAAAGGTGACACCCGGGCTCACAGAGGCCAACGGCCCAAACCTAAAATACAAGAACAAAGCAAGAAACAAAACAGAACAACACAACTATAAGCTAACAAACGAAAAAAAAAAAAATACAAGCCCTTCCCAAGCAGCAAGACCAAGTAGAGCCAGCGGAACCAAGTCAACTCAGAGTGAATCCCATAGCCAAACAAGATCAACCCAAAACTGCCCAACACCAACTCGGTGGCCTAACGAAGTAGAATCCTAGCTCCAGAACACCACCCAAAATCAGACCTTAACCATGACCCCCACACCAAGATGCTTCAAGACCCGCACATGGCAGGACCACTAACACCACTAGCGAATCCAACCATCCCGGAGAACCCCTGAAACACAAACATGTCGAGGCTGCGGCTACATCCACCGTACGCCCGAAACCACCACAGTCCTCCACCCACCACTGCACCACCTCGGCCAACACCGCTAGCCAGAAGACAGCGCACGGTCCACCCCCGACCCATCGCCTGAGTAAGGGGGGAAAGCTGGAGAAAAGCAGCGGAGCTCCGACCGTCCGACACCAACGACGTCGGACAACCAGGGCACCATCCACCCGATCGGCAACACCCAAACCATCACCATCGCCGCCCAGGAAGCCGAAAACGGAACTCGCGAGCCAGCAAAAAACTGACGTCATTCAAAGATGATGAAGCTTACCTGTGCAATAGAGACGGAGAAGGCGCGTGAAGTTGGGCAGAGGCCAGGCGGTCGATGGACGACCACAGGCTCAAGCTCAATCGCCACCGAGGAAGGCCAACGAGCTCTGATTTGAGGGGAAACTGAGGGTAGGGTTTGAGAGGAAGAAAAGGGGATCTCGCTTCAAGTTGACCGTACTTATTTTGATCTAAGATATTCAAAATAAAATCTTCAATATGATGAAGTATTGATGAATGTTGTTTTTTTAAAGCATATAAAAATTAAAATATAACTAGGTAGGCGTTCAAAAATAATTTAAAAAAATAAAAAATCTCCAAAGATCCGAACCAAACCATACCGAACCGAACCGTCCCAATAGTCCCGAATACCAAACCGAATCGAACCGAACCGAAAAATAAAAATCACCGAATCGAACCAAACTGACTTTGTGGTACGGTTCCAGAGATTGAATTTTGGGATCTCCGAAGTTTGGTACGGTCCTGGAGATTTATCAATCTCTGAACCGTGCCGACCCACGCTCACCCCTGATCTCTTTATCTCTTTATTTATCTCAAGACATTTAACATTCACACATGCAACCAAGTAAAATTCACTACAAAATAAGCCACCATGAAAAATAGTATAATTAAGAATGCATAGTTTAATGTCTCATAATCTGACTGCAAATTTGAAAATGCGGAAGCTGACATAGTTCGAAATCATCATCAAACACACTAGTTCAAACACGTTCAAATAAACTACATGACATGTTTTCTCAAAAATATACGCATGCCTATGACCACCACCGCGAGCTAGCTCATGCGTCACGCTGGACTGCGTCACCTAAAAAAAATAGATAGTAGGGGAGTGAGCATAAAGTCTACGTGCTCCACAGAAATCGACACTGAATATGCATCACAAATAATAATCCATCATGAAATAAGCATATAAACAACTAATTGTTCTTAATCTGATCCGACTACTAACATCCGGACTTGTTCGGGAGCTTATGTGCACATCCGGGTGGCATAGGCCGCCCAGAACCTGGATGGTGCCCTTGTGCCTCCCAACTCTGGCGATAAGTAGTCGCAATGACCTACTTGTAGATCATTGCCATGGGAAAAATCTTACATGCATACCTCTGACATGGTAAACAATTATAAGGGATGAAATGCCTAGTACGGGGTTTCCACCTGATAACTGAATGCAAATGCCGGAACTGAAATGATGGGTAGTTGGCGGAGGCTCGACTCTCTTTAAGCTACAAAAATATTTAAGCGAATATATGCAAAGTATTCAACTCAACTTGAAAAACTTGATTCTTGAATAATTTATCTTACTAGGTTCGCTCGCTTGGATTTAAAAAAAATATTTAAAACTCATTATCTGACTTGACTCTATCGGCTTGCCGACTTAATAAAATTTACGAGCTAAGTTAAACAATTCTTGTCTTGAGGCTTTCTAGGATTCTCGAAAAATTTATCTAAGTCTGGAACAAATTTATCTGGTTCACACTTGGGCTGACTCGGCTCGAAAAATGCTTGGAACTCGAACCGAAAATTCATGAATCGTCCGGGCATGCCACTAGCGCTGGGGCGCGCTGGAGTTGGACTGTCGGGGAACGGCGCGTTGACAGGTTGGCGAGCGGGGGGTAGAGCGCTAGGGCGCGACTCAGTCGGACTCGGTGCAGGGGAACGCACTCGACGACCGTTTTCTAGCAACCCAGGGTTAATTAGACTCCTTATGACATCTTGTGTTCATATAGGTTATGATGACTTGAGAAAATATGGTCAGATTTTTAAAATCACTCGGCACCTAAAAATGCCTCCATCTAGGGTTCTGGTTCTCCGAACAACCTAACTCATTTTAAAATAAAACTTCAACCATGAACTCACCACTATATATATATATATATATATATGGATTTAGATCCCCAAACCTCAGTTAAATCTCATCATTCTAAATATCTAAAAATATTCCGATTTACTACTAGAGTCCCGATTTTTGAAATCATATCAAATGATCTTAGAAAATTCTAAAATTTTTAGACACAACCTCCACATGATATTTAAGATTTTTGGTTAAAATATCTCAGCAAGAATAGATCTCTAACCCATTTAACATAAATTAGCCACTTTAGGTCTAGATATTCAGTTCTAGTTCAGGTAGCAAATGTTCTCCAAAAATTTTTAAGTACAAACTCAGCAACATATATATGATTTTTGGTTAAAATGTCTAAGCAAGATTAGATCTATAGTTTGATCAACAAAAATCATCCATTCTGGATATATCCAAAAATTCTCAAATTTAAACTTCATCCTAAAGATACTTTTATAAGATTTATGGAGTTGAAATCACGATTTTATCACATCTACAACTCATGATACGAATTTTAGCATATTAAAGGCAATAAATCTATATCTCTCATTCTAAACTCCATTTTTCTCGATTCTATATTTTTAAATGGATCTACCTTCTTCGGGAGTTGAAAACAAAAAATAGGAAGTGGAAATGGCTAGTGGTGGGCTTGGCTCGGCGGATGTTGCTAAAGCCTTGCGCGGCTATGAGCAAAGCGTGCTACGGGGCTGGGGGCTTGATGTCGTGTGGTGTTGGGGTGACGACTTTTTTTCTTAGTATTCTCAACAATGGTTCACCGAGAATTTTTGGGAGGTCTCTCTTTTTTTCTTCCTTATCGAGGTGGTTTGTTGCTTGATCGTCGTCATAGTTGCACAAGGTGATCTTTCTTGTTTGTAGCGTCGCTTACCTAAGTTTCAAAAATATTGAATTATAGTAACACTTTCATTTCGTAGCCCTTTATAATATCGATACATCTCGGATATTGCAATTAGAACGAAATAGTGAGATATAGAAAAGTATCCAACATTCTCAAGAGTAGACAAAATGTTCCAAAAAGGGTTTGTGGAAACAAAACAAATACAACTAAATAAACTACGTCTATCTTCTTGAGTCTTCTGGAGTTCGGCTTCTACTAGTGACGGCGTAGACACGAGAATTTTCTCCTCCCTACTAATCTTGGTCGGGCTGCGGCTGATCCTGCCATTTCTTCGCTCGAACAGGGCACTTAGGGCGTAGGTGGTCTGGCCTTCGACAATGGTAGCATAAGTCCCATTCTGCACTCTTTGGGCAGACATGCTATGTGTCTCAGTTTTTGGCATCGGTAGCCGACGTTCTATCCTGCTAAGCATACTCTTTCATGCCTTCGCTCGCAGGTGATACACAGGGGGGTGGGGGTCTGTTCGACACTGCTTGAGCCGAGCCCCTCTATCGAGTTTTTCATCAATTCGCTTCCTCTTCCTCCACTTGATCCCCCAGCTGAGGCAGCTGCTGTCTGTGACGCTGGCTACAACGTCGGCGGTGGTGCGGGCTGTTGGCTCTGGGGTACAGCGATATGCTGCACTCGATGGATAGTCTCGACCATCGCTATGGTACTGGTTCGTCATCACGTTCCTGATCTCCTCATGGACGCCGTTGCCATCAAACTTGTGAACTCACTCGTCCACCACGGTGGGTCCCATTTAATCTGGGTAAACTAGCGGGTGGTAGCTCTGAGAATGTATCACCGAATGGGTCTGGGTCAATCCTGGCATAGGCTGACTGCGATCTGCCATTTCTGGCACAAAACATAAAACGGTTGGAACTTGCTCAACTAAATTCTAAGGTTCAGAACCCGATCTTGTGGCTCTTATACACCGACAACGTTTAATATACAGTTTAAAAGGTCCTTTGCCAAACTCAAATCGCGACCACCTTTAGAGTTATATCCTTTTAAATCTTACTGGAGTTCTGAACCTAACCTAGAGTCCTTGGGCTTCACTTTTGTAAAGTTCTGGCTAGAGTTCTTAATTCCTTATCGGAGGATAGATCCTAAGCCCCATAATTTCTCTTGCTATAATAATCATGCGTTTACAGTAATAAAAACAGGTTTAAGTGACTTACCTTGGAGTCAGCGCGACGTGGGTGTGGTTTGGTGTTTTTATGTATCCAGAACCGCTAACAGGCTATGATACCAAACTGTAACACCCCGCCTACTATTACTAAAATCAGAGCAAATCTTTTGCATTTTATAATTTAAAATCACATTTAATTTTAGAAAAACTCTACCTTTATTTTCAAAAACACTACATCTTTATCTTGTAAGATGCTACTCAGTTACTTACTAGCTTTATCTCTTTATCTCAAGACATTTAACATTCACACATGCAACCAAGTCAAATTCACTCTAGAATAAGGTGCCATGAAAAATACTCAAATTAAGCAGACATAGTTTAATGTCTCATAATTTGAATAGGAAGTCTGAAAATGTGAAAGCTAACATAGTTCGAAATCATCAAACATACTAGTTCAAACATGTTCAAATATACTACATGACATGTTTTCTAAAAAATATCCTCATGCTTATGACCACCACCACGAGCTAGCTCACGTGCCATGCTGGACTTCGTTACCTAAAAAAATAGATAGTGGCAGCGTGAGCATAAAGTCCACGTGCTCCACAGAAATCGGAACTGAATATGCATCACAAATAATAATCTATCATGAAATAAGTATATACGCAACTAACTGTTCTTAATCTGATGCAACTACTAGCATCCGGACTTGTTCGGAAACTCATATGCACACTACAACTGGCATAGGCCGCCCCAACCTAGATGGTGGCCTTGTGCC
Organism: Striga hermonthica; assembly: GCA_902706635.1. Taxonomy (NCBI): domain Eukaryota; kingdom Viridiplantae; phylum Streptophyta; class Magnoliopsida; order Lamiales; family Orobanchaceae; genus Striga; species Striga hermonthica. Next base: position 8,828,860 of record CACSLK010027837.1, on the reverse strand, counting down.
TCCCAACTCAGGCGATAAATAGTTGCAAGGACCTACTTGTAGGCCGTTGTCGTTAGGCAAAATCTTATATACGTACCTCAGACACGGTAAATGGTTATAAGAAATGAAATACCCAGTACGGGGGTCCCCACCTAATATATGAATGCAAATGCTGGAACTGAAATGATGGGTAGCTGGCGGAGGCTCAACTCTCCTTCACCTAGAAAAATATTTAAGTGAATATATGCTAGTATTCAGCTCAACTTGAAAAACTTGATTCTTTAATAACTGATCTTACTAGGTTCGTTCACTTGGTTTTAAAAAAAATTTAAAACTGATTATCTGATTTAACTCTATCAGCTTGCTGAATTAATAAAATTTACGAGCTATGTTAAACAATTTCTGTTTTGAGGCTTTCTAGGGTTCTCAAAAAGTTTATCTAAGTCTGGAACTAATTTATCTGGTTTACACTTGGGTTGACTCAGCTCGAAAAAATGCTTAAGTTCCGACTTGCTAGGAACTCGAACCAAAAATTCATGAACATTCTGGGCTTACCCGAACTAGTCCGACTGAACTAGACCAGCGGCTCGCTCGGAACAGGCCGGTAGCTTGATGGCTGGGATGCTATGGCCACTAGTGCCGGGTCGCGTTGGACTGCGACTGGCGGAGAACGATGCGTTGACAGGTTGACGGGCGCGGGGAAGAGCGCAGGGGCGCGACTCGATCGGACTCAGTGTAGGGGCACGCACTTGACGACCGTTTTCCAGCAACACAAAGTTAATTTGGCTCCTTATGATATCTCGAGTTCATATAGGTTATGATGACTCGAGAAATTATGCTCGGATTTTTAAAATCACTCTGCACCTAAAAATGGCCCTATCTGGGGTTCAAGTTCTCCGAAAAACCTACCTCAATTTAACCTAAAACTTTGACCATGAACTCATCACTACATATAATGATTTTAGATCTCCAAACCTCAGTGAATCTCATCATTCAAAATACCTAAATATTTACCGACTTAAGGCTAGAGTCCCAACTTTTTAAACCATATCAAATGACCTCCAAAAATCCTCAAATTTTAAGCATAACTTGAACATGATATTTAAGACTTTACGTTGAAATATCTCAGCAAGAATAGATCTCTAACTCATTTAACGTACATTAGCCATTTTAGGCTAGATATATAATTTTAGTTCACATAGCAAATGATCTCCAAAAATCCTCAAATTTTAAGCACAACCTCAGCAACATATATATGATTTTCGGTTAAAATATCTAAGAAATATTAGGTCTATAGCTTCGTCAACAAAAATCATCCATTCTAAATCAAATCTACTATTTTGGTTCACATAGCAAATTATATCGAAAAATTCTCAAATTTAAACCTCAGCCTCAAAACATTTTTATAAGATTTATGGAGTTGTAATCACTATTCTATCACATTTACAACTCAAGACAGAAATTTTAGCATATTAAAGGCAATAAATCTAGATCTCTCATTCTAGCTCCATTTCTCATGATTCTATATTTTTAATATACTTTATAATTCATATCTAAGACATAGGAGAGAGTTTATATGGATCTACCTCCTTCGGGAGTTGAAAACAAAAAATAGGAAGTGGAAATGGCTAGTGGTGGGTTGACTCGGTGGATCTAGAAGCTACGCAGCTCGGGCCTTGCGCGACTAGGAGCAAGGCGTGCTGTGGGGCTGGGAGCTTGATGCAGTGTGGTGTTGGGGTGTGCGATGGCAAGGCTTGGGTGGACGCTGGCGGCTCTGGCTTGTGCTCGGGAGATGAAGTCGAATTTTTGGTCGCTAAGATAGAATATTGGGACTTAGAGAAATATGGAGAGTGTAGGATGTTGGAAAAATGAAGAAGAGATGGAAATTGAGGCTAAGGAATGAAGACACTTATATATATGCTTAGGAAATTAGGGTTTAAAGATGGCTTGGTAGGTGGGAGCGTTAAACGTTATTCTTGGTGACCAAGTAAAATAACATAATCCATTCTTAGGCTAAATATTTTCCAAGACGAGAGGTGGCTACGGGCCAACCCAACCCGCCGAACCGGCCCGTCGACCGGGCCGGCCCAGCTCCGGAACCGGCCCGAATAAGCCGGGTTATGAACCGGCTCGGGACCTCTTATGGGTCGGTTAAAGGCCGCTTTTTATTCCTTTTTGACTCGTCGGGCCGGGCCAGTTCTGGTTTTTTCGACAGGTCATAGTTGCTTTTTTATTTATTTTTTAATTATTATTAAGACCCGGCGGTTCAACGAACCGGCCAATAGGAATTGCAGGGCCGGTTACGGGCCCAACAATTGAGGACCGCCGACACGGCGGGCCGGGACGGGCCGCGACCCGACAGTTGCCCATGTCTATCCAAGACTTGGGCCATAAATTAAATGAAGAATTGGGCTATATAAATAATAAGAGTTGGGGCTAGGACAGTATGTTTGTTTATGGAAAATTTTCAACAATTTCTAACATTTTAACTCAACCATTTTTTTTAACTCAACTTTAACTCAACCACACTATCATCAATATTATCAATATGATTAAATAAAATCACTCAATCATTCATACACACCACATCAACCTTAATTCACTATTCATTCACTCACATTATTTTAATTAATCATCACATCAAACCATCTCTCTCCTACTTTTTCATCAAATCATTTTAATTATTTTATTTTAAATAATACTTTAATATATCCACTAACAACTAATGATACTACCTTTTTCAAAATTAACCAAACCAAACTAAAAAATCCAAACCAAACCAACAATTTCTATAAACAAACATGCTCCTCATCATATGCTTTTGGGCCAAATTAATTAAAATGGACTAGATAAAAATTGGGCCTCATTTATTAATTGGAGTGGGGCTAATTAATATAAAATAAAATTAGGCCTCATGGCAAAATAATTGGGCTAAGAAATCTAATAGGGTGATGTTGGGCCGTGTGGATTTAATGCCTTGGGTCGGGCACCCGTTAATTTTTTAAGGCTTGGTTTCAAACTAAAATGAAACGACTTAGGAAAAAATGACGCCTCTTGACCATCTCCATAAACATTTTACAATAAAAGTCTTGGTCACTATTTAGACAATTATACTCCAAATCATTTTTATTTTTACCTTTTTTTTGAAATTTTTAATTTATTTATCTTGTAACCGTTGTTTTAATTGTTTTGGGCAGTTTTTTGTTTTTTTTTTTATTTCTCTCTCTTACTCTATCTCCTCTCTCTCTCTCTCTTTATTTTCTTCTACACGTTTCTATCTTCTTTTTTTCCCCCTTTTTCTCATCTTCTTATTCCCCTCTTCTCTCTCTTTTTTATATTTCCCTTGGCCGATGTTCTCCATGTCCTTTGTATTTGTTC